>CM022955.1:37701768-37771564 GCA_012931725.1 Litsea cubeba | reverse complement strand
TTTGGTTGTACGGTCTTTGTTGACCGTTATTTTGGGGGCATTAATCAACTGATATTTGTAAATATACTTAACTTTACTTTTGGGGAAATATGCTTATGATCATTGCTCATCCTGATACCTTATCATTTAACATAAATTTGTCTTGTTTATGAGATTGAATAGTACTCATATGGTTTGCTACACGCTTCCGCAATCTTGAGAATATGTTTGATATGGTTACATGTGAGATGATGTGTAAGATAATCCTCACCGCGGAACCCTGTGGGAAATCACGTGCACGGATAAATATTCTTTTAATTCCGTGTGCGGTTTAGCCAAAGAGATGCACTGGTGGCGCGGCATCACCCCCCACTGTCCCGACTCCCGGACTCGGATCCTCTCTTTCCCTAGTTTCCGGTCCGGGGTCGCGACAGGACTGGTATCAGAGCGGGACATGTTTCAGGCAATTAAAGAAAACTAGAAATCTTAAGTACGTGGCGAGGATTCGTTAGATAGAATCGTGTGAGCAATGTGTGACCACCCTGTACTTGATTTATATGTGCTAACAATTTGTTTTGCAGCGTTATGCCACCTCGCAAAAGCAGCAAACAGTAATCACGTTGCCAGTAACAGTGAGAATACAGAGCCTATTGAGAGGAACCACAAGACAACAACATGCAGAACCAATTCCAACAGATGATGCAGGCTATGATAGACCAACAACGCCAGGCCAATGAGAATCAGGCTAGGCTCCAAGCACAAGCATATGAGACACAGACCAGATTGCAAGAACAGATGCTTAAGAAAGACGAGGATCATGCTAGGGAGATAGCTCAAATGCAGGCACAGTTGTTGGGGATATTAGAAGGAGACCGGAACCAATCCCAGTTGCACCACCTGGTCCGGTAAAATTAGGGAATGATCCTAATGTGTTGTATGAGCGGTTCAGGAAGAGAGGACCGAAAGAATTTTTGGGGACTGAGGATCCAATGGCAGCAGATGATTGGCTTGAGCACACCGAAAACATATTTGAGATCTTCATATGTACAGGTTGTAGAACGAGTACAGCTTGCAGCCCTCTATGTTTGTGGGTTTAGCAGATATATGGTGGAAGACCATCAAGGCAGAATACAGGACAATGGCTGATGTAGAAGCTTGGGCTAGCTTCAAGAGACAGTTTGGAGAGAATATGTTACCTACACATGTCAAGAGGCAAAAGGCAGTAGGGAAAATTTCAGCAACTTGTGCAAGGAAACATGACAGTCCTCGAATACCTCACCAAATTTGAGAGATTGTCAAGGTATGCACCGGAGTTAGTAGACACAGAGGAGAAGAAGATAACCAAGTTTCCTTGAGGGACTTCACCCGATTCTTGAGAGGGATGCTACCGGGGTTGTACCACCCGTTACCTTTGAAGAAGCGGTCAAGAGAGCATACAAATTTGAGAACTTCCACAACAAGATCATCAAGAACCAAGGAAAGGGTCAAGGCCAGCAACAGAACAATCAGCAGAGGAACAATCAAAACAAGAGGCCAAGACAAGAGCAGAATGCACAGAATCAAGGAGTTTGTATCCATTGTGGAAAATATCATGGGAATGCCCAGTGCCGTTCTATCACGGGGGCATGTTTTAGATGTGGTTCGATGGACCAT
The DNA here is from genome assembly GCA_012931725.1 of Litsea cubeba. NCBI lineage: Eukaryota > Viridiplantae > Streptophyta > Magnoliopsida > Laurales > Lauraceae > Litsea > Litsea cubeba. The sequence continues at coordinate 37,769,932 of CM022955.1, read as the reverse complement.
CAGATGAGGGAATGCCCAAGACAGAATAGACAACAACAGGGAGCACATCGTCAGGCACCACCTCAAATGCGCTAGTGTTCAGAATCAAGCAAGGCCACTACAACAACAGGCACCTCAGCAACAGTTTAGGCCACAACAACAACAACAACAACCGGCCCGTCAGCAAGGGCAGAATCAAAATCAGAATCAGCGTCCTCAGAATCAGAACAGGAATGCACCACAAGGCAGGCAACAGCAAGGACAGAACATGCCACAACAAAGGGCACAACTCTATGCTGTCAATAGAGCTGATGCAGAGGCTGAAGGCAATGTAGTGGAAGGTACACTTCTCGTCTGTGGTTTTGATGCTAAGGTTTTGTTTGACCCTGGCTCTACTCACTCATTCCTATCTCCAAAATTTGCTAAGTTGATTGATATGCATGCTAGAGAGTTGAGTTTCATTTTGACTGTGACTACCCCTTTAGGTAAGGAAGTTGTTTGTAGAACTTTTTACCCTAGTTGTCCAGTCATGATAGGAGAAGTAGTATTACCGGCAGATCTCATTTTATTAGAGATGCAGGATTTTGATGTCATCCTAGGGATGGATTGGTTAGCAGGATACCATGCTACGATGGATTGTTTCCATAAAACCCTAACTTTTAAGTTAGAGGAGACCCAAGCAGGGGTGTTGTTTCAGGGAGAGAGGAGTAATTCTGGTGCAGGGTTTATTTCAGCGTTGAAGGCTGATAGGCTTCTAAAAAGTGGTTGTGAGGGTTATTTGGCGTTTATCACGGAGGATAAACGGTCCCAAGGGGTGGAGGAGATCCCAATTGTTTGTGAATTTTCGGATGTTTTCCCGGAGGAGATACCAGGATTGCCACCCATTAGAGAGATAGACTTCACTATTGAGTTGTTACCGGGGACCGCTCCGATATCTATCGCACCTTACAGAATGGCCCCGACAGAATTGGGAGAGTTGAAGACGCAATTGCAAGAACTTTTGAACAAAGGTTTTGTGAGACCTAGTGTGTCACCGTGGGGAGCACCAGTTTTGTTTGTAAAGAAGAAGGATGGTTCCATGAGAATGTGTATTGACTATAGAAGATTGAACCAAGTGACCATCAAAAACAAATATCCATTGCCAAGGATAGATGAATTGTTTGATCAGTTGCAAGGAGCTGCTTACTTTTCGAAGATTGATTTGAGGTCAGGCTACCATCAGTTGAGAGTTAGAGATTCAGATGTACCAAAAACAGCCTTTCGGACAAGATATGGACACTATGAGTTTCTAGTGATGCCATTGGTTTGACTAATGCACCGGCAGTTTCATGGCATTGATGAACAAAATATTTGCGGAGTATTTGGATCAGTTTACAGTGGTGTTTATTGATGATATTTTGTGTATTCCAAGACCAAAGGAGAGCATGAAGAACATTTGAGGATAGCACTCCAGCTTTTGAGGGAGAATCAGTTGTTTGCAAAACTTAGTAAGTGTGAATTTTGGTTGGACCAAGTCACATTTTTGGGTCATATCATCTCCAAGAAGGATTATCAGTGGACCCGTCCAAGATTGAGGCAGTCATGAATTGGGATAGACCGCAGAATGCATCAGAAATCAGGAGTTTTCTTGGATTGGCAGGATATTATCGGAGGTTTGTGCAAGGATTTCGTCGATTGCGTCACCTTTGACGAAGTTGACAAGGAAGAATGCACCATATGTTTGGACAGGACAAGTGTGAAGCTAGTTTCCAAGAGCTGAAGAAGAGATTGACTACAGCTCCAGTCCTTACTTTGCCATCTGGGAGCGGCGGTTTTACCATTTTTACCGATGCTTCAAATGTTGGACTTGGATGCGTGCTAATGCAAGATGGGAAGGTAGTTGCATATGGATCCCGGCAGTTGAAGGATCATGAGAAGAACTATGCAACACATGATCTCGAGTTGGCCGCAGTTGTTTTAGCTTTGAAGATGTGGAGACACTACCTCTATGGAGAGAAGTTTGAGGTTCACTCCGATCACCGTAGTCTACAGTACTTGTTTTCTCAGAAGGAGTTGAACATGAGGCAGAGGAGATGGATGGAATATATTAAAGACTATGATTTTCCAATCAAGTATCACCCGGGAAAGCGAATGTAGTTGCAGATGCCTTGAGCAGAAAGTCAGTGAGCATGGCCAAGTCTTCGGGGGACTTATGTTGGTACAGCAGTTAGAGGAGATGAGAGTAGATTTTCAGCCACTAAGAGAGGGTGTCATGTTAGCAAACATGTCAGTGTCAGAGCCTTCGTTCATTCAGAAGATCAAAGAGAAGCAGTTACAAGACCCAGAGTTGGCTAAGATTTCTGAGCACTTAGCAGATCGTCCGGATTTTCGTGTTGTAGATGGAGTTTTGTATTACCGAGACCGTCTGTGTGTGCCTAACTTGGAGGACTTGAGGAATGATATCATGTCTGAGGCTCACAATACCAAGTATTCCATACACCCGGGCAGTACGAAAATGTATCAGAATTTGAAGGGCAGATTTTGGTGGAATAACATGAAGAGAGAGATAGCAGCTTTCGTCTCTCGTTGTATGACATGTCAGTTGATCAAGGCAGAACACCAGAAGCCTCCAGGGTTACTACGACCATTAGAGATTCCGGAATGGAAATGGGAGCATATTACCATGGACTTCATATCGGGTTTACCGAAGACTAGTAAGGGCAATGATGCTATTTGGGTCATAGTGGACCGTCTCACCAAGTCAGCTCATTTCCTACCGATGAAGACTGGAAAGAAGATGCATATGTTACCTTTGGCACAGTTGTTTGTCACAGAAATTGTCAGTCGTCATGGGCAGCCAGTTTCCATCACATCCGATAGAGACAGTAGATTTGTCTCAAGATTTTGGAAGACATTGCATGAGTCTATGGGTTACGAAGTTACAGTTCAGCACAGCCTATCACCCACAGACTGATGGTCAGTCAGAGAGGACAATTCAGACACTTGAGGATATGCTTCGAGCTTGTGTGTTAGATTTCAAGACTCAGTGGGATGAAGCCTTACCGTTGTGTGAGTTCGCTTACAACAACCAGTTTTCACTCGAGTATCGGTATGGCACCTTTTGAGGCTTTGTATGGCAGAAGGTGTAGAACACCTGTTTGTTGGGAAGAAGTTGGTACTCGCAGTTTCCATGGACCGACCATTGTTAGTGAGACAAGCGACAAGGTCAAGTTGATCCAAGAACGTCTGAAAGTGGCTCAGAGTAGACAGAAGAGTTATGCAGACTCTCACATGAAGGGATTTACAGTTAAAGAAGGAGATAAGGTTTTCTTGAAAGTGTCACCCACTCGTGGAACTTGAGTTTGGACAGAAGGGCAAATTGTCTAGGAGATACATTGGACCGTACTGACATTGTGAGTAGGATTGGTGATGTGGCTTACAGGTTAGCCTTACCACCTGAGCTCTCCGGCGTACACAATGTTTTCCAGCGTCTATGTTGAAGAAATACGTTCCTGACAGACTACACATACTCCGTTATGAGCCTTAGAAATCCGAGAAGATGCGACCTATGTTGAGAAGCCAAGCAGATCATTGACACCAAGGAACAAGAATTGAGAACTCGGACTATTCAGTGGGTCAAGGTACTTTGGGAGAATCATGGACCGGAAGAAGCAACTTGGGAATTACGGGATCAAGTTCAGAAGAAGTACCCACATCTTCTACCGGAGGTGAGTTTTAATTTCCATTTGGAGGACCAAATGTCCTAAGGGGTGGAGGATGTAAGACCCCGACCCGAGAGACCTCGTTTAGAGTTGATTAAGTTGTGTTTTAGTTTTAAGTGTGTTTAGTGGTTTTTGGATTAGTTGGGGACTAGAATAGCTTTTATAATAGCTTTGGGGAATTTGGAGAGCCTTTTTATTTGTGGGACCCTTTGGGGGTTCTTGTTACGAATTGTGTGAGATTGGGGGTTTATCGATGATTTCCAAGAATCGTGTTTTAACCCCATTGGACTTATCTTGTTAATCCCTACAACTTTCATGTTGACATCGTTTTCATTTGAGGACCTTAAACCCGATTTTTCACTAATTGAGGGCAAAATGGTCTTTTTACCCAAAATCTGGACACCGATTTCAATGTCACCAAAATGTGCAAAATATATACTTTTTGGAAACTAGAAATTTTGCCGAGCAACTTTGTCTTCTTCGTCGAATTCGTTTGAAGCCCTGAAGACCATGTTTTGAGCCCGAGAAGTTCTTTAAGTTGTGGGCCCCATCCTCACTTACTATATATAGAAAGCTTCTTCTTCATTTTTCCCATTTCTGGCAAAAACCCTAGAGGAGAAGAGAAATCCCAGCCCTAAGGGTTTTCCTTACCTTTTCTTGCTTCTTCATCTTCAATCCCCCACTAAGCTAGTGCTAATGGAAAATTAGTTGCTATAGTCTTCTTCCCCATCTCAAGGGCTTCATCTTGACACCATTTTTGAAGAAAACCGCCCACTCCAAAACTTGCTTTGGACAACACCTTGCTTTTTGAAGAACTTCCTTGTAAGTGATCTTCCTAAAAGTTTTATAATCTTGTTTGTTTAGCCCTAGGGTAGCTCTATTTCAATTATTGGAAGATTCCGTTTTGTTTTAATTAGTTTTGATAATCTAGGGTTTGGATTTGGGGGTTTTGTGTATAGGTGTTTGATTGTGGGCTAAGAGGTGATTAGAGCTCAATTGATTTGCATTGGACCCAAGGCAAGTGGATGAAACGATTCTCATGTGTTTTATCATGTTTTATGCAAAATCTTGATTTGTTTTCCTTAATAGTTTTAATGGTTTATCATGTTTGATGGTTTAGTCTTGTTGATTTTGATTGATGATTTGATGAGATAAGGAGGTCAAGGAATAGCCCAATTATTCGTGAAGATGTGCATGGAAGAAGGGGAAAGAAAGGAAATGGATAGGAGTTGGACAAGAGAAGAATTCAATCAAATAGGTTGGGATTCGTTACAGGACCGATCGATCGCCCATCAGGTTCGATCGATCGGACTGTAAATAACTGAGAGGGTTCTCAGGACCGATCGATCGCCCATCAGGTCCGATCGATCGGACTGTAAATAACTGGAAGCAATTCAGGACCGATCGATCGGCCAAGGAGCCCGATCGATCGGACTGAAATGAGATGAACTGTAAATTAAGAGAGTTGTGGGACTATTTTCCAGATTCATTCCAAGCCCATACTCAAGTCCAATTCAGCTCTATCCCTTATCTTCTTATTTGAAGGCATTGAACCTATAAGGATGCATTTAAACCCATGAATGAATTGGGTAAATTGCAAAGGGTTGTAGTGGGGAGGTATTATTTGGTGCCCCATTTTATTAGGGACTTGTAAGGCATTACGTGAAGTCCGGAGGAAGGGGAAACTCATCATGGAGATTCTATGAGATTTTCTAGATTGACCAATGTGTATAAGGACCCGGAATGTCCCTAACTCTTAAAGAGTACCAAAATTTCATCATAACTGACATACGGGACCCTATTCGCACTGATTCAATTCTAGAAACCCCATTGTTAGCCTGTAAAGGTATGGAAAAACTATTTGTATTTGATTTTCAACCAAACTCCTATTTTGGGATTTCAAACCCACATGATATGACTAGACTGTCTTGAGAGTATTGAAAGTGTATTTAGCTTTTGCTAACCTGTATATGACCGACCAGATACGAATGTGTATTTGTGCCTATGAGCACCCCGTTTCTTTAATATGTACACGATTTGATTTATCGTATTTGACCTATGAGTCGGCACCACTGAGCTTGGACGACCTAGTTGGTTTGATCCACCGACTTGGGGTTCCTTCCCCTCCTGATAGTCAGCTGCAGTCTGGAATTTGCATAGTTTACCCCGGTTCGCTACCGTGGTCCTGTATAGTATATATATATTACAGTATTTTATCGTTGTTCCTCCTCACCTCGTGTGACTGAGGCCAATGATCCTGTTTATCGTTGTTCCTCCTCACCTCGTGTGACTGAGGCCAATGATCCTATTTATCGTTGTTCCTCCTCTCCTCGTGTGACTGAGGCCAATGATCCTGTAGGGTATGTGCTCTCTTCACGTTAGTGAAGGGAGGATCTAGCTTTGTGTGGTTGCCATCTTGACAGTTTCCGAATCCTTGTTACCTTACATGATTTATTGCATATGTGCCTCTTTTAAAATGATATATCGTCTTTTATGAAGTTCATTATTTACTCACAAGTTTTCTAAACTTTTGCAAAGTATTATCGTTTTATTATTACATATCTTTTCACCCACCTGCCAGACCGTCGTGTCTGATCCATTTATTTTGGTACTCAGGTCCCGAGCTTATTGCCATTGAGGAGGAGCCGGAGTAGGCGGTCGGTGAACCGCAACGAGTGATTGAGTGGCAAGCCGATGATGTCATGTAGACATTCGGCCTTGCCTTGAGAACGACACACTTTGGGAACTTAATATCTTTATTTTAGGTTTCATTTGGTTGTACGGTCTTTGTTGACCGTTATTTTGGGGGCATTAATCAACTGATATTTTGTAAATATACTTAACTTTACTTTTGGGGAAATACGCTTATGATCATTGCTCATCCTGATACCTTATCATTTAACTATAAATTTGTCTTGTTTATGAGATTGAATAGTACTCATATGGTTTGCTACACGCTTCCGCAATCTTGAGAATATGTTTGATATGGTTACATGTGAGATGATGTGTAAAGATAATCCTCACCGCGGAACCCTGTGGGAAATCACGTGCACGGATAAATATTCTTTTAATTCCGTGTGCGGTTTAGCCAAAGAGATGCACATGGCGCGGCATCACCCCACCACTGTCCCGACTCCCGGACTCGGATCCTCTCTTTTTCCCCTAGTTTCCCGGTCCGGGGTCGCGACAGGACTGGTATCAGAGCGGGACATGTTTCAGGCAATTAAAAGAAACTAGAAATCTTAAGTACGTGGCGAGGATTCGTTAGATAGAATCGTGTGAGCAATGTGTGACCACCCTGTACTTGATTTATATGTGCTAACAATTTGTTTTGCAGCGTTATGCCACCTCGCAAAAGGAACTGCAAACAGTAATCACGTTGCCAGTAACAGTGAGAATACAGAGCCTATTGGAGAGGAACCACAAGACAACAACATGCAGAACCAATTCCAACAGATGATGCAGGCTATGATAGACCAACAACGCCAGGCCAATGAGAATCAGGCTAGGCTCCAAGCACAAGCATATGAGACACAGACCAGATTGCAAGAACAGATGCTTAAGAAAGACGAGGATCATGCTAGGGAGATAGCTCAAATGCAGGCACAGTTGTTGGGGATATTGAGAGGAGACCGGAACCAATCCCAGTTGCACCACCTGGTCCGGTAAACATTAGAGGAAATGATCCTAATGTGTTGTATGAGCGGTTCAGGAAGAGAGGACCGAAAGAATTTTTGGGGACTGAGGATCCAATGGCAGCAGATGATTGGCTTGAGCACACCGAAAACATATTTGAGATCTTCATATGTACGGGTGTAGAACGAGTACAGCTTGCAGCCTCTATGTTTGTGGGTTTAGCAGATATATGGTGGAAGACCATCAAGGCAGAATACAGGACAATGGCTGATGTAGAAGCTTGGGGTAGCTTCAAGAGACAGTTTGGAGAGAAATATGTACCTACACATGTCAAGAGGCAAAAGGCAGTAGAATTTCAGCAACTTGTGCAAGGAAACATGACAGTCCTCGAATACCTCACCAAATTTGAGAGATTGTCAAGGTATGCACCGGAGTTAGTAGACACAGAAGAGAAGAAGATAACCAAGTTCCTTGAGGGACTTCACCCGATTATTGAGAGGGATGCTACCGGGGTTGTACCACCCGTTACCTTTGAAGAAGCGGTCAAGAGAGCATACAAATTTGAGAACTTCCACAACAAGATCATCAAGAACTAAGGAAAGGGTCAAGGCCAGCAGCAGAACTATCAACAAAGGAACAATCAGAACAAGAGGCCAAGACAAGAGCAGAATGCACAGAATCAAGGAGTTTGTATCCATTGTGGAAAATATCATGGGAATGCCCAGTGCCGTTCTATCACGGGGGCATGTTTTAGATGTGGTTCGATGGACCATCAAATGAGGGAATGCCCAAGACAGAATAGACAACAACAGGGAGCACATCGTCAGGCACCACCTCATAATGCACTAGTGGTTCAGAATCAAGCAAGGCCACTACAACAACAGGCACCTCAGCAACAGCTTAGGCCACAACAACAACAACAACAACCGGCCCGTCAGCAAGGGCAGAATCAAAATCAGAATCAGCGTCCTCAGAATCAGAACAGGAATGCACCACAAGGCAGGCAACAGCAAGGACAGAACAGGCCACAACAAAGGGCACAACTCTATGCTGTCAATAGAGCTGATGCAGAGGCTGAAGGCAATGTAGTGGAAGGTACACTTCTCGTCTGTGGTTTTGATGCTAAGGTTTTGTTTGACCCTGGCTCTACTCACTCATTCCTATCTCCAAAATTTGCTAAGTTGATTGATATGCATGCTAGAGAGTTGAGTTTCATTTTGACTGTGACTACCCCTTTAGGTAAGGAAGTTGTTTGTAGAACTTTTTACCCTAGTTGTCCAGTCATGATAGGAGAAGTAGTATTACCGGCAGATCTCATTTTATTAGAGATGCAGGATTTTGATGTCATCCTAGGGATGAATTGGTTAGCAGGATACCATGCTACGATGGATTGTTTCTATAAAACCTTAACTTTTAAGTTAGAGGAGACCCAAGCAGGGGTGTTGTTTCAGGGAGAGAGGAGTAATTCTGGTGCAGGGTTTATTTCAGCGTTGAAGGCTGATAGGCTTCTAAAAAGTGGTTGTGAGGGTTATTTGGCGTTTATCACGGAGGATAAACGGTCCCAAGGGGTGGAGGAGATCCCAATTGTTTGTGAATTTCCAGATGTTTTCCCGGAGGAGATAGACTTCACTATTGAGTTATTGCCGGGGACCGCTCCGATATCTATCGCACCTTACAGAATGGCCCCAGCAGAATTGGGAGAGTTGAAGATGCAATTGCAAGAACTTTTGGACAAAGGTTTCGTGAGACCTAGTGTGTCACCGTGGGGAGCACCAGTCTTATTTGTGAAGAAGAAGGATGGTTCCATGAGAATGTGTATTGACTATAGAAGATTGAACCAAGTGACCATCAAAAACAAATATCCATTGCCAAGGATAGATGAATTGTTTGATCAGTTGCAAGGAGCTGCTTACTTTTCGAAGATTGATTTGAGGTCAGGCTACCATCAGTTGAGAGTTAGAGATTCAGATGTACCAAAAACAGCCTTTCGGACAAGATATGGACACTATGAGTTTCTAGTGATGCCATTTGGTTTGACTAATGCACCGGCAGTTTTCATGGCATTGATGAACAAAATATTTGCGGAGTATTTGGATCAGTTTACAGTGGTGTTTATTGATGATATTTTGGTGTATTCCAAGACCAAAGGAGAGCATGAAGAACATTTGAGGATAGCACTCCAGCTTTTGAGGGAGAATCAGTTGTTTGCAAAACTTAGTAAGTGTGAATTTTGGTTGGACCAAGTCACATTTTTGGGTCATATCATCTCCAAGGAAGGATTATCGGTGGATCCGTCCAAGATTGAGGCAGTCATGAATTGGGATAGACCGAAGAATGCATCAGAAATCAGGAGTTTTCTTGGATTGGCAGGATATTATCGGAGGTTTGTACAAGGATTTTCGTCGATTGCGTCACCTTTGACGAAGTTGACAAGGAAGAATGCACCATATGTTTGGACAGACAAGTGTGAAGCTAGTTTCCAAGAGCTGAAGAAGAGATTGACTACAGCTCCAGTCCTTACTTTGCCATCTGGGAGCGGCGGTTTTACCATTTTTACCGATGCTTCTAATGTTGGGTTTGGATGCGTGCTAATGCAAGATGGGAAGGTAGTTGCATATGGATCCCGACAGTTGAAGGATCATGAGAAGAACTATGCAACGCATGATCTCGAGTTGGCCGCAGTTGTTTTAGCTTTGAAGATGTGGAGACACTACCTCTATGGAGAGAAGTTTGAGGTTCACTCCGATCACCGTAGTCTACAGTACTTGTTTTCTCAGAAGGAGTTGAACATGAGGCAGAGGAGATGGATGGAATATATTAAAGACTATGATTTTCCAATCAAGTATCACCCGGGGAAAGCGAATGTAGTTGCTGATGCCTTGAGCAGAAAGTCAGTGAGCATGGCAAGTCTTCGGGGGACTTATGTGGTACAGCAGTTAGAGGAGATGAGAGTGGATTTTCAGCCACTAAGAGAAGGTGTCATGTTAGCAAGTATGTCAGTGTCAGAACCTTCGTTCATTCAGAAGATCAAAGAGAAGCAGTTACAAGACCCAGAGTTGGCTAAGATTTCTGAGCACTTAGCAGATCGCCCGGATTTTCGTGTTGTAGATGGAGTTTTGTATTACCGAGACCGTCTGTGTGTGCCTAACTTGGAGGACTTGAGGAATGATATCATGTCTGAGGCTCACAATACCAAGTATTCCATACACCCGGGCAGTACGAAAATGTATCAGAATTTGAAGGGCAGATTTTGGTGGAATAACATGAAGAGAGAGATAGCAGCTTTCGTCTCTCGTTGCATGATATGTCAGTTGATCAAGGCAGAACACCAGAAGCCTCCAGGGTTACTACGACCATTAGAGATTCCGAAATGGAAATGGGAGCATATTACCATGGACTTCATATCGGGTTTACCGAAGACTAGTAAGGGCAATGATGCTATTTGGGTCATAGTGGACCGTCTCACCAAGTCAGCTCATTTCCTACCGATGAAGACTGGAAAGAAGATGCATATGTTACCTTTGGCACAGTTGTTTGTCACAGAAATTGTCAGTCGTCATGGGCAGCCAGTTTCCATCACATCCGATAGAGACAGTAGATTTGTCTCAAGATTTTGGAAGACATTGCATGAGTCTATGGGTACGAAGTTACAGTTCAGCACAGCCTATCACCCACAGACTGATGGTCAGTCCGAGAGGACAATTCAGACACTTGAGGATATGCTTCGAGCTTGTGTGTTAGATTTCAAGACTCAGTGGGATGAAGCCTTACCGTTGTGTGAGTTCGCTTACAACAACAGTTTTCACTCGAGTATCGGTATGGCACCTTTTGAGGCTTTGTATGGCAGAAGGTGTAGAACACCTGTTTGTTGGGAAGAAGTTGGTACTCGCAGTTTCCATGGACCGACCATTGTTAGTGAGACAAGCGACAAGGTCAAGTTGATCCAAGAACGTCTGAAAGTGGCTCAGAGTAGACAGAAGAGTTATGCAGACTCTCACAGGAGGGATTTACAATTTAAAGAAGGAGATAAGGTTTTCTTGAAAGTGTCACCCACTCGTGGAACTTTGAGGTTTGGACAGAAGGGCAAATTGTCTAGGAGATACATTGGACCTTACGACATTGTGAGTAGGATTGGTGATGTGGCTTACAGGTTAGCCTTACCACCTGAGCTCTCCGGCGTACACAATGTTTTCCACGCGTCTATGTTGAAGAAATACGTTCCTGACAGACTACACATACTCCGTTATGAGCCATTAGAAATCCGAGAAGATGCTACATATGTTGAGAAGCCCAAGCAGATCATTGACACCAAGGAACAAGAATTGAGAACTCGGACTATTCAGTGGGTCAAGGTACTTTGGGAGAATCATGGACCGGAAGAAGCAACTTGGGAATTACGGGATCAAGTTCAGAAGAAGTACCCACATCTTCTACCGGAGGTGAGTTTTAATTTCCATTTGGAGGACCAAATGTCCTAAGGGGTGGAGGATGTAAGACCCCGACCCGAGAGACCTCGTTTAGAGTTGTTTAAGTTGTGTTTTAGTTTTAGAGTGTTTAGTGGTTTTTGGATTAGTTGGGGACTAGAATAGCTTTTATAATAGCTTTGGGGAATTTGGAGAGCCTTTTTATTTATGGGACCCTTTGGGGGTTCTTGTTAGGAATTGTGTGAGATTGGGGGTTTATCGATGATTTCCAGGAATCGTGTTTTAACCCCATTGGACTTATCTTGTTAATCCCTACAATTCTCATGTTGACATCGTTTTCATTCGAGGACCTTAAACCCGATTTTTCACTAATTGAGGGCAAAATGGTCTTTTTACCCAAAATCTGGACACCGATTTCAATGTCACCAAAATGTACAAAATATATACTTTTTGAAAAATAGAAATTTTGCCGATCAACTTTGTCTTATTCATTGAATTCGTTTGAAGCCCCGAAAACCATGTTTTGAGCCCGAGAAGTCTTTTAAGTTGTGGGCCCCATCCTCACTTACTATATATAGAAAGCTTCTTCTTCATTTTTCCCATTTCTGGCAAAACCCCTAGAGGAGAAGAGAAATCCCAGCCCTAAGGGTTTTCCTTTACCTTTTCTTGCTTCTTCATCTTCAATCCCCCACTAAGCTAGTGCTAATGGAAAATTAGTTGCTATAATCTTCTTCCTCATCTCAAGGGCTTCATCTTGACACCATTTTTGAAGAAAACCGCCCACTCCAAAACTTACTTTGGACAACACCTTGCTTTTTGAAGAACTTCCTTGTAAGTGATCTTCCTAAAAGTTTTATAATCTTGTTTGTTTAGCCCTAGGGTAGCTCTATTTCAATTATTGGAAGATTCCGTTTTGTTTTAATTAGTTTTGATAATCTAGGGTTTGGATTTGGGGGTTTTGTGTATAGGTGTTTGATTGTGGGCCTAAGAGGTGCTTAGAGCTCAAATTGATTTGCATTGGACCCAAGGCAAGTGGATGAAACGATTCTCATGTGTTTTATCATGTTTTATGCAAAATCTTGATTTGTTTTCCTTAATAGTTTTAATGGTTTATCATGTTTGATGGTTTAGTCTTGTTGATTTTGATTGATGATTTGATGAGATAAGGAGGTCAAGGAATAGCCCAATTATTCGTGAAGATGTGTATGGAAGAAGGGGAAAGAAAGGAAATGGATAGGAGTTGGACAAGAGAAGAATTCAACCAAATAGGTTGGGATTCGTTGCAGGACCGATCGATCGCCCATCAGGTCCGATCGATCGGACTGTAAATAACTGAGAGGGTTCTCAGGACCGATCGATCGCCCATCAGGTCCGATCGATCGGACTGTAAATAACTGGAAGCAATTCAGGACCGATCGATCGGCCAAGGAGCCCGATCGATCGGACTGAAATGAGATGAACTGTAAATTAAGAGAGTTGTGTGACTATCTTCCAGATTCATTCCAAGCCCATACTCAAGTCCAATTCAGCTCTATCCCTTATCTTCTTATTTGAAGGCATTGAACCTATAAGGATGCATTTAAACCCATGAATGAATTGGGTAAATTGCAAAGGGTTGTAGTGGGGAGGTATTATTTGGTGCCCCATTGTTATTTAGGGACTTGTAAGGCATTACGTGAAGTCCGGAGGAAGGGGAAACTCATCATGGAGATTCTATGAGATTTTCTAGATTGACCAATGTGTATAAGGATCCCGGAATGTCCCTAACTCTTAAAGAGTACCAAAATTTCATCATAACTGACATACGGGACCCTATTCGCACTGATTCAATTCTAGAAACCCCATTGTTAGCCTGTAAAAGTATGGAAAAACTATTTGTATTTGATTTTCAACCAAACTCCTATTTTGGGATTTCAAACCCACATGATATGACTAGACTGTCTTGAGAGTATTGAAAGTGTATTTAGCTTTTGCTAACCTGTATGTGACCGACCAGATACGAATGTGTATTTGTGCCTATGAGCACCCCGTTTCTTTAATATGTACACGATTTGATTTATCGTATTTGACCTATGAGTCGGCACCACTGAGCTTGGACGACCTAGTTGGTTTGATCCACCGACTTGGGGTTCCTTCCCCTCCTGATAGTCAGCTGCAGTCTGGAATTTGCATAGTTTACCCGGTTCGCTACCGTGGTCCTGTATAGTATATATATATTACAGTATTTTATCGTTGTTCCTCCTCACCTCGTGTGACTGAGGCCAATGATCCTGTTTATCGTTGTTCCTCCTCACCTCGTGTGACTGAGGCCAATGATCCTGTTTATCGTTGTTCCTCCTCACCTCGTGTGACTGAGGCCAATGATCCTGTAGGGTATGTGCTCTCTTCACATTAGTGAAGGGAGGATCTAGCTTTGTGTGGTTGCCATCTTGACAGTTTCCGAATCCTTGTTACCTTACATGATTTATTGCATATGTGCCTCTTTTAAAATGATATATCGTCTTTTATGAAGTTCATTATTTACTCACAAGTTTTCTAAACTTTTGCAAAGTATTATCGTTTTATTATTACATATCTTTTCACCCACCTGCCAGACCGTCGTGTCTGATCCATTTATTTTGGTACTCAGGTCCCGAGCTTATTGCCATTGAGGAGGAGCCGGAGGAGGCGGTCGGTGAACCGCAACGAGTGATTGAGTGGCAAGCCGATGATGTCATGTAGACATTCGGCCTTGCCTTGAGAACGATACACTTTGGGAACTTGATATCTTTGTTTTAGGTTTCATTTGGTTGTACGGTCTTTGTTGACCGTTATTTTGGGGGCATTAATCAACTGATATTTTGTAAATATACTTAACTTTACTTTTGGGGAAATACGCTTATGATCATTGCTCATCCTGATACCTTATCATTTAACCATAAATTTGTCTTGTTTATGAGATTGAATAGTACTCATATGGTTTGCTACACGCTTCCGCAATCTTGAGAATATGTTTGATATGGTTACATGTGAGATGATGTGTAAAGATAATCCTCACCGCGGAACCCTGTGGGAAATCACGTGCACGGATAAATATTCTTTTAATTCCGTGTGCGGTTTAGCCAAAGAGATGCACGTGGCGCGGCATCACCCCACCACTGTCCCGACTCCCGGACTCGGATCCTCTCTTTTTCCCCTAGTTTCCCGGTCCGGGGTCGCGACAGCCACCAAAGAAAGTTGAAAACAAAGCTGCAAGTAAGAGACCTGAACTCTCTGATGCCTTCAAAGAGCGAGTAGAAAAGAAATACTCGTTCGATGAAGATGTTGATGAAATCTTCGGGGCTCTCGTGGCAAACGGAAGCTCACCTTGCCTGAACCCAAAAGACCGGGAGATATTAGCAAAACCAATGATCCTCGGTACTATCCACACCACCAGATGATCTCACATCCTCTCAATCAATGCTTTGTTGTGAGAGAGAAAATAAATGAGATGTGGAAAATGGAGTCATCACCTTTGACAAAAACTATGGGTCCGCCTCCGTCAACATGGTGTCATGTGGACAAACATCAAAATCACTAAAAAAGAAGATCACTACTTCCTTCAAGGTGATAAAAAGAATTCAAGCATCCGAAGCACTAGTTCCTTACCTGGCACCAGACGGACAACCGATATGGGTAAATCCCATTATCCTAGAAGATGAAAATTGGGAGATCGTGAAAACAAAGCCAACAGCTCAACAACAAAGGCATGCTCGGAAACATCTCATCAAGCTAAAACGGCAAGAGAAGACCCAGCCAAAACAAGAAGTCCATGAAAAGGCAAAGGCCTCCTCTACCGCTTCACTGGGGGCAACAGAAACGTCCCTTCCAGAGACTTCAATAGCGGTAAGAAAATTCACTCTTAGTGGTTTCATGCCACCTCAATTCAAAAAAGAAGCCATGCAGATGCATCATACTCTTGGAATTCGGTAGTTGGATTCTCCATTGATGGATACGAGTCCAGCGACACCGACGATGGATACGAGCCCAACGACACCGACGAGTGGGAGGAATCCCTTGAAACAGGAGAATACCTCTCCGATGAAGAATGGGTTCCTGAAACTCACCTTATGCCAATAATCTGGTATAACCCCTTACAGCCACAAGGATCCTGGTCTGATGATGAAAAAGACCAAGAGGCTGTACAAGAAAATGTTGTTGACCCAGTACCTGTCGTTGCTCTAGCGGAAATCAACCATGTTGAACCACAAAGAGCAGACGAAGAAGAAGATTTGGCTCTCATGCCTGATCTTGAGGAATATGCGAGGATCGTGCAGCATCTCGCTCTAGAACAAGAGCAAGACCTCGTCAACAAGCTTCCTCGCAATCCAGAGCAAGAAGTCCCTGAACACCACCAGGTACCTCCTCCCTCAACTCCTAGAAATGGGGAAAATTACTGGATCGATGATCCTCTTACATCTAAGGATGAGCTTGACTCCCACGAGCACATTATGGCAACGTCTCCTATAAGAGATGCTTGTAATGTGATAATTCGGGATTATAGCTCTTCCAAAGCCTCATCTGATAAGATCACTTACACTCCGACGAGGCCTAGAACCATATCCTCTTGAGCTACCTCATCTCACGTGACTTTCATAGAGATGGCACCCTCTCAGGTGTCTTCCTCTAAGACTGTGACTTCAGAACTCACACTCTTCCCGACTGATCATCATGAAGAAACCGCAGCTATTGACGCTTGGGACGATGATCTGGTCAACGAAGAATAAAAGTTATTGGATGTTGTTCAGGACTTGTTCCTGGAATTTGCTTCGTGCAACACAATCATTGAGGATGGCAACTCTGCTGAAGATACATCCCCAGTAAATGAGAAACGACAGCCTCTTGATCCTGAAGACAATCTTCCAAACGAAGATCCTTCTCAAGAAGCTCTCGAAGTTGGTAGAGGCACCCACTCTGGCCGGGACTACCACAAAAATTACAACCAATCTTCCTTTACATATGTAAATCCTTAGGGAAAAGATGTTGTAAACTCTCCCAGTGGAAACAATGACGAACATGCAGGTCCCAAGGAGGTTCTCAAGTATGACTTGGTCGAGCACTTCAAGCACATACCTGCACGTCTACACATCCTAGACTTATTGCGAATGTCTCCATGCACTCGTGATGATCTCATTTCAGAATTACAAAAGCTGAATGAGGATGTCGACAAACATGCCCCACAAGTCCTCCAAATTGAAATGGATTACCAGGTCAAAAACTCAGAAACTTCCTCAAAGGAAGAAAAGAAGAAAACTAAGGGATCTTGCACTGAATGCCTCTCGGTTCAAAAAGCAGCCAGTGCAACCATCGCATTCACAAAGGAAGACCTTCTACTTGGCGAAACAAGGCACAACCAACCCCTGTACTTCACAGGGTACATCAAGGAAATGCCTATGCACATAGTCCAAATCGACCCAGGTTCTGCACATAACCTCATCTCCACTTCAACTCTCGAAGAGTTTGGCATCCCACCCAGCAAGCTGAGCCACACATCTGTATCTATCTTTGGATACGATGGGAGTACTCAAAGGCCTATTGGCAAAATCATGTTCAAGTTGAAAATCGGTGATCTTATCTCTGAGGTCACTGTGTATGCAATAAAAACCCCTTTATGCTACAACATTCTTCTCGAACGCCCCTGGATCCACGAGAATGGTGTTGTCCCTTCAACTCTACATCAATGCATCAAGTTTGATGGCGACAACGGCATGATACAAAGGGTGTTTGCGGACAGAAAACCATTCAAAGGTAAAGAAGTCCACTTTGCAGACTCGCAGATGTATGAAGGTGAAAAAGAAGAAGAGGAGAAGGAAATAGTACACTTTGCCGAAAATCTCTAAAAAGATAAAGGCAAGGCTCCTCAACAATCACCGGAAGAAAACAAACCATCCGTTAAATTTGAAGAGAGTAGTCAATCTCCCTTCGTCATCTCCCTTAAGACTTCAAAGCCTTTGGTCATCACGACTAAAGTGAAAAAGGCAAAGCAAAAGCCTGGGGGAAAATTTGTTGTCTCATTCGAGTCTATCATGCAAGACACGGATTTGGATTCAGAGCCAGAAGACGACACATCGTCAACCCAAGCTGACACTCAGCAAGTTCAGCCTGCGCTTACTCCAATGGAGACACCTACTGACGTAGAAGATCCTACATCTGCTTCCTTCGTTGTTCCGGCAACTTCAGCGAAGGAAAAGCCGATCTTCTTCCGTAGATCAGATGCTTCTTCATCAAACTTCATGCTTGAACCTTTCCAAAATGAAGGTATGCCTCAACTATCCTTATATAGTCTTGTGGCACAAGCTATTATGAAGAAAATGAGCTATGACGCTCAAAATCCAGTCGGTCTGGGAGAAGGCCGCGGTATTCTCACGCCATTAGGGCCCGCCTTGACCAAAAGCCAACTGGAAGATTGGAGACTCTACAGCCATGTAGAAAAGTGTTCACACGGGTTAGGGTATGATCCTGACACTCCTCTGAGACAGTTGATACAAAGGCTTAAAAGTAGACTTGCCGACCAAGCCTCAACATCTCATGTCCATGAAGACATTGATCTCCCTGGATATCTCTTTGATTAGACACCTGACAAGGATCCAGGAAGCTCATCCAATTGGTACGATTACTCTGACGATGAAGATGAATTGTCCGATGGCACAGACATGTGGTCTACTGACCCAGAAGAACCCTCGTCTCCAAAAGAACTACCCTACTTTGACCCAGTTTCAACAGGTGATTGGGACCATCTCATAGCAAGCCTTGAGAAGATCACCGATCAAGAAGACCCGTGGAAAGGAACAAAGCCTTGTTTTGAAAATGCCCTTGAAAGCCTAAAAGGTTTCGTTGAGTTGGAAGCCTCTGAAAATATTGTGGATGAACCACCTTTGAACCTTCCAACAGAAGATCTTATTCAAAAGATAGACTTGGGAACACCAGATAACCCACGTCCTGTATTCTTAAGCAAGAATATAAAGGATGATGAGTTACCCGAGTATATCATTTTTCTTTGTGAGTTCGTTGATTGCTTCGCATGGTCTTACGCTGAAATGCCTGGTTTAGACCTTAAAGTAGCAGTCCACAAACACAATCTTCAAGAAGACATCAAGCCTATCAAACAAGGCCAAAGAAGATTCCGTCCAGATGTGATGGATAAAATCGAACAAGAAGCTCAAAAGCTAAAAAGCGTCGGCTTCATCCGTGAGGAACAACATCCTGAATGGTTGGCCGACAATGTCCCTGTGACAAAAAAAAACGAGCAGATCAGGGTCTGTCTTGACTATAGAGACCTAAATGGCGCTTGCCCTAAAGATGAATTCCTGCTCCCGATACCGGGGGTAATGATTAACAATACCTCTAGATTCGAGTGAATGACATTCATGGATGACTTCTCTGGCTACAATAAGATAAAGATGCATCCTAAAGATGAAAAACAAACTTCTTTTCGGACCCCATTTGGCGTGTATTGCTACACTGTCACGTCATTTGGTTGAAAAAATGTGGTACCACATATCAAAGGGGTATGATGAAAATATTTCAAGATATGCAGCACAAGACGGTTGAATGTTACGTTGATGACCTCGCCGTAAAAAAAAAAGAAGATCATCTCGAGGACCTTCGAGAAGTCTTCCTCCGGCTTCGCAAACACAAACTGTGGATGAATCCTCTCAAGTGCTTCTTCGGCATCTCGTCGGGTAAGTTCCTCGGATTCCTAGTTCGGAAAGATAGAATAGAACTTGACCCCATCAAAGTCAAGGCTATTTTCTTTGTTAGCCCCGACAAATACATGATTCCACATGCTTTCTCACTACTGGAACCATACACAAACAATGCAGCTGCATACCAAACTCTGATCCTAGGATTGGAACTCGCCATTGAATCCGGCATTACCATACTGGAAGCCTTTGGAGACTCTCAACTGATCGTCAACCAGATGAATCAGAAATTTGAAGTCAGGAAGCTTGATCTGCTGCCTTACTATAACAAAGCACAATCACTTCTACAAAAGTTGGACATCTGTCTCATCACCCACATCTGTAGAGGTGAAAACATTCATGCAGATGCCCGGGCCGGACTTGCCGCATCTATATCGATCCAGGAAGGGGAAAACATGCAAATTACGATGTACGAGATAAGGATCCTCCCTCCTCTTAACACACCAAGCAGTTGCTGAATGCCACCAAGTGGTTGGAAGTTGGATCTCTATCCTTAGACCTGCAATTGGCGACTGAAGGAATCCGTTCATTGATTACACTATGTTCGGAATCCTACCTGAAGATCCAAAAGAACGGGTAAGCGTCCAAAGGCGAGCCCAAAACATTCATTTGGATATTCATTCAAAAATCCTTTATAGGAAATCCTTCAACAGAGAACTTCTACACTGCTTATCATAACAAGAGGCTGAAGAAACACCCAAAGAAGTTCATGCTGGTCTTTGTGCAGCCCATCAGGCTAGTCCAAAGCTCTACGTTTAGATAAAAAGGTTAGGTTATTACTGGCCTACCATGGTAGCTAACGCAATGTAATTTGCTAAGCGCTGCTAACAATGCCAAGTTCACGGAGATTACATTCACACGCCTCCAGAATGGCCGCATCCTACAACGATCTCATGGCCTTTCGAAGCTTAGGGTATGGACATCATAGGTTCTATTTCTCCCCCTTCAAGCAAAGGTCATCGCTTCGTCTTTGCCGCTACGGATTATTTCTCTAAGTGGTTAGAAGCATTTGCGCTCAACGAAATGAATACCTCATCAGTCCTTCAGTTCTTGCGCACACCAACATCTTTTGTCGTTTCGGCATACCTAAAAGATTCGTCCATGATAACGGGCCACAATTCTGGGATCATCGATTCTACAGGTTTTGCAACAAATACAAAATCCAAAGATGTCCTTCGACTCCATGCAATCCGGCAGCAAACGAATTAGCAAAAGCCTTCAACAAGACACTTTGCAAAATCCTCAAGAAAATGGTCTCTAGTCACAAAAGAGACTGGAGCGACAAACTGTCTGAAGCTTTGTGGGCCTATCGAACCACCATTCAAAGACCAACCCATAGCACACCACTCTCCTTGGTCTATGGATGCGAAGCTGTCATGCCCTTGAAAGTACAAATTCCTTCCTTGAGGGTATCTCTGCAAAATGACATGACTCAAGAAAGCAATGTCAAATTGCGACTCCACGAGCTGGACAATCTCGACGAGAGACGGCTCGAAGCCCGACAGACCATTGAACTTTACCAAGCACGCATGGCAGAATCTTTCGACAAGAAGGTCAGGCAACGCGCCTACAAAAAGGGTGACTTGGTTCTTGCAGTAAAAAGACCAATGGTCTTCGCTCACAAGTTCAAAGACAAGTTTGAGCCAAAATGGGAGGGACGCTACGTCATCAACAAGGTTTTCTCCAACAGCGCTTACGCACTCCTAAATATGGAGGCTGACAGATGTATGCTGCCTATTAACACTACAACAAAAAACACCTTTGGTGACATGAAAAAATGTCACCAAAGGCCATTTTTTGTCACCTATTATCTTTGGTGACACGGGATGGGGTGTCATTGTATCCATGACACTAAAAGTCAATGGTGACAAAATTTATGCACTTGTCACGAAATGATGTCAACGGTGACAAAAACATGTTGTCACGGAAGAAAGATTTTCCGTGACATAGTAGGGTGTCACTAAAAGCAATGGTGACAAAAGTACAGGTGTCATAGAAAAGATATCTTTTGTGACAAAAATTGTCACTAAAAGTATTTTTCTTGACAACCAAATGAGTGTCACCAATAATATTACCAGGTTGACACTCAATGGTGACATACTCTTTTTGTCACAAAAAAATACAATCAAAATATTTGTGCCACCCAAATTATCATTTCACACCTGCTTACAAAGTTTCAAATATTTATATCCAGATACACCCATTAACAAAACTTATACCACAAAAGATGTAAACTATCATTCAAATCAAATATCCAACAAGTCAACATTCTAATATCCAAGTTCACAACCTTCAAAATATTCATCATTCAACAATAAACACTTCAAAGTTAATAGCTTTAACATAACTACAAAACAACCATACAAGGTGTGTCGGTTCAAATTAATTACAAAAATAATTCAAAACAAGTAACTCCATGCATCTTGGTGATCATCTTGGTTAACTGCCAAAAAGTCTTCAACTCCATCTTCGTCATCTTAATTGGTTAACTGCCAAAAAGTAACTCCATCTTGATAGTTACCTACCTGTATAAAATCGCAACAAAAAAATGTAATTATTTAACACTAGAATTGGGAGCTTTCTTCCCTGTACATAAATGTGACATCTATACTATATTGCATGCATTTACTTATTGAGAACTTTTTTTTTTTTTTCGTTTTTTGAAGAATGACGATATATTGCATTTACTTATTATAACTAGGAATGAAACTATACCTCGAGATATTCACTCGACAAAGTCAGAGTCTTGATATGTGAAAGACCAAGCAGAGGTTCTCCAATGAAAAATAGAGCTACAAGGCATAAATCACTTCATCGATCAATACTTTGCAAGAGAAGCCTAGCTAATATATATATATATACTTCCTATCTCATGGATGAAGAACTATACAGTAAAATGAGATTTCCTGGTAAAAACAGTCACCATATGCAATCAAACACAGCTTAAACGAAATACAGTGGTTCATAGAAAAGGTCTACATCTTTGTAGACCCAAAAAACATGGGATGTACCTGGAAAGATTTTCTCGAAATTTCGGCATAGTCTCCCCTGTACGTGTGACATGTAATTTTTTTTTACAACCTGCTAGTACATGTACATGACAAAAAAAACACTTCATATAAACAACCCAATGCCCCAACACACTACAAAGCCATTCACCACTCGTCATCAGTCATACACCATTTGATCATAGCACTTCAATGCAAGGAAATCCCCTACCCAACACCCACCACACACACACCAAAAAAAAGGTGCAATTTGATAAAAATTAGAAAGAGAGAAGAATGTAAACAAAGAATAAGCAGCATCTGATAAAATGCAAATAGTGATAGTAGGCATTCTTTGAAACAAAAAAAAAAAAAAAAAAAAAAAAAAAAAAAAAAAAAAAAAAAAAAAAGAACACATTCAAGACCAAGAATAAATCACAAGGCAATGGATCTTTAAGCAAAGTAGGCCCACCTCCTACCAAGGCCCAATAACCCAACAGACATGGAAGCCCATTGCCAGCCTATCTTTACAAATAGCTTTTATCTGGTTTCATACCTCAATCTTCTGAGCAACTCTGCAGGGACCAAAAACACAAATTATGAGAATATAAGTTAATTATCAAGTACACGCCCAATTGAAATAAAGAGTCTTTAAGGACATGATCTATACCCATCACCCAGAAGCCTTTCCATGTCCATTTCATGACCAACTTTCATGAATGCTTTCCTCAGTATCTACCATTTCAAAGATCGTTTCAACCAAGCCATGGGTTAATTACCATTAATTACCATAAACAACTGCATGATATCACTAAAAGAAGAATGAAAAAAAAAAAAGGTGATAGATCTTACTTCCAGGATTTCAACCTTCCTGTATCAAGAAATGTGTTCATGTTAGCTATATTTTGATGGATGAAATATACATTGAATATAAAATATTTTTCGGTTCTAGACAAGATGGAGTTCAAACCTTCTTCTTCTTTCTTCATAAGGAATAATGCTGAACCTCTCTAAGATCCCGTTTAAATCTCTGTAAAAACACAAACACTTTAAGCATAAGATGTTGGAATTTTAGTAGGACCCAAATGCACCCCAATACTTGATTTTGATTATCAAGCCTACAAGGACCATTAAGACAAATGAGGTCTTAAATACTTGAGATCTCAACTCCCTCTTCAATTCAATTCTCTGTTCATAATGCAAAGCCTAAGTTCCCCAATGACTCCTCTCCTCTCACATCTACAGAAACTTTTCTTCGACCTTCCTCTCAGTCACAAGGCAGAAATCCGTCACACACCCAATTTTCTCAAAGAGAAGAAGTATATAGTCAATTCATAACCACAACATGCATAAGGATTATAGCTTATACTTGCCTTTACCAAGCTTTCACACACCCAATTTTCTCAAAGAGAAGAAGTGGAATAGAGGAATCTGTGGTGTACAGTGGGGCATATCCTAAGCGCCTGTATAACAGTTATTATGGATGATTGCAGTATTGAAATGCGTGGTGCAAACACCATTTTGAGGATTAGATAAGATAGATGGGGCACATACAGATAAACTTCAGCTGGCACTGATTGGGATGGATACGTATTTTTGATAAAAAGAACTTGGATTCCAACTCTTCGAAAACTGTGATCAAAACTATCATTACAATCATTTACTCTACTGGCCCACTTTACTGTTGCAGACCTTAATTAAATCCATATCTCTCTCTCTCTCTCTCTCTCTCTCTCTCTCTCTCTCTCTCTCTCTCTCTCACATATGAAACCTGTGAGTGACCTCAATGTTACAATTATATGAAACCTGTGAGGGACCTCAATGTTACAATTAGAAACCTCACCACACGGATTAACCTGCTACCAGAACACACACCATGTTAAGTCAGGAGTGATCAGGACAGATGCAGGAAATATGAGTAGCTCATCAAGTGGGACCCACCATAATAACCACACACAAATTCTAGTAGCTCATCAAGTGGGACCCACCACGTTTGATGGTTCTACCTAGTGCAGATTTTGTGTGATTTAAGTTCAAGAGCAGATAATGATGGAATCAAACATCAAATTGGGATTAGTGTTATTTTAGGGATTGGATTGATAAATGTAGGCCACCATATGAAACAAACAGATTTTGTAAAGGGGTATTTATTGAGATTCTTATCTCTGATAAAGTACCTTCGATTGAAAGGTCGATTAATGTAGGCCATGCACTGTATAGTAATTCTTTGGCATTTCATTTACAATGGTAACTGTTCTTTTCACTATAAATGATCATTAGCCAATTCCAAACAGCTTTTTGAGTGAAATAATCAATTTTGACGAACACATATTAATGCTAAGCCAATCAAATCAAGAAACTAGCATTCTCTGCATAAGGACATAAAACAACAAAGTGATAAAACAATTGCGGGCAAGATATCTTAAGCATGAAAGGGAAGTGGAGAAGTATAACAAAATGAATTCAACCATAATTTCATGAATTTCAACAAATAAACAGGCCATAAACATTATGTAACTTAATTATACATAAATGACCAAAGTTACTCATACAAGGACCAGAATGGGTAGGTTAAATGAGGAAATTAGGGGCAGGTTTGATAGTGGTTGTTTTATAGTAGAGGCCGGCCTAAGCTTATAGAATTTGACCCCGGTTGAGTTCGGAACAAGTTCTGATTTTAGTTGTCTTGACTCATTGCACCTCATTTATACTACTATAGTTTTTTATTGAATTATTACATATAGCTTATGTAGTAGTAGTATAGTTGGCAGAATTCAAAATCTTCCAATATACTCAGAAATATATGATTCAATCTAATTTTATCATGTAAATTGAGATTTTTAGACGATTTCTACCTTACCAAACCTCACCTTGAAACAGTCACTTACAGGAGACTCCTTATTGATTGCTAATCTAAATGCTTCAGAAGTAATTCACACAAGGGACCCATCGCCACCCAATTATCCAACCAAAATCTCACAACTGTACCATCCCCTACTATAAAGCCCACCCCTTAGTGCAATGCTTTCCTCCGCATATTGGACTCATCCCCAATAGAAATAATCTCTCATCAAACGCCCGATCTACAGCAACTAGGACCAAGCTTAGGCCACTAGCCTCATTTATCCTCACCATATTTACTAGCAATCAACCTCCGCCAAAAAGCCTCAATTTGCTCTCCAAATCTCCACCATTTCGCCAACAATGCCCAATTCTTATATTAAAAATTGCCGAGACCTAAACCCCCCATAAGATTTGGATTTAATCAGCTATATTTCAAATGGATCTAATTGAATCAGCTCTATTTCAAACAGATCAGAGTTTCAAACAGGCCCTAAATATAGTTCATTTTTTAATTAGAACCAATATGTTGAGGAATGCAAGTTCTAGATGACATGGCAACAACAGATATTGTACTGGTATAAAACATCCTCGTCATCTTTGTTTCTATGCTTGTAAAATATAGTCCTCTCTTTAACAGTGACAAGTTTGCCTTTATATAAATTTAACTGATTGAACTTCCAAAGATCATCCATAGAATGAGATCATTCAGGGTCCAGGGCACTACGCTCAACACAATGAACAAAAAGTATGCCTTGTGCTGGCTTCAGATCATTGAGTGGGGCATAGGTCACAATATAGATTTATAGAATCCAAACCTCTTACATGTTTGGGGCAGTACTAGAACTCTATTCTTTGAAAAGAATTGGCCCATTGATTGCTAGTAGCAAAAATCAGTGCAGAAACCAAACTAAGCATCCAAACATCAATATCATTCCTCCAAGTTACTCCATGATTGGATATGTCCAACATCTACTGATAAAGACATGGAAGAAACAATAGCTATCCTCAACAACCCCTCAAGAATAGTTCAACGGAAAAGCAAACCAATTTTCCACTGATCCTACGTCAAAAAATCGGAACTGCCAAATTGTCATGTTAATTATCCCAAACAAGATAATATCAATGAATTTCAACTGGATTAAACAAGGTTATAGGCAAAATAATTCCTCTGCTAGAGCTTTAAACTTTAACACCAAGATATTTGATCCAACATTGTCCACATCAATAGAGGTTTCAATTTTCAAATAGTATGTTTAAGATAATCATAGCCACCTTGATCAATGTTTGATAACATAGAGTACTAATTAATCTGAGTTTCCTAAACTAATGTGATACACCCTTCAATAGAATCCTTGTCTTCTGAAATTCATGATAATATCTTCCACTATTGGTAAATTAGAATCTCCCTTACATCCAACACACAGTTAATTATCTTAATCAATAAAGAACCTATCATTCATATTTTTTTTTCATTAAATAGTGACCTTTCATTTACAATAATTATGGATTAATTGAAAATTTATCTGTTACAGAGTGGGTTTGATATTACAAGTTATAAATTTATCATAAAACAAATTAGATATTAGTACAATAAAGAATGAATCAAGACTCATGACAAACCAAGCTCTAGCCAAAACTACATGAAACATGACCCTTGCCTATTCCTGTACTCGTAAGTCGTAAATCGCCAATGAATTAAGTAATTATAGCCAAGACAAAAAAATTTAAGATCCTACAAAACAAAAAAAAAATGGATTTCTATGATAGACCACTGGCTAGAGTTCAGTTGACTCATTCGAACAGGCTATTTTTGTTTGATAGTAAGGGGACCATCAGATAGATGTATATGGTGGTCAGTAGACAACTAGAGATCAATTGAGAGATGGGATGGTAAGGGTGGGTGTGGACTGATAGGTGAGTGGGTGTCCTTCCTAAATCCTAAACCACAAATGCGGTGATCATTTTCCAGTTAGGGGATTTGTTTGATGCACTGTAGAATGTAAACTGTCTTCCCTCTAATATCATGATCCAAAGCAAACCAAACACACCCATTAAACCAAAAGAAATCATCTGACATTAAAAAACCAGAACCAAAAACCTATTAAACCAAAAGCAATCAATTAGAAACGATAGTAAAAGGGGGGGAAAGGTCGGAGGATACCTGCCCAAATCAATTAGATACCCGCCCAAATCTGACGAGGAGAGCAACAAAAACTGGCCATTCTTCTCCGGCGAGGCGATTCTCTCTGTTCTACGATAAGGAAATCTATAAAGCCCTAAAATATTTGTACCTGGGAGATGCTGGAGAGACAGAGGAGGTGGCACACCGAGAGAGACAGGCGTAGAGAGGGTGAGGCGTGCGAGAGGAATGGTGATGGAGAGGTCTGTGCAGGGAGGAAGAAGATGGAGATGGAGATGGGGGGTTGCTGGGCCGGTCTGTGCAGGTGATGAGAGGGATCATGTGATGGAGATGATGAGAGGGAGAGGGGGATGAGGTCGCCTGGGAGATGGAGGAGAGGGGGTTTTCTGCGCCTGGGAGAGGAGATGGCTTGCGTGGGAGTGGGGGAGGGAGATGAGGGATGGAGGCAAGAGATGAGACTTACAAAGGGAAAAGAGATGCGCAGAACGGCAGAAGGGGTTTGGCGAGAAAACACATTGGCATTGTGACATCTCAGTATGGAAAGGGGATTAAGAGATGGAAAGGGGAAAAAGGGCTTGGAGAGGGAAAACGTGGTTGTGGAGGCGGGAGAGGGTAAAAATTAGGCCATTGCATTGGTGACAAAAAAATTTTGCCACCAAATCTATTGGATCTTTTGGTGACAAATTTTTTTGTCACCAATTCTCCTCTCTATTTGGCACCTAAGCTAAAGACTTTTCGTGACAAGCAAAAAAAAATTTTGTCACCGTTGTGTGCATTCCGTGACAACATTGATTTTTTGTCACCAAAAGGTGTCACCAATAGTGCATTTTGTTGTAGTGTAACGGCAAGTTCTTGAAGCGGTATTACTCTTGAAGACTTACCCAACTGGCCAAAACCTATTTCCAAGTACTCGCTCGTCAAACCCACTCCTTTTAGAATTTTCAAATCAAAAGTTGAGATTTCTAGAAATTCAAA
Source organism: Litsea cubeba (assembly GCA_012931725.1). Lineage (NCBI taxonomy): Eukaryota > Viridiplantae > Streptophyta > Magnoliopsida > Laurales > Lauraceae > Litsea > Litsea cubeba. The sequence goes on along the minus strand of CM022955.1, from coordinate 37,741,525 downwards.
CAATGCTTACTTTCATCGACTCATTGTTAAAAAAAATCCAAGTTTAGGAGCCTCTCCCTGACTTGACCGAGATTTTCAATCCTTGAACCCAAAATTCATGGTTTGAAACAAAATCCAGATTCAGGGACTTCCACCCTAGTCCACCCAGCCTTTTACAGCCAAAATGGTTTTAGGTCAAAATTTACGACCCTCGTGTCTTTAAACAAAAAATGGTTTTTCAAAAAAAAAAAAAAAAAAAAAAAAACTGCGAGGAAGCGACGCTTAGTCGATACTCACACAAATCGGAAGAATGCGAACCCCGTTCGACACTTCCAAAATCGCAGAGAAGTGACAATTCGTCGATACTTGCAAATTAAAGAAAATCGCGGAGACGCAACATTTTAGTTGATATCCACAGCCCAAATTTCAAAGGTTCGAAAAAACCTAAAATCGTGGAGACGCAACATTGCAGTTGATATCCACAACCCAAACGTTCGAGAAAACCGCAAATTTCAAAAATCGTGGGTAAACGACATCAAGTCAGTACCCGCAAAACCAAGTTTCTGAAAAGCAAGAAAGCGACGCTTAGTCGATACTTGCACCCAAATCCGTGAGGAGGCGACATTCAGCAGGGAGGCGACTTTTAGTCGATACTTGCATTTTTGAAAACCGAAACCGACTATAAATGCCACAAAAACTGGCTATAGATGCCACAAACCGGCTATTGATGCCATAAACCGACTATCAACACCATAAAACAAAAACCTAGCTTTCACTCCAACAAACCAAAACTTGGCTTTCAAAAAAACCGACTATCAGTGCCACCAAAACCAGCTATCAATGCCACAAAACCTGGATCTCATGCCAAAATCAGCTCTCATGCCACAAACAGAATCTGACTCCCATGCCAAAACAATCATTTGACAAAAGATTTTGACAAAATGACAAACTTTTGATCAAATTTCAAAAAAAAAATCTCATTTAGCAATTGTTTTCATCACAAAAAGATTTAAGTGAGTGTAGGGAAAACAAACAAAAAAAGAGTACCAAAAAATTCATGTGGTACCAAAACAAAAAAAAAAGAAGAAAAGAAAGTGTTCACAAGCACTACAAAAAAAAATAGTACAAAAAAAATACATGTGGTACAAAAAAAAGAATAGTCTCTGCTACAAAAAACCAGGAGCTCAGCCAAAAATGGCCTCCAGCCAAAGTTTCAGCTCCTCGAGCAAACTTTTGGCCTCAGCCGTCGAAGTTTGCAAAGCACGCTTCTTCAGGAACTTACCATGAGATGCTGGAGAATGCCGTAACCCTTCATCAGCACCGGGAAGCTTATCCCATGCAGCTCATCATCGTTTGTTCTCTTGAGTCCTTTTTTTGAGAACTCGATCGGCATCTGCAACCTGGCGAATCAGAGCTCTCTCCTTGTCCCGAGCCTTTGTTATAGCAGCCGCCTTGGCCGCCACTTGCGCCTCCAAATGCTCAAGACGTTGCCTAGCCTCGGCGACCTCCCTATCAAGGATGGTAATGTCGTTCCTCAGCCCGATGATGGCTAACTCTTCTAAGTTCCTCTCCCAGACAAACTGCTTCCTGCTCTGTGTAGTCTCATCCAAGTCAGATTGAGCCTTATTAGCAGGATCCTGGAACATCTCCTTGAAGAAGTCACCATCAGGGAAAGCCATGATCTCAAACCACTTGTCACCTGATGCAATGATCCTATCAACGATCGCCCTGGCACCTGTGACGTCCAGACCAGCCTCTTCGACATCACCTAGAATATCATGCACATGCTGGATCATGCCAAATCCGGCATCCAAGTGTCCAGAAAGGAGAGTCTCGATCCAAGAATTCAAAACTCGTGCCATCACCTTCTTCGCAAATAGAAGAGTTGGCCCAAATGAAGATTCGCCCCGCTCCATCGGTCGGCTGCTCACATCATGCCCCATTGGAAGAGTAACAAAAGAACTCTTTCCAATTGGAGCCACAAGGGAAGGAATCTCGTCACGAGGTCTCGCCTCTGCCGTGTCAGAACTGGTTGTAGGAGTCCCTATCTCCTAATCAACCTCTGGCAGCCCTTGCTTTGATTCTGAAGAAAGCGATGGAATCTCTTCTGTCACTTCAAATCCTGCCAATGAAACACAAAAGGTATAAATATGATTCTGTTATAAAATCATTATCAGGGTTATCACTACAAAGTACATTCTTCGACGACTGGTGGAATACTCTTTTCCTCCATGAACTCATCGGAAGCATCGTCAACATTTGCATCCATTAATGGTTCAAAGTCATCGAAATCCTATGGTAAGTCAGCTGATAAGAAAAATGTTAGCAAACCAAGTCACAGACAAAAAAAATCAAAAGAAGTCATACCAGTTGGAGATTCTGGAATCACTCCAGAGTCACTCGGTTCTTCTTCAGGTGCCGCTACCGGATCCATCACCTCCTCATCGGTCGGAACCTCGGGCATCACCAAGTCTTCATCCTCTACTAAAAAAAAGAGAGAGGAGGAGAAAAGTCAAATCAAAACATGGAAAACTCCATGAAAGAAATAGAAAGAGAAAGAGGATGAATCATACCTTCACCGACTGTCTCTTCTTCTCGACTCCTCTTTTCCGGAGGCTCGTCAGCATTCTCCGGCATCTCCTCATTGATAGTAAGAGGGACTTCTATATCAAGAGAGTCTTCATGTTGCTCCTTGCTGGAATGCTGCCTACTCATCCTCTTGCTTTTGCGGGCTCGCTTCCTAGAAGAACCTGCCCCACTATCAAAGTCAGGTTTCTCACTTGACTCTTCACTGGATGGTCTACTCTTGCCAGTAGACTCCACGGAAACTCGCCTCTGTGCCGCTTGCATCCAAGCGTCAAGCTCAGCTTCCTCTTGTTCTAGCTACTCTAAGGCCTCATCAGGTACTTCTCGGACAGCTTCAGAACCGATAACGCCCTGGTCACAGAGAAAGCCTATCTTATGCTTCTCTCCAGAAAGGGAAGCCAAAACTTCCTCTCGCCGGACGCCATCCGACTTCCCAACGTCTTTTTCGGAAGACAGCTTTACATCAAACTCCTTCTTGGAAAGTCCCCGATATGCCAGAAAGCTTTCCGCGAACCACTTCGTGAAGCCAGCAGCCCGGAAAGACGACAGCTCAGGATAAGAAATCATGGTAGTAGTGTCTTCAGCACTATAAAAGCCCCATGCATTTCTGCCATCCTGCAAACCTCCAAAGTGCTTCACCATACTCGAAAGCGCTCCAACAACACTTTGAGAAAAGCCCAATTGCAGCGCAAAGCGAGAAGGTACATACGGCTGGATGTCGACGAAAAGATGTCTACGGTACACCATTGTGCCGACTTATATGCTAAAAAGCCACTCATTCTCTGCATTTGTTAAGGAGTAATGTCTTCCCGACCTTGCCCTGGTAGAGTCACGGGAGGCACCAAAATCAAAAGCCTTCTTCCGCAACTCCGGAGAAAGCTTCACTGAAGACTGCCCCTTCTCGACGTCCCTGAACCATCGGATCCTCATGCGAGCAAACAAAAGTGATTCGAAGACGGCTTTACCCTTAGCCAATCGAATCATCAGAGGATCATCATCCTGTGCAGCACCCAACGGTGGAAGCCAAGATAGTGGTATACAAACCACAAATAAAAGATATGGGTTGAAAATACCCTGTTCATAGGGAGCCCAAGCCAAACCAAAAAAGCATCAACCTGCAATTCGGTAAATAAGTAGGAGTAAAGATCAGGCACCAAAGCAAGCCGCTCTCCAAACGCCATCTGACGAACCTGAAAAATACAATGTGGCCCGATGTGCATTCCATCTCCTCCAGCAAAAATAGCCTCACCTAGCCAATAAGTGAGGTAAATAATGAGATCTCTCCGCAGTGCAATGTCAGAGCAAATGGCGTCTGTACTCGTGTAGAAACCCCTCAACTCTTCTTGCATAGCCGAAGTATTCTTCAAACCCAGATCCTTAGCCTTGGCTTCCGGGGTCATGCTATCAGAAGATTCCCTACTGTCAAAAAAGTTGGGAAACGAAGAGCTAAAACTCTTCCAACAGTTGGATCTTACTTTCGAGCCCTCCTTCTCCTTCAAAAACTCATAGAAGGCGACAAGCTGAAAGTACAGAAGTCTGAACTCCTATTGCTCAAGGACGCTGTCGATTGGCATAAACTCCTCGTAGAGTTTGCCAAGGATAGGAAACCCAGTAATGGCACTCAACTCCTTCAAAGAAAAACAAATCTTACCATTCATGACAACGAAGGTGTTGATTTGTGGAAGGAATGACTCCAGCATAGCTATGAAGGCCTCGTCGGAAAAGATCACGATCTCCCTAAAGGCGCGGACCGCATCAAATATCCCGGCTTCCTTCAAAACGGCACCACCAATCATCAGGACGCGATCAGTCCACAACTTCCAATCGGAGTTAGCACTGAAACGGCCACGAAGTCAAAAAGGCTTCACCCAATTGCTGTCGTCACCGCTGAAAATACCAAGGACCACCGGTCTCAAATCAACCGATAGATAATCAGAGCCCTAGTAGCCGCTAGCCGGCATCAACATGTCCATATGGGCAGGCGTCTTCTCCGCATATCCGGAAGGACCGCCAACAAAAACCCCAGTCTTGATCACGTTGGTCATTTTCACCCAACTTGGAGGATTTTCCCTCTTAGAGCACGTGGGAGAAAGGCTCATGATCGACATAGTGCGATCAAAAGTCGACCGGGTAACAACAGTTCTCTCCTCACCATCAGCTGTGTAAGAGAACTGGTTTGTCAAGTTGTCAGGGACTGCATCACCAAAGAAGAAGGTAGACTTGGGCAGCACCCTCTGATCGTTCATAACCCAAGGACGGTTGCTTACGATGATCTGATAGAACTTCTCACTCTTGAGAGCGATCAGTCGCTGCCTCATCTCATCTCTGTTGAGGGAGTCACACTCTTCTCGGTTTCTCTCAACATACTGGACCTTCTCATAGGCCTGAACGGCCGCATTGGAAGATCTGGCGGATCGACGAGGTATGCTTGTAACAGGCTCTTTACCATTGTTCATTCTGGAGGAACCACCTGCAAAGGTTGGAAAAGAAATAAATCATCATCAAATTGACAGGATTTCACTAAAAAAAATCTGGCAAAATTTTGGCATGATTCCGGGACAATTCCGAAGAAAAAGGAAATATCTCTAAAAAAAAATAGAAAGCTTGAAGATGGGCTCAACATCGTTGCGACCTCCAAAACTTCAAACTTTCAAAACCTCAAAAATCTCCACAAAATCAGGAAGGGCTCAACATCGATGCGAGCTCCAAATTCCCAAATTTGCAAAGATTTTCAGGTATGCTATCACATCATGCTCTCAGTCCAATTTAAAAAAAAATGCATGAATATCTTGGTTTGCAAAAAAAAAAAAAATGCATTATCGTGTGGGCAACAAAAAAAAGAAAAAAAAATTTCTAAAAAAAAAGAAAAGGAAACTTTCACATAAAAAAAAGGGAAAGATCAAAAAAAAAAAAAAACAAAAAAGGGATTGGCCCACAGGCCACGGGGTCGTACGGATCTATCCGTACGGCCCACAAAAAGAAAAAAAAACGTGTAAAAAAAAGCACGAGGAAAAAAAACCTATAAAGAAAAGAAGAAATGAAAAGAAAGAAACAAAAGAAACAAAAAAAAAAAAAAGAAAAGAAAAGAACCTTTTTGAACCATCCTATCTTCTACATGGAGTTTTCTTGAAAAAGGGAACTTACTTGAAGCCATTGATGGAGAAGAAGAAGAAAAGCTTGGAGATTCTTGAAAAACTCTTGGTCTTTAAGCCCTCTTGAGATTTTTGCAAAAGAAAGCAATAAGAGCAAGAGATCCAACCTCCCTTTGCTTTTATAGAAGAGAGCAAACGAAAGAAGGAAACAAGAAAAGAGGTAATTGCTACTAATTAGTAACCTTACCAAAAGAAAGAAATTAGAAAAATTCTTTCCCAAACGAAAGATATCTTGAGGGATTCTCTCCCAAAAGAAAGCAATGAGAGATTTTCTCCCAAAAAAAGAGAAGATTTGAGATAATCTTTCCCAAAGAAAGATACTTTGAGGTATTCTCTCCCAAAATAAAGGGAACATGAGAAATTCTCTCCAACTAAGGATATTCTTAGATATTCTCTATCCAAATGAGATATTTTTAGATATTCTTTACAAAAATGAAATCATATGAGATCTAAGCCATTTCAAAAGCTTAAGGTCCCATGGGTTAGCCCATATGAGTCAGGTTTGACCACCTAGGCACTAAAAAATAAAAAATTTGGGCTTTTAGTCAAAGAGAAATCCCTCTTACCAAGAGCATACAAAAATGGTTTCATGCCTCTTTTGAGTTGATTGGACCATACAAAAAAGAATTCCAAGCCCCATGAGCTTCCAAAATTCAAACCATCTAGCCTCATATACCAAATTGAGCCAAAATCTTGAAATTGATATTTCACAAAAACCGAAACCACTCCAATGTACCCAAATAGTCTCAAAGAGTGACCAAAAACCACATCATGGTCCCCTAACTTGCCACATATAGCTTGTTAGGTCATATGGTCAAAACCAAACCCGACCCCCTAACCTACCACATACATCTTGTTAGGTCATTAGGTCAAAAACAAAAATCCAAATCCGCATCCATGATGTCATTTTCAAAACTTGGCCTCGAGATGGTACGTGATTCCTTTCACTACCATAAAATTCCCCTAGAAACTCAAAAGGCCACTCTACCAAAAGAAAGACTGCTCGAAGACTCTTAGTCAGGCCACAAGCTCTCCTTCAAAAATCTCTTCGAGGTACATCGACTACAAAAGTTAAGCAACTCGTCGTTGTACCACGAAGGAGCATTTGTTGACACCAAAAATGTCACTTTGCCTCTTCAACCTCAAAAAAGCTACATGAAGTCGCAGCCTACCACAAATGTGCGATGCTACTTCTCAAAAAATGAAATCTTGTCAGAATCAAACAAAAATTGTAAGATCCTTCAAGAAAGTCAAGAGAAGAGTACACAAGAAGTTTCGGGCCATTTCAAAATCATTTGGCCTAACTTCCCTCCTCCGGCAGCTGAACAGGAGTTCCCGGCGGCGACAACATCGAAGACATCAAATCTTCGATCAGAGCCTGTGGATGGTCCCAAAATACATCCAAAAGGTTCCAGTTCAAGTTCCAAGTCAAACTGACAATGTTTGACCCTACATCAACCCTCGAACAGTTAAATCAAGCATCTCGGCTGCGAGAACTACTAAGGCCATCACTTATCAAACAGAGCACATGGGCGGCTTCAAGATGATTACAAAGGGCTACACGGCAAGTTTCAGGTCATTTCGACAACATTTGATCAGACTTTGACTCTCGGAAGCCAAAACAGACCTCTCGGCGATGAAACTCCACGGGACCATGGTTTCAAAGACAAAGCCTGTGGATTATCTCAAAATAATTCCAATAGGTTCCCTGTCAAATTTCAGGTCAATCGGACATCGGTTGACTGCACATCAAAGCACGACAACTTCCTCACGACAGAATCAAGTCTACTAGCGATAGGACCCCATACGGCTTCAAAACTCAAAAAAAAAAACCTGTAATTGGTCTTATTTATTGCTCAGGAGGCTTCACCTCTAATTTTAGGTCATTCCAACATCGTTTGGCCAAGTTTCGGATTCTAAAGGAAAATTGGCACCTCTACGCGACAAAGTCTTCGGCTTTTCCGGAAAATTGGAAACTTTGCACCCAAAATTACAAGGATTCTCAACAGATTTTCTATAGGGAAATCAGCCAACAAATGTGCAAAAATTTCAGGAAAAATACAGAAGAAAAGGGAATGGAAAAAAAAACATCGAAACGGTCACAGCCTGCGACTCTGGCCCATGGTCGCCGGCGACCCTACGGATTTGGGTTGCCTAATTTGCCCTGGAAGGGCCGTTTTCGGTCCCTTTTCGTGTTTCGAAGCTTTCGGCCCTGTGATTTTCCAAAATTCAGACTTTTGAGGCACAAAATTCGTCGACATCCGTCAGAATTACAGGTTCGTCTTCAAGAGTATCAAAATCTTCATTAATCGCCAACCGGTCGACCAAAAAGTGCACTTTCTACCCGATCGATCGAGAAATCGACAGGACAGATGTCACTGGCCCGCTATTAGCAATCAATGTCTGAAGTCACATGGTCATCCGATGTCTATCAGCATGAAAATACATCGACGATCATCTCCAGAAGAACTCCAAAAGACGCGGCGCGGCCTGCGACTCTTCAACTGCTCGGCGACCACTTAATGCAGTTAATTGACTAGCTTTATTGCAGTCATTAATTCATTGCTTTGGACGGCCCAATCAGAAGCAAGCATCTGGGAGTTACAAGTCAAAGGTTTCATGGCATTTAAACCATGAAACTCCTCCCATCACGGTGCTTAAAGGCGATTAAATGCCTTAAATCTCCACCGGCCAATCAAAAGCCAAGAAAAAGGAGTTACAAAGTAAATGAATTAAAACTTGTAACTCCTCCCATTATGCGGCGTAACGACAATTAAAGCCCATAAAATCTTCTAAATGGCTACCAAAAGCCTATAAATAGGAGGGCATTCCAAAGAAATCCAAATCCATAAAAAATCCAAGCATAGATCAGAAAAGATCGAGAAAAATCCAAGCATACACAGAAAATCCGAGAGAAAGAAAAGAGAAAACTCTGCTGAAGTTCTGCACCGACCACCACTACAAGGTGAAAAAAGTCCCTTGGGGGTACCCCCAAGGTCCTTGCCTTCTCCTTCTACCTCCAATGGCTTAGACGTAGCTTTTCAGCCCGTCTACTTAGCTTTTTATTGGACATTAGACCTCCTCTTGGTCTTTGTCCTCAAAAAATTAGAGGTCACAGCCAAGCCAAGTGAATCAAAAGCTTCCTCAGTTCTCATATGCATGGATGATGGTGAAGTCCACACATGGCTTGCGACCGTCAATCTGAACGAGTCCCCCACAATCTCCTCAGAAGTTAGATCCTCCTTTTCTTGCTTTTCATTATAGTTTGTATTTTTTTAAAAGAGACAAAATCACAACTCTTGTCTTTCACTACTGATAAGAATTATAAATTGGCTATAAATGCCAAAAATCGGCTATAAACTCCAAAAATCGGCTATAAATGCAAAAAATCGTCTTTCACGGCAAACATCGCCTTTTACGGCAAAACAAATGAAATCCTCTTTTACGGAAATTTGATCGTGCCCCAAGTGTAGGGTCGTCACGATGTAGTAATAACCGGTGAAACTGGGTCGATCCATAGGGAGCCAATGATCGCAATGTACCTGTCTTATTGGAAAACTAGTGCTAGCCTATCAAAAATCTATAAAAATCACAAATCCTACTTTAATTAAAAATTAATTAAAGATCTAAATAAAATTAATTACAACCCGATTTAAAGAAAAAACCTAAACTTGAAACCTAGTCTAATAAAACTATACTAAAAACTGCATCCACCATAAAAATAATCAAAAAACCAATTGAAGATGTTAGAAATTCAGAAATAATTAAATTGAAATTCAAGATTAAATGAGAGCCTTGCAATCTAAGGGTCAGGGTTCGGTTGTTTTTTTTTTTAAATACTGGAAATATTGGCGATTTCATTAAATACCCAAAATCTGAAAAATCAGATTTATTAATATTTGAGAAATTTCAGAAAGACTCTAGTCTCCTCCGAATATTTTTAGTATTTAGCAACCTTTAAGCATGCAATATATCATTCAAAAATAAGGCATCAAAAAGACATAAATAAAGAAAATAGATTAATAAATTAAAAATCAGATTTGGAATTAAAATTGCTCACCCATAAAATCAATTAAAATAAATAAACTTACACCCTTTCTCCTTATATTACAAGTAGCAAATCTACTCCTCTATCCTTCTTCTTCTTCCTTCACACATCAATTTTTCTTTGGCCTCGTACAATACGTGAGTGAGATGGGTAGAAAAAAAAAGAAAGAATAAGGGGAAAAATAATAAAATAACGTGAGAGAGAGTGGAGATGGGGGAGATTCACGTCAGAGAGATGGGGTCTTCTTTGTACTGCGCATCCTCTTCGATGGAGATGGGGACGAGGTACCAGGGGATTTGTGTGTGAGGGAGAAGATAGAGATGAAAAGAGAGATATCAGGGGGAGGGGAGAGTCCAGATCTCGTGGACTCTCCTCTCTCATGCAGGTGATGGGCCATACAGCGGGCCAGGTCGGGTCTGGGTTGGTTTTTGGATGGGCTAGGCCTAGTAGGGGCTATGGGACAGGTTGGGTTGGGTGGGATTTGGACTTGGTTTAATGGGCTGGATCGGGTTAGGTTGAGCTTGGGTTGGAGTTCATGGGGCCAAAGTCAATGTCTGGATCATAGGTTTGGGGCCCAAAAGGTGGAGGTGGGCCGCGGTGGGGTTTGGTCTAGGCCATCATTGTCGGGACCCAGGTTTCGCAGATTTTGATTCGCCCGTTGGATTTCGGAGTTCTACACATCGGCGGAAAGCTCTCGGCGAGTAGGTCACGATGAGCTGATTTTCAAGGCAATCAGAGGTCCAGAAATGATAGGTGATTTTTCAAGTGAGCATCCCTGGGGCGTGGGACCCGCTGCTATGATTTTTGACCTCCTCTTAATTCTTCCTTCGTGTGGGTCCTGGTTTCTGAATTTCTACAAAACAATTAAAACTAATTCAGAAAGAATAATTTTTATTAAAAGGAATGATGCTATGCATGGGGCCCAAAAATGCAAAATTTGATAATTTCACCAAGACATGCATTTTTATGAGATTTTTACTTAAATTCATCCAAAAGAGTCCAATTGCATGATTTTGTAAAAATCTATGAATTTAATGCATTATGTTTTAATTAAGTCCACAAATTTATGTAATATAATGAATTATATATGTGATATTTTGGACTTATGATACCCCCCAACCAGCGTCTTGCTAGTCCCTAGCAAAAGATGTGAAAGTGAAGTTGACTGATCTAACTAAATCTAACATATGAAAACAAAAGCCACTTTCGCTGGCACTCTCGACTGCATTTAGCATATGCAGTAAGCCCATAAACCCCTAGGTTACCCCTAGTGGATGAGTTGTGCCTCGTGAGGGTTTGTAGTGAATATGCCCACAAAATTCATTTAACTAAAAATAAAAGAAAGTCCACGAATGATTTCTCAAAAGACGGTTGAGTCAAATCGGATGCCTTGAATCCTCGAATAATCAAGATTTCAGACTTTTCAAAATCTGGTTCCCGTTTTTATTTTCAAATCTTTTCAAAATTATACCAAACTTTGGGTGCTTTGTGCAGTGTATACATCAAATCAAAAAATTTTAAATGTTCTATGATAATGCCATGAAAACAGAATTCCCCTTTAGAATTTCCAACTTTCCTAGATTCGGGGTAAATACAAGTCTCCTCTCAAGGCTACCATGATGGCTTTCGCACTACTGTTTTTCCTAAGGCCGCGAGATGCATCTTTCTTTTTCTTTTTCTTTTTTAACAATTACATGTGACTGTGCAATGCCTAGATCCCTTAAGCTTTCTAATTAACCCATGTAACGAGCTTTAGCCCAATGACTCCCAAAACATGTCTTTAGGGCACTAGGTATATAAATACCCCTACGGGCTTTCTGGCTCAGGTTAAAAAGGCTACGAACCCAAACTAGTCACACAACTTTTTATTTTTTTCAAGACTTATAACTAAACACTTTTTTTATATACCTATTTGTGCATCCCTTATCATTTTTTTTAAATGGTCCCCGACAATAGGTAGCCTTTTTTTATTCGCCCGAATCAATTCACTGGTTTTGGCTGGCCTAACCTTACCGATGAACCAAATTTCAAAAAGTTGTCTCTTTTTCTCTCTTGAAAGAACTCTGGAAATGACACTTAAATCTTTTTATCCAAAACTTTTGAAATGATGTACACGTGTTACTGTGAAAAACAAAGTTCGTATTCTTTTTATCTTTTAGAAAATAGTGAACTTCATTTTACTTCCTTCCAAAAATTCTGAAATTCCAGATTTCTAGACATCTTCGAATCGTCAAGTTCTTTTGAAAACCCCTTTTTTTGTTTTTTTAATTGAAAATCACGTAAAAATGAAAAAGAACTTGTCTAAAATTGGACAAGTGTGCTTGTTCCACCCCCCAACCTAAGATAAACATTGTCCTCGATGTTATGCATGAAATGTAATAAATATGAAAATGTAACATGAGGAATATATATTAACGGAGGTAAAGTGGAAGAGGGTACCTGGGAATGTGATCCGGTCTTCTTGCTATCCAAGGTTAGACAAAATACACAAAAAGAAAGAAGACAAGAAAATATATACATATGGTACAAAGGTGTGGGCCACTGTCAGATCCAACGCCCTTCAATCCTGATAGATAGGATTTACCAGAGTTATGACTTCATCATCAGGCACACTAGCCTCCAAGAATGGTTTTACTCTTTGTCCATTTACTTTGAAAAGCTCACCATTATTTGGGTTTTCCAACTCCACTACTCCATATGGAAAAACTTGTTTCACAATGTAGGGACCTCTCCAACTTGATCTTAATTTCCCGGGAAGATATGAAGTCTAGAATTATAAAGAAGGCTCTTTTGTGATGGATAAAATGTTTTCCTTAAGATATGTTTATCATGAAAGAATTTTGTCCGTTCCTTATAAATTCTAGCATTTTCATATGCATCATTACGAATCTCTTCCAACTCATTTAATTGAAATTTCCTCTCAGTCCCAGCTTTTTCCATATCAAAGTGAAATTGTATAATTGCCCAGTATGATTTATGCTCTAATTCCACCGAAAGGTGGCATGCTTTTCCATAGACCAGTCTGAAAGGAGACATTCCTATTGGAGTTTTAAATGCTATCCTATTTGCCCATAACGCATCGGTAAGTCTAAGAGACCACTCTTTGCGATTTGGATTTACAGTTGTCTCTAATATTCTTTTGATTTCCTGATTTGATACCTCCACTTGGCCACTCGTCTGTGGGTGATAAGGGGTGGCCACTTTATGATTAATTTCATATTTTCGAAAAAGGCCTCAATTGTGCGATTACAGAAATGAGTTCCCCCATCACTTATTATTGCACGTGGAGTTCCAAACCGAGAGAAAATGTTCTCCTTTAGAAACTTGTTTTTTGTGTTAGCATCATTCTTTCTACATGGAATGGCCTCTATCCATTTAGAGACATAATCAACACCCACTAGGATATAGAGAAAACCAAAACTAGAAGGAAATTGTCCCATGAAATCTATCCCCCAAACATCAAATAATTCCACTACCAAAATTGGGTCTAATGGCATCATATTTCTTCTTGAAATACTGCCCAATTTTTGGCAACTCTCACACGCTTTGCAAAATTCAAAGACATCTTTAAAAAGTGATGGCCAGTAAAATCCACATTGCAAAATTTTAAAAGCAGTGTTTTTTGGTGAAAAATGACCTCCACATGCATGTGAGTGACAAAACGAGATAACACTGTTTTGTTCATGGTGAGGCACACACCTCCTAATAATTTGGTCTGGGCAATACTTAAAGAGATTTGGGTCATCCCAGAAAAATTTTCGAACTTCAGTAAAGAATTTCTTTCTATCTTGTTGTGACCAATGCCCGTAACAAGATAGTTTGCTATGTCTGCATACCATGGGGATTGCAAAATAGAAAATAAATGTTCATCAGGAAATTGGTCCCGTATTGGTGTAGGCTCTAAAGAATCAGAGATGACAAGTCTAGATAGATGGTCTGCCACTACATTTTCTACTCCCTTTTTTTCACGTATTTCTAAATCAAACTCTTGAAGTAGTAGGATCCATCTAATCAATCTAGGTTTAGCATCTTTTTTAGAAAGAAGGTATTTAAGCGCAGAATGATCAGTGAAAATAATGATTTTGTGTCCTATTAGATACGAGCAGAATTTGTCCAATGCAAAGACTACTGCCAGTAATTCTTTTTCAATAGTGGAATAATTAATCTGTGCATTATTCAATATTCTGCTCGCGTAATATATTACGTAAGGCTTTTTATCCTTATGTTGCCCAAGGACTGCTCCAATTGCATAGTCGCTAGCATCACACATTAATTCGAATGGCATGCTCCAATCTGGAGGTTGCATGATAGGAGCAATGGTCAGCATGCCTTTTAGCTTAGTAAAAGCCTCTTGACATGCTTCAGTCCATTTGAATTCCGCATCTTTTAACAAAAGGTTGCATAGGGGTCTAGATATAGAACTGAAGTCCTTAATGAACCTTCTATAGAAACCAGCATGTCCTAAGAATGATCTTACATCCCTTACAGTCTTGGGTATGGGCAGATTGGCAATCAAATCTATTTTAGATTTATCGACCTCCATTCCTTTGGAGGAAACTATGTGACCTAAGACTATTCCTTGGCGAACCATGAAATGACTTTTTTCCCAGTTAAGCACTAGGTTCTTTTCTTCACATCTGATAAGGACTTTCTCAAGTTTACTTAAGCAATTCTCAAATGAATCTCTAAAGACAGAGAAGTTACCCATAAAGACTTCAAGAATCCACTCCACCATATCGGTAAATATGCTCAACATGCATCGTTAAAAAGTGGCTGGAGCATTACATAGTCCAAATGACATTCTTCGATAAGCAAAGGTTCCAAATGGACATGTAAAGGTGGTTTTCTCTTGGTCTTCCGGTGCTATCTCAAACTGGTTGTAACCGGAATACCCATCCAAGAAGCAATAGTATAGGTGGCCTGCTACCCTTTCTAAGATTTGGTCGAGGAAGGGTAGGGGAAAATGATCCTTACGTGTGACCGCATTTAATTTTCTGTAGTCAATGCACACTCGCCAACCAGTGGGTACCCGGGTTGGGACAAGTTCATCATTTGAATTTCAGACAACGGTGACGCCGGCTTTCTTTGGAACAACTTGTGTAGGGCTAACCCATTGACTATCCGAGATTGGATAAATTATACTCACATCGAGAAGTTTAAGCACTTCAGCCCTAACCACTTCTTGCATAGTTGGGTTAAGTCGGCGTTGCATCTGTCTGGAGGGTTTTGCATTTTCCTCCAGATATATGTGATGCGTGCACACGTAAGGGTCAATGCCCTTTATATCAGCCACGGTCCATGCTATGGCATCTTTGTGCTGCTTAAGTATATTCAGAAGTTGGATCTCTTGATCCTTATCGAGGTGTAATGAAATAACCACTAGGTACGTATCATCCTCCCCTAAATAAGCATATCGGAGATCCGAAGGAAGGGGTTTCAACTCCGGTTTGGGCGGCCTCACCTGAGAGGGAAGAGACTGAGTACCAGTTGGTACGAGCTTCTCAATTTGAGGTTTCCATGGTGTATTCACTATGTTAATAGTGTCATCTGGGGTGTCTATAAAATTGGCCAAGGCCTTGCTTGATTCCATTGTGTCTAAAAAAACTGAGTCAGAGGACTCCTCCAGGGTTTCTTGAACAGTGGATTCAATGAGATCTAATTGTTTGGAATCATGACCATCATCCCACATTTGTTTGCAAATATTAAAGATATTTAATTCAATTGTCATGTTTCCAAAAGAAAGTTTCATGACTCCGTTCCGCCAATTTATCAATGCCTTAGATGTGGCCAAGAAGGGTCTTCCCAATATCATCGGAATTTGTGAGCTAGGGTTGGCCACTGGTTGTGTGTCCAAGACAATAAAATCTACTGGGAAGTAGAATTTTTCAATTTGGACTAAAACATCCTCTATTACCCCTCTCGGTTTCTTGATTGATCTATCAGCTAACTGAAGAGTGACCTGAGTATGTTTTAGCTCGCCTAGCCCCATTTGTTCGTATACCGAGTAGGGCAATAGATTAAAATTAGGCCCTAAGTCAAGCAGTGCTTGCTCGATCCGAAAATTTCCAATGATGCATGATATAGCGGGGCATCCCAGATCCTTATATTTAGGGGGAGTGTTTTGT
Source organism: Litsea cubeba (assembly GCA_012931725.1). Classification (NCBI taxonomy): domain Eukaryota; kingdom Viridiplantae; phylum Streptophyta; class Magnoliopsida; order Laurales; family Lauraceae; genus Litsea; species Litsea cubeba. Next base: position 37,725,635 of record CM022955.1, on the reverse strand, counting down.
TTCAAAATAGCACTAATTTGCTCAGTCAAAGATGCTTTCTTTTGGACATGCATCCTAGCTTGATTGTACACAAATCTTTCAAGAATTTTGTGTAGGATGGGATTTGTTTGATCGCATCTAAAAGCGGAATGTTGATTTTGCCCTCTTTGAAATATCTAAGATTTCTTGGTTAGGGGTCATTTGTTTTGGTGGTTTTAAGCGTTGGGGAAATGGAGCTACAGGCTTGTACACAGGTAGTTCACCTCCTTTTCCTTAGCATCAGTAGTTTCTTCCATGACTTCCTTAGAGTTAGACGTAATTTGGGATAGTTTTGGATCCAAGGAAGCAGGTTGTTTATCTTTTTTCGGATCTTCAACTGGAATTGCTTTGCCACTCCTAAGGGTGGTCACAACTTGAACCTACTGCTGTGAGGTAGAGGGACCTGAGTTGGCCACTTCGTATTGTCCCTTTAGATTAGGTTGAGGTTGGGCTGGGAAAGCCCTTTCTCCGTAATCTAAAGGGTATTATTGATTTGGCCGATTGAGGCTCTTTCCTCCTTTTGGAAATCTTGAGATGTTTGCTGATTGCTTTGGATGATGGAGTTCTGAATTTGAATAAAATTGGTCAACAAATCCTCCAAAGACCTATTTTGAGATTGCGGAGGCAGTGGTGGGACTCCCTGATTAGGGGGTACAAAGTTACCACCTTGATTTGTAGGTTTTGGGAGCATAGGTGCCTGGTTAGCATATTGCCCACTTCTCCAACTGAAATTGGGGTGGTTACGCCAGTTGGGATTGTACGTGTTACCTATTTGATTTGTGAACGACCTTTGGTAGGTATTTGTAGCATTGGCCTACTCATGCAACACCTCTCTAAATGCAGGGATTGTTGGACAATCCTCAGAAGAATGGGTGTCACATTCACAAATTCTGCACACCGGGGCGGGTTGTTTTCCTTTCCCTAATTCTATGGCCTCTATCTTTCTTGTTAGGGAAGCGATTCTAGCATTAACATCATCTTCTTCATTTTTCAATAGGTATATTCCCCCTCCCTTAGCGTTATTCGATTGTTTTAAGTGCTCGGTCCCATTAGACGTGTCCCAATTTTGAGCACTTTCCGCGAGAGAATCAAGGTATTCCCATGCCTCATCGGGGTCTTTGTTTAAGAAGTCCCCATCACACATCATCTCCACGAATTGGCGCATGTCTGATGTTAATCCATCATAAAAGAGCCCAATTATGCTCCAAATTTCGAATGCATGATGTGGGCAAGCTAGTAGAAGCTCATTGAACCGTTCCCAACACTTGAAGAAAGACTCCTTTTTATTTGCTTGAAATTCATTATGTGCTTTCTTAAAGTGTTGGTTTTGTGAGGTGGGAAGAATTTTTTTAAAAATTCACGGACCAAATCATTCCAAGTAGTAATCGAGTTGGCCCTAAGGGAATGTAGCCATGCCTTAGCTTTTTCTTTCAAAGAGAAGGGAAATAACCTAAATTTGATGACATCTTCCCTAACATTGTTCAAATGAAGAGTAGCGCACACTTCGTCAAATTCTTTTAAGTGAAGGTACGTACTTTCCGAATCTAGGCCATGGAATTTAGGCAATAGTTGGATCACACCCGGCTTGATTTCAAAGTTTCCCGCGGTGGCTGGGACAACCATACATGAGGGTGCGGTGGTCCTAGTAGGTTGTAGGTATTCACGTAAAGACCTACGCCTTTGATTAACCACTTCATTTTCATTTCTATCATTGTTATTGTTATTATTATTATTATTCCCGGATTCGGCCATTAGACTAGATGGTCTAGGTGAACCAGGAGAACCTAGATTTTCGTAGATCTCAATGAACCTCTTGATCGGAGAGTCCTTTCGCTTTAATCGCTTTAATGAGTCACGATACCAAATTGGTGGTGACTTTGTGCTCATGCACTATGGGATCAAGAAAGGCGGGTGTCCAATTTTTATGATTACTTTTTCTTTTTTGAAAATTTTTTTAAACCTAAAAAGGCAAATAAACTAAGAACAACCTAGAAAGCTAAGTTCCTAAAAAGAATTCTGGACTTTCCAAATTTTAAGGCAATTTCCTTGCCAAAAAGCCGAAATTGGAGGGTTCCACCCCCCAACCCTTTTCTGGAAATTCCAGAATATTTTCTGGCAACTTAGGTGGCTCAAAAGTGATAAAAAACAGTAAATGAATTAATCCTAAAATCCAAAAAAAAATTAACAATAATAATCTACCTAAACTAGCTATCAAAAGGACAAGAAATCAAGGCTATTTTCAAGATAAAAAATGAGATTTTCAAAAAAAATCAGAAAGAATTTTATTTCAGATCTGAAATTAGCCAATTTTAGTCAAAAATCGGAATTTCAATTCTTCTTTTTAATGTCCAAGGGCTGGTCTAAGCATTCCATGCATGCTACCCCTAATCTAGAATGATGATCGGAATTAAACCACACCCATAAAGCAATTAAAAAGGAGGGTTAGAAAATTCCCTTCGTGCGCTTGTAAGCTCCCCGGCAACGGCGCCAAAATCTTGATCGTGCCCCAAGTGTAGGGTCGTCACGATGTAGTAATAACCGGTGAAACCGGGTCGATCCACAGGGAGCCAATGATCGCAATGTACTTGTCTTATTGGAAAACTAGTGCTAGCCTATCAAAAATCTATAAAAATCACAAATCCTACTTTAATTAAAAATTAATTAAAGATCTGAATAAAATTAATTACAACCCGATTTAAAGAAAAAACCTAAACTAGAAACCTAGTCTAATAAAACTATACTAAAAACTACATCCACCATAAAAATAATCAGAAAACCAATTGAAGATGTTAATAATTCAGAAATAATTAAATTGAAATTCAAGATTGAATGAGAGCCTTGCAATCTAAGGGTCAGGGTTCAGTTGTTTTTTTTTTTTAAATACTGAAAATATTGGCGATTTCATTAAATACCCCAAATCTGAAAAATCAGATTTATTAATATTTGAGAAATTTCAGAAAGACTCTAGTCTCCTCCGAATATTTTTAGTATTTAGCAACCTTTAAGCATGCAATATATCATTCAAAAATAAGGCATCAAAAAGACATAAATAAAGAAAATAGATTAATAAATTAAAAATCAGATTTGGAATTAAAATTGCTCACCCATAAAATCAATTAAAATAAATAAACTTACACCCTTTCTCCTTAGATTACAAGTAGCAAATCTACTCCTCCATCCTTCTTCTTCTTCCTTCACACATCAATTTTTCTTTGGCCTCGTACAATACGTGAGTGAGATGGGTAGAAAAAAAAGAGAGAATAAGGGGAAAAGTAATAAAATAACGTGAGAGAGAGTGGAGATGGGAGAGATTCACGTCAGAGAGATGGGGTCTTCTCTGTTCTGCGCATCCTCTTTGATAGAGATGGGGACGAGGTACCAGGGGATTTGTCTGTGAGGGAGACAATAGAGATGAGAAGAGAGATATCAGGGGGAGGGGAGAGTCCAGATCTCGTGGACTCTCCTCTCTCATGCAGGTGATGGGCCACACAGCGGGCCAGGTCGGGTCTGGGTTGGTTTTTGGATGGGCTAGGCCTAGTAGGGGCTATGGGTCAGGTTAGGTTGGGTGGGATTTGGACTTGGTTTAATGGGCTGGATCGGGTTAGGTTGAGCTTGGGTTGGAGTTCATTGGGCCAAAGTCAAGGTCTGGATCATAGGTTTAGGGCCCAAAAGGTGGTGGTGGGCCGCAGTGGGGTTTGGTCTAGGCCATTATTATCGGGACCCAGGTTTCGCAGGTTTTGACTCGCCCGTCGGATTTCGGAGTTCTACACATCGGCGGAAAGCTCTCGGCGAGTAGGTCACGTTGAGCTGACTTCAAGGCAATCAGAGGTCCAGAAATAATAGGTGATTTTTCAAGTGAGCATCCCTGGGGCGTGGGACCCACTGCTATGATTTTTGACCTCCTCTTAATTCTTCCTTCGTGTGGGTCCTGGTTTCTGAATTTCTACAAATCAATTAAAACTAATTCAGAAAGAATAATTTTTATTAAAAGGAATGATGCTATGCATGGGGCCCAAAAATGCAAAATTTGATAATTTCACCAAGACATGCATTTTTATGAGATTTTTACTTAAATTCATCCAAAAGAGTCCAATTGCATGATTTTGTAAAAATCTATGAATTTAATGCATTTTGTTTTAATTAAGTCCACAAATTTATGTAATATAATGAATTATATATGTGATATTTTGGACTTACACAATTCAAAAATTTGTCTCTTTTCTTAAATAAATGTGCAATGGAAACTTGAAAGAAGTTGGTTTTCTTTTTACTTGTGAAGGTCGATCTCCGGATCACCACCTACAATTCCAAGTAAAATCGAAAATCTGGCACACCCACCCAAAAAAATATATTGATACCCGCTTTGCCCTCCGGGCGCGAAAGGGTTGGATCAAACGGACTCCCACGTCCGCCGACCTCGGTAGCACAGAGAGTGAAAAACACGGTCCATCAAGCTTCGTTGTACCTCGGGAGGCATTTGCTGACACCAAAAATGTCATTTTGCCTCTTCAACCTCAAGAAAGCTACGTGAAGTCGCAGCCTACCACAAATGGGTGATGCTACTGCTTAAAAAATCAAATCTTGTCAGAATCAAACAAAAACTGCAAGATCCTTCAAGAGAGCCAAAAGAGGAGTACACAAAAAGTTTCGGGCCATTTCAAAATCATTTAGCCTAACTTCGTTACTCTGGCAGCTGAACAGGAGCTCCCAGCGGCGACAGCATTGAAGGCACCAAATCTTCGATCAGAGCTTGTAGATGGTCTCAAAATACATCCAAAAGGCTTCACGTCAAGTTCCAAGTCAAACCGACAATGTTTGACCGTACATCAACCCTCGAACAGCTAAATCAAGCCTATCGTCGGCGAAAACCATCGAGGTCATCACTCATCAAATAGAGCACATGGGCGGCTTCAAGATGCTTACAAAGGACTACACGTCAAGTTTCAGGTCATTTTGACAACATTTGGCCAGACTTTGACTCTCGGAAGCCAAATCAGGCCTCTTAGTGGAGAAGCTCCCTGTCTGCATGGTTTCCAAGACAAAGCCTGTAGATCATCTCAAAATGACTCCAATAGATTTCATGTCAAATTTCAGGTCAATCAGACATCGGTTGACCGCACATTAAAGCACGACATCTTCCTCGCGATAGAATCAAGTCTATTGGCGACAGGACCCCATACGGCTTCAAAACTCAAACAAAAGCCTGTGGTTGGTCTTATATATTGCTCAGGAGGCTTCACCTCAAATCTCAGGTCATTCCAACATCGTTTGACCCAGTTTTGGCTTCTGACGGAAAATCGGCACCTCTACCCGACAAAGTCTTCGGCTTTTCCGGAAAATTAGAAACTTTGCACCCCAAATTGCAAGGATTCTCAACAAATTTTCTACAGGAAAATCAAGCCAACAAATGTTCAAAAATGTCAGTTAAAATACAGAAGAAAACGGAATGGAAAAAAAAACATTGAAACGGCCGAAAAATGATGACCGAAGGGGAAAAGTTCCCGCAGGGTCGCAGCCCGTGACCCTGGCCCCGGGTCACAGCCTACGACCATGGAGATCCGGGTCACCGGATTTGCCCCGGAAGGGCCGTTTTCCATCCCTTTTCGCGTTTCGAAGCTTCCGGCCCCTGTGATTTTCCAAAATTCAGACTTTTGAGACACCAAATCCGTCGACATCCGCCAAAATTACGTGTCCGTCTTCAAGAGTATCAAAATCATCATTGATCACCAACCGGTCGACCAAAAAGTGTACTTTCTACCCAATCGATCGAGAAATCGATAGGACAGATGTCACCGGCCCGCTGTTAGCAATCAATGTCTGAAGTCACAAGGTCATCCAATGTCGATCAGCATGAAGATCCATCGACAATCATCGCCAGAAGAACTCTAAAGACGCAGTGCGGCCCGCGACTCTTCAACTGCTCGGCGACCACTTAATGCAGTTAATTGACTAGCTTTATTGCAGTCATTAATTCTTTACTGTGGACAGTCCAATCAAAAGCAAGCATCTAGGAGTTACAAGTCAAAGGTTTCATGGCATTTAAACCATGAAACTACTCCCATCATGGTGATTAAAGGCGGTTAAATGCCCTTAATCTCCACCGGCCAATCAGAAGTCAAGAAAACGGAGTTACAAAGTAAATGAATTAAAACTTGTAACTCCTCCCATTATACGGTTTAATAATAATTAAAGCCCATAAACTCTCCTAAATGGCTACCAAAGGCCTATAAATAGGAGAGCATTCCAAAAAAATCTAGATCCAGAAAAACCCAAGCATAGATCAGAAAAAAGCACAGAAAATCTGAGAGAAAGAAAAGAGAAAACTCTGCTGAAATTCTGCACCGACCACCGCTACAAGGTGATAAAAGTCCCTTGGGGGGTACCCCCTCCTAAGGTCCTTACCTTCTCCTTCTACCTCCAATGGCTTAGACATGGCTTTTCAGCCCGTCTACTTAGCTTTTTATTGGACATAAGACCTCATCTTGGTCTTTGTCCTCTAAAGATCTGAGGTCATAGCCAAGCCAAGCGAATCAAAAGCATTCTCTATTCTCATCTGAATTGATGATGGCGAAGTCCACACATGGCTTGCGACCGTCAATCTGAACGAGTCCCCCACAATCTCCTTAGAAGTTTGATCCTTATTTTCTTGCTTTTCATTGTAGTTTGTATTTTTCTAAAAGAGATAAAAAATCACAACTCTTGTCTTTCACTAATGATAAGAATTGTAAATCGACTATAAATGCCAAAAAACGACTATAAAAGCCAAAAATCGACTATAAATGCCAAAAATCGCCTTTCACAGCAAACATTGCCTTTCACGGTAAAACAAACGAAATCGTCTTTTACGGCATTTCAAAAACTGTTGACACCAAAAAAGTCACTTTGCTTCTTCAAGATCCAAAAAGCTACATGAAGTCGCAACCTGCCATAAATAGGCAATGCTACTTCCAAAAAATCAAATCTTGTCAGAATCAAACAAAAACTATAAGATTCTTCAAGACAGACAAAAGAGGAGTACACAAGAAGTTTCGGGCCATTTTAAAATCATTTGGCCTAACTTCGCTTCTCCGATAACTAAAAAGGAGCACCCGGTGGCGAAAGCATCAGAGACACCAAATCTTCGATCAGAGCCGATGGATGGTCTCAAAATACATCCAATATGCTCCACGTCAAGTTCCGAGTCAAACCGACAACGTTTGACCCTACATCAACCCTCGAACAGCTAGATCAAGCCTCTCAGCGGCAAGAACCACCGAGGCCATCACTCATCAGACAAAGCACCTGGACGGCTTCAAAATGCTTATAAAGGGCCACACGTCAAGTTTCAGGTCATTTCGACAACATTTGACCAGACTTTGACGCTCGAAAGCCAAATCAGGCCTCTTGGCGGCGAAGCTCCCCGGGACCATGGTTTCCAAGATAGAGCCTATGGATCATCTTAAAATGACTCCAATAGGTTCCCTGTCAAATTTCAGGTCAATCGGACATCAGTTGACCGCACATCAAGCCGCGACATCTTCATCGCGACAAAAACAATTCTATTAGCAATAAGACCCCAAACGGCTTCAAAACTCAAACAAAAGCTTATGGTTGGTCTCATTTATTGCTCAGGAGGCTTCACCGCAAAATTCAGGTCATTCTGACATCGTTTGTCCCAGTTTCAACTTCTGACGGAAAATTGGCAGCTCTACGCGACAAAGTCTTCAGCTTTCCCGGAAAATTGAAAACTTTGCACTCCGAAATGCAAGGATTCTTGTCAAGTTTTCTACAGGGAAGTCAGGCCAATAAATGATCAAAATTTTCAAGAAAAAGTACAGAAGAAAAAGAAATCAAAAAACATAAAAAACGGCTGCAAAACGGGACAAAAGAGGGGAAACTCCCCCCAGGGTCGTAGACCCCTGCGACCCTGGCCCATGGTCGCCTGCAGCCATGGAGCAAGAATCGCCGGGTTCGCCCCGGAAAGCCTGTTTTTTCATCGTTTTTCGCAATTTGAAGCTTCCGACTCCTGGGATTTTCAAAAATTCATACTTTTGAGGCACCAAATCCTTCAACATCCGTCAAAATCACGGGTCAATCATCAAGAGTATCAAAATCAACATTGATCGCCAACCGGTCAACCAAAAAAGTGTATTTTCTACCCGACCGATCGATAAATCGATAGGACAGATGGCACCGGCCCACTTTTGGCAACCAATACCTGAAATTACATGGTCATCCGATGTCGATCTACATGAAGATCCATCTATGATCATCGCCAGAAGAATCCCAAAAGACACGGCACGGCCCGCGACTCTTTAACTGCTCAGCGACCACTTAATGCGATTAATTGACTAGCTTTATTGCAGTCATTAATTCATTTCTTTGGACAGCCCAATCGGAAGCAAGCATCCGGGAGTTACAAGTCAATTGATTCATGGCATTTAACCCATGAAACTCCTCCCATCATGGCGATTAAAGGCGATTAAATGCCCTCAATCTCCTCCGGCCAATCAAAAGCCAAGAAAAAGGAGTTACAAAATAAAGAACTAAACCCTGTAACTCCTCCCATTATGCGGCTTAATGACAATAAAAGCCCATAAACCCTCCTAAATGGCTACCAAGAGCCTATAAATAGGAGAGCATTCCAAAGAATTCTAGATCGGAAAAATCGAGACAGATCCCAGATCAGAAAAAAGCACAGAAAATCTAGAGAAAGAAAGAGAGAAAACTCTGTGAAAGTTCTGCACCGGCCACCACTACAAGGTGACAAAAGTCCCTTGGGAGGGTACCCCCCCCCCCCCCCCCCCCCCCGAAATCCTTGCCTTCTCCTTCTGCCTCCAATGGCTTAGAGGTGGCTTTTCAGCCCGTCTACTTAGCTTTTTATTGGACATAGGACCTCCTCTTGGTCTTTGTCCTCTAAAAATCTGAGGATATAGCCAAGCCAAGCGAATCAAGAGCATCCTCTGTTCTCATCTGCATGGATGATGGCGAAGTCCACATATGGCTTGTGTCCGTCAATCTGAACGAGTCCCCCACAATCTCCTGAGAAGTTAGATCCTCCTTTTCTTGCTTTTCATTGTGGTTTGTATTTTTTTAAAAGAGACAAAAATCACAACTCTTGTCTTTCATTATTGATAAGAATTGTAAATCGGCTATAAACGCCAAAATAGGCTATAAATGCCAAAATCGGATATAAACGCAAAAAATCGGCTATAAATGCCAAAACATCGCCTTTCACGGCAAATCAAGAAAAATGCCTCTTTTCTTAAATATATGTGCAATGGAAAACTTGAAAGAAGTTGATTTCCGTTTTACTTGCGAAGGTCGATCTCCGGATGACCACTTACGATTCTAAGTAAAATAGAAAATCTGGCACACCCACACAAAAAAATGTTGATACGCGCTTCTTGTTAGACCCTAAGTTGTTTGCAATTTGATGTCTTGCATTTGCATAATATTCATCTCATTACTTTCATTTTCATTTCACAAGTTTCTTCTTGAAAATCATCTTTTGACTTAACCTACTCATGTTTTAATTTAAACTCTTTTTGGTTGATTTGAATTTTGATTTTAATCATGTTTTTCTTGATGAAACAATTTATAAAAACACCTTTCAAATCTGAGTTTTCAAATGGTTTCAAAGTTTCACTCTTCAAAAACATCAGATCTTCAGAAAATTGACCAGACCTCTCTGTCGGTCAAGTTGTCGGTTCGCATCAGTCAACCCACAAGTGAACCAAGGTCAACCGATGGCTCCATCGGTTCCATTTCCAGTGAGCTACATTTTCAGAACTTCTCTATCGGTCTGCTCCTCGGTTCCTATCAGTCAACCGATAGTATATGAATTGTAAGACCGAGAGCTCGTCGGTTCCAAAAACAGACAGCAACTTTTTCAACAACTTTGTGCTATCGGTTCACTTATCGGTTCCCTATCGGTCAACCGATAAATGATAGTCAACCAATAACTGCATATGTGTTAGAAAAACTTTCAAAAATATGACCGTTGCATATGACCGTTGATCTATCGGTCGACCGACACCTAGTTATCGGTTGACCGACAGGCATCCGTTGGACCACTTTTTCTATAAAAAGCAAGTTCATTCCAAGGAATCAAGTGACGAAAAGGGAGGCCATTTTTGGTGTTTTTAGTGCCCAAGCAAAGGGAATGAATTAAGGAAGCTTGTTTGGTCCAATTGGAAAGCTAAAGCTTGATTACAAGAAGTTAAATCGTAGTAAGCTTTAATTTCCTAATTCATATGTGTCATGCTTTATTTTAAACCTTAGGAAAATGTTTTCTAGCATGCTAACTATGTGGTGTGGAATCCATATCTTATTTAATCCTTGATTCACATGTTTTGGATTCCACCTCTTGATTTCAAACTAAGTTTTGTTTAAACTTTGTTAATCATGCTTTGTCTAAATCTTTGATTTTGTATAGCATGATACATTAACTTGTTTGAATCTTTCTTTGTTGTTTTCAATTTGTTTAGAACTTTAGTTAAACCTTTGTTTTTGAAAACAACTTTACACATGCATCACTTGATTAGTATTAATCATTTTCATACAACCTGTGATCTTTAAATTTTCATATCATTCATAAGTTTGTAATTGTTCAAATGATTTGCATTCGACTTCAATCATATCATTTATGTGCTTTAAATTTTGAAATGCTTTAAGCATAAAATTCATTGGACTTAATTTCAACTTGATTGAAGTTCTACACACACACACCCCATGAGCATTCATCTTTGCATTTCTTAGTGTGTTGTGTGAGTTTATTTTCACTTTCATATTTGCCTAATTAAGAGGCACCTTTTAAGAGCTTAATCTATTTCTCTTCTAGTGTGTAGACACTTTCTTGAGAAAGAAATATATCTAGAGGTTATTGCTTAGCCTAAGAAAAGCATAGTGTATAGGTTGTTGTTTAGCCTAGAAAAACAACTTTGTAAAGGTTATTGCTTAGCCTATTGTAAAAGCATAAATAGTGGAAATCCGGTGGCGTGTTGAGCACAAACCGGTAGTGGATGTAGGCATTGAGGCTGAACCACTATAAATCATTGTGTAATGGTGAATGGCTTGTGGTGATTGAATTGTTTATCTTCCGCACTTACTCACATAATCATCACTAGTTAAAAGTAAATTGGAAAGAAATTTAAATTGGCCATTAAATTGAAGTTCACCATATTCACCCCCCTCTAGGGTTAGGATCCCGGACTTTCACTTCTGCCCCCCGGGCGCAAAAGGGTCGTACCCCAATGGACTCCCACGTCTGCCGACCTCGGTAGCACCTGGCAATGAATGCGCGGTCCATCAAGCTAGCACACCCGGTGGGACTCGTTCATTTGAGAACATGATGCTAGAAATGAAATATTTGCATATCATATCTTTTGCTCTATGCTTATACTTCTTTTCTGGATTCCTTGGCTACTTTCTAATTGGTGGCCTATGTTGGATTCCGTATCTAAAAAAATGAGATGAGATTTTTTTGGAAATTTCTAATTCTTTGAATTTATTTCCACTCTTTTTCTTTTCAAAAAAAAACCAAAAAAAAAAATCAGATTTCTCAGTTTGTATTCAAAATTGAGAAACCTTGATCCTCTCCTATCGTTCATCGTGCTTGCAGAAATGTTGAGCCTGTTCGACTGAGGATTTGGGCCATTGTTTCTCTTCAATGAGTTCATTAGAGATAAAAAAAATCAAAAAAATCAGAGTTTTCAGTTTGGATTCAAAATTGAGAAACCTTGATCATCTCTTATCGTTCATCGTGCTTGTAGAAATGTTGAGCCTGATCGACTAAGGATTTGGGCCATCGTTTCTCTTCGATGAGTTCATTAAAGATCTAAAAAAAATCAAAAAATTAGACTTTTCAGTTTGGATTCAAAATTGAGAAACCTTGATCCTCTCCTATCGTTCATCGTGCTTGCAGAAATGTTGAGCCTGTTCAACTAAGGATTTGGGCCATCATTTCTCTTCGATGAGTTCATTAAAAATCTAAAAAAAAAAGACATAGACCACTAAGGTTAAACCAACTGCGTTCTTTGATCACGGTTGATTCAAAAAAAACCTTGTCCAGAGTATGGAGACAGCTTGACTCTTCTAGGCAAAGGTCCTCCAAACGGGTTCATTAAGTAATTCTACCCTTACCTAGGGGCAATTCTATTAATCGAGATTTCATAAGACCAGGTTAGGAGGCCTATGTGTACTCTCTCGTCTTTTAAATAAAAATTTTTCAAAATAAAAAAAAATTTTTTAAATAAAAATTTTTCAAAAGAAAAAATTTTTAAAATAAAAATTTTTAAATAATAACTAAAAAATATTAAAAAAAATTCAAAAAAGAAATCTTAAAAAAAAAATAAATAAAAGATTTTTTTTTAAAAAAATCTTCAAAAAAAAAACTTCCATCATTTTTGGGTTCAGATCGGAGAAATTTTGGTCTCCTCCTTTTTAAGCACTGGCGCTCGCGGAAATCGTTGAGCCCGTATTCAGATTGGAATGCCTTTTGCTCTCTTTGATGAACCCGATCTTGGCTTTTCAAAAAAAAAAACTCGTCATTTTTGGATTTAGAACCGAGAAGTTATGGTTCATTCCCTTCTGAGTACCGGCGCTCGCGGAAATCGCTGAGACCGTATTTGGATCGGAATACCATCTGCTCTCTCTGATGAATCCATTCTTGACCTTTCAAAACAGAGAATCTCATCTCATGGATGCGATTTCCAAACATTTGTGTCTAGCGGTACTAGTATGCCCTTTTAGGGTCTGCTGTATTCGCAACCGGCACATTTGTGACTCCAACCTTATATTCTTCTTACATCGAGCAAGCTCTGCTTTTTAATAAGTCGAATTTAGGTTCACAATTGCTTCTAGCTGTCACTGGGACACTCATTCTGGGCTCACCATACTTGTGATCAGAACAATTGTACCATCTATGGATTTTTGCCTTCTTCATATTGCTTGGGTCATATCCCTCGAGTGATTTGAAAAGACAAAACCATAGAACTCCCCATTTATGATCATTATATTCTTGTGATTACTAATGGATGTAGTCTTGTTTCAGAAATTTTTTCGAAAAACTAACAATGGCAGCTTCGCTAACCATTACTTTCTATGAGAACAAGCACCGGCTCATGCTTCAACAAAAGCAAACCATGCGCACCTACAAGCTCCCCATCAGCTGCCGAAGCGTCAACTCCCTCGGCAACTCTCTGAACTCCGAGTCAACCTCGACTTCCCGGACTATCGTCTTTGGGACGTTGGGACCATTCCCACTTCCCGAGGAACAAATTGCTCCTTCTAAGAAGCAGAAGCTCGCCTCCCAACGTGTCACTACCATGACACCAAAGGCGGGCACCAACAAGCCCGAAGCCCGTGGCACCCCCGCGAAGCCTCAACCCGCAGACAACCAGGTCTATCCTAAGACTTGGTCCCCAAGACCTTCACCAAAACAAAGAAGGTCCCAAATATCCACCAAGCCAGCATACCTGGCCCCACTCAAGGAGAACCAGTTCTACCCTCTTGCTTACATGAAAGAGGAGAGACCCATCTCCAACCTGACTCCCAAGTCAACCCAGCATGAGCCGGCTTGTACTTACAAGTCCAAAATCAAATCATGCATCACAAGGCCTCTGCAAGCACCTGCTAAGGCCTACAAGCCTTCGGTTCGACCTTTCATATCTACAGGGGCCGAACTCGAAAAGTTCAAAGCTTCGCTGCAACAGGCGAAGGACCGGGTTCGCATCCTGTCCTTGCCTAGCTACAAAGAAGACAGGCTTGGTGGCTCGCGCCCGAGGGAGCACATCCTTCATTGTCAAAGCCCAGCCAAAGCCGACCAAAGCTCAAATTGCTCATCGTATACGCCGCCTAGCATCGTATCGACAAAAGAGATTAGAGAAGCAAAGGACCCAGCCTCCTACACTTCAAGTCTCTCCCAAATGGGTCGAAAAAGAAAGACCCAACCAAGTTGCTGCTGTCCATATGGTTGGAAAAACCAGAAGACGCCAAAAGTTAGCATCCAAAATCTATGTCCGACGTCCGGTGACCCGTAGCGTCTCCAAGACAAGAAGACATTCAGAAGAATCCCCTATTCCTTCAAGCAAATGACGGCAAAGTGATCCTTCCTCAAGCTCTTCATAAAAAAGAATGAGCCCCAGCTCAGTCACCAGGACAATTTCTTCGTTCGAATCTTGAAGGATGAACGTCCTGGCAACAAATTCTGAGCCACCACCTCGCAATCCACCTCAAGATGATGCGCTCACACGCATCCAGCAGTTGGAACAAGGCCAACAGAGGATTGAAACTCTGACTTCTCTTCGCCTTCCAAAATCAGGTGAACAATGAACCTCCTCCGAATCATCAAGATGATGAGGTAAATGGAGAAGAAAATTAGTCACGCGCCCTTACCAAAAAGGACGTAGACAGTATCTCGCAAAAGCAAAAGAAGAGGATATACTCAAGGAACATGGGATCAAGCCACCATATCCCTTATGGATGGACTCAGTCCCGTTCCCCAACAAAATTCAAGCATCCTACTCTCCAAACATATATGGGGAAAGGATCAGCCAGACAGCACGTCATCCACTTCAAGATCCTGACAGGAGCTATCGCGGATCAAGATGCACTCAAGATCCGCCTCTTTGTAAGTACCCTAAAAGGTATGGCCTTGATCGGCACACCACTTTGCCAGAGGACTCCATCCAAAACTGGGCCATGCTAGAGACACGCTTCCTAACTCACTTCAAAGGTGAGGATCATCCCGTTACTATAGCTCAGCTGTGCAGCTTAAAACAGGGGGGAATGAGTCAACATATGACTTCATTCACAAGTGGAAAGCAATGGCCTACAAATGCTCTGATGTATTGCCACAAGCGTCGCTAGTCGACATCTGCCGAAACAACATGAGAGCTAGAATCTGCTCCATGATCATCGGCAACAAATCAAAGAACCTGGGAGAACTCCTAAAAGCTTCCATGGAAGCTGAAATGGTGATTAAAGACCTCAACAGTTAGAAATCATCAAGAAAAGAGCCACCCGCCATTGCAACCTCTAAACCAAAGAAAAAAGATGTCCTCAATGTGCAGACCAAGTCAGCTCCTCAGCCACCAAAGAAAGCTAAAAACAAGGCTGCTGGTAAGAGACCTGAACTCTCTAATGCCTTCAAAGAACTAGTAGAAAAGAAATACCCGTTCGATGAAGATGTTGATGAAATCTTCTGGGCTCTCGTGGCAAACGACAAGCTCACCTTGCCTGAACCCAAAAGACCGGGTGATGTTGGCAAAACCAACGATCCTCGGTACTGTCCATACCACCAGACGATCCCGCATCCTCTCAATCAACGCTTCGTTGTCAGGGAGAAAATAAATGAGATGTGGAAAAACGGAGTCATCACCTTTGACAAAAACTATGAGTCTGCCTCCGTTAACATGGTGTCATGTGGACAAACACCAAAATCACCGAAGAAGAAGATCACTACTTCCTTCAAGGTGATAAATAGAATCCAAGCATCCGAAGAACTGGTTCCTTACCCGACACCAGACGGACAACCCATATGGGTACATCCCGATCTCCTGGAAGATGAAAATTGGGAGGTCGTGAAAAAAAAGCCTACAGCTCAACAGTGAAGGCAGGCTGGGAAACATTTCCTCAAGCTCAAACGGCAAGAGAAGACCCAGCCAAAACAAGAAGTCCAAGAAAAGGCAGAGGCCTCCTCTACCGCTTCACTGGAGGCAACAAAAACGTCCCTTCCAGAGACTTCAAAGGGGGTAAGAAAATTCACTCTCAGTGATTTCATGCCACCTCAATACAAAGAAAAAGCCACGCATGGGGCATCATACTCTTGCAACTCGGTAGTTGGATTCTCCATTGATGGATACGAGTCCAGCGACACCGATGATGGATTCGAATCCAACTATACCGATGGGTGGGAGGAATCCCTTGAAACAGGAGAATATCTCTCCGATGAAGAATGGGTTCCTGAGACTCATCTTATGCCAGTGATCTGGTATAACCCCTTACAGCCACAAGGATCCTGGTCTGATGATGAAGAAGAACAAGAGGCTGTATAAGAAAATGCTATTGAACCAACACCTGTCATTGCTCCAATGGAACCCAACCATGTTGAACCATAAAGAGCAGACGAAGAAGAAGATTTGGCTCCCATGCCTGGTCTTGAAGAATATGCAAGGATCTTGCAGCATCTCGCTCTAGAATAAGAGTAAGACCGTGTCAACGAGCCTCCTCGCAATCCCGAGCCAGAAGTCCCTGAAGACCATCAGGTACATCCTCCCTTAACTCATAAAAATGGAGAAAATTGCTGGATAGACGATCCTCTTACATCTGAGGATGAGTCTGACTCCGATCAGGCAACGTCTCCTGTCAGAGCTTCCTGTAATGTGATAATTCAGGATTATAGCTCTTCCGAAGCATCGTCTGATAAGATCACTTACACTCCGACGACTCCTAGCAATGTCTGGAGCCACCTCATCTCACGTGACTTTCACTGAGACGACACCCTCTCAAGTTTCTTCTCCTGAGACTGTGACTTCAAAGTTCACACCCTTCCTGACTGAAGAATCCCCAGTTATTGATGTTTGGAATGATGAACTGGTCAACGAAGAACAAAAGGTTGCTGGATGCTGTTCATGACTTGTTCCCAGAAAATGCTCTGTGCAACACAATCACTGAGGATGGCAACTCTGCTGCAGATACATCCTCAGCAAATAAAAAATGACAGCCTCTTGATCCTGAAGACAATATTCCAAATGAAGACCCTTCTCAAGAAGCTCTCGAAGTTGGTAGAGGCACCCGCTCTGGCCGGGACTACCACAAAAATTACAACCAATCTTCCTTTGCATATGTAAATCCTTCGGGAAAAGATGTTGTAAATGCCCCTAGTGGCAACAATGATGAACATGCAAGCCCCAAGGAGGTTTTCAAGTATGACTTGATTGAACAGTTCAAGCACATACCTGCACGTCTGCACATCCTAGATTTATTGCTAATGTCTCCGCGCACTCGTGATAATCTCATTTCAGAATTACAAAAGCTGAATGAGGATGTCGACAAACATACCCTGCAAGTCCTCCAGATTGAAATGGACTACCGGGTCAAAAACTCAGAAACTTCCTCAAAGGGAGAAAAGAATAAAACTGAGGGATTATGCATTGAATGCCTCTCAGTTCAAAAGGCTGCCGGTGCAACCATCGCCTTCACTAAGGAAGACCACCTACTTGGCGAAACAAGGCACAACCGTCCCCTGTACTTCACAGGGTACATCAAGGAAATGCCTATGCACAGAGTTTAGATCGACCCAGGTTCTGCACTCAACCTCATCTCCATTTCGGCTCTCGAAGAGTTGGGCATCCCACCTAGCAAGCTGAGCCACACATCTGTATCTATCTTTGGATACGATGGAAGTACTCAAAGGCCTATCGGCAAAATCAGGTTCAAGTTGCAAATCGGTGATCTTATCTCTGAGGTCACTGTGTATGCAATAAAAACCCCTTCATGCTATAACATCCTTCTCGGACGCCCCTGGATCCACGAGAATGGTGTTGTCCCTTCAACTCTACATCAATGCATTAAGTTTGTTGGCGACGACGGCATAATACATCTAGTCTTTGCGGACAGAAAACCCTTCAAAGGTAAAGAAGTCCACTTCGCAGACTCCCAAATGTATGAAGGTGAAAAAGAAGAAGAGGAGAAGCACACAGTACCCTTTGCCGAAAATCTCCAGAAAGATAAAGGCAAGTCTCCTCAACAATCACCGGAAGAAAACAAACCATCCGGTAAATTCGAAGAGAGCATTCAAAATCCCTTCATCATTTCCCTCAAACCTTCAAAGCCTTTGGTCATCACGACTAAAGTAAATAAGGCAAAACAAAAGCCTGGGGGCAAATTTGTTGTCTCTTTCGTGTCTATCATACAAGACACGGATTTGGATTCAGAACCAGAAGACGACACATCGTCAACCCAAGCTGACACTCAGCAAGTTCAGCCTGCTCTTACTCCAATCGAGACAACTTCTGACATAGAAGATCCTACGTCAGCTTCCTTCGTTGTTCCAGCAACTTCAGCAAAGGAAAAGCCGATCTTTTTCCATAGATCGGATGCTTCTTCATCAAACTCCATGCTGGAACCTTTCCAAAATGAAGGTATGCCTCAACTATTCTTATATAATCCTGTGGCACAAGTTATTATGAAGAAAATGGACTATGACACTCAAAACCTGGTCGGCTTGGGAGAGGGCAGTGGTATTCTCACGCCCTTGGGGCCCGCTTTGACCAAAAGCCAGCTAGAAGATTGGAGACTCTACGACCATGTAGAAAAGTCTTCACACGGGTCAGGGTATGATCCCGACACTCCTCTGAGACAGTTGACACAAAGGCTTAAAAGTCGACTACCGACCAAGCCTCAACATCTCGTATCCATGAAGACATCGATCTCCCTGGATATCTCTTCGATGAGTCACCTGACAAAGATCCAGGAAGCTCATCCAATTGGTACGATTTCTCTGACAATGAAGAGGAGTTGTCGATGGCACAGACGTGTGTGTGGTCGTCTGACCTAGAAGAACCCTCATCTCCAAAAGCAGTAGCCTACTTCGACCCGGTTTCAACAGGCGATTGGGATCATTTCATAGCAAGCCTTGGGAAGATCACCGATCAAGAAGACCCATAGAAAGGAACAAAACCTTGGTCTGGAAATGCCCTTGAAACCCCAGAAGGTTTTGTAGAGCTGGAAGCCTCCGAAAATATTGTGGAGGAACCACCTTCGAACCTTTCAACAGAAGATCCTATTCAAAAGATAGACTTGGGAACACCTGATAACCCACATCCTGTATTCATAAGCAAGAATATAAAGGATGATGAGTTACCCGAGTATATCGCCTTTCTTCGTGAGTTCATTGATTGCTTTGCATGGTCTTACGCTGAAATGCCTGGCTTAGACCCCAAAAATAGCAGTCCACAAACTCAATCTTCAAGAAGACATCAAGCCTATCAAGCAGGGGTAAAGAAGATTCCGTCCAGATGTGATGGGTAAAATTGAACAAGAAGTTCAAAAACTCAAAAGCGTCGGCTTCATCCGTGAGGAACAAGATCCTGAATGGTTGGCCAACATTGTCCCCGTGACAAAGAAAAACGGGTAGATCAGGGTCTGTATTGACTATAGAGAAGAAGATTCCGTCCAGATGTGATGTATAAAATTGAACAAGAAGTTCAAAAACTCAAAAGCGTCGGCTTCATCCGTGAGGAACAACATCCTGAATGGTTAGCCAACATTGTCCCCGTGAGAAAGAAAAACGGGCAGATCAGGGTCTGTATTGACTATAGAGACCTGAATGGCACATGCCCTAAAGATGAATTTCCGCTCCCCATACCAGAGGTAATGATTGTCAATACCTGTGGATTCGAGCGAATGACATTCAATGATGGTTTCTCTGGCTACAATCAGATAAAGATGCATCCTAAAGATGAAAAACATACATCCTTTCGGACCCCATTTGGCGTGTATTGCTACACTGTCATGCCATTTGGTCTAAAAAATGTTGGTGCCACATATCAGAGGGCTATGATGAAGATATTCCAAGATATGCAACACAAGATGGTTGAATGTTCGTTGATGACCTCGCTGTCAAAAGCAAAAGAAAAGAAGATCATCTCAAAGACCTTCGAGAAGTCTTCCTCCGGCTTCGCAAACACAAACTGCGAATGAATCCTCTAAAATACTTCTTCGGCGTCTCGTCGGGTAAGTTCCTCGGATTCTTAGTTCGGAAAGCTGGAATAGAGCTTGACCCCATAAAAGTCAAAGCCATTCTAGAAATGCCCTCTCCAAGAACCTTGAGAAAACTCAAAGGGCTTCAAGGGAGATTGGCCTACATCAGATGGTTCATTTCCAATCTTTCGGGGAAATGCGGTCCATTCTCCCGGTTGATGAAAAAAGGTGTAAACTTTGTCTGGGATGCTGACTGTGAAGCTGCTTTCCAAGATATCAAGTCATACCTGACAAAACCTCTAATGTTAGCTGCTCTTACCACTGGAAAACCATTCATTTTGTACACAAGAGCCCTTGATCACTCTTTGGGAGCTCTGCTTGCACAAGAAATTGATTAAAGAAAAGAGGATGCTCTATATTACCTCAGCCGCATGCTAGTAGGTGCAGAGCATCGCTACTCTCAAGTCGAAAAAGAATGTCTTGCAGTGATGTTCGCCGTACAAAAGCTACATCACTACTTGCTTTCCAACACAGTCTACCTGGTCTCAAGGATCAACCTTTTGAAGGTCCTCGTCACAAAAGCAGGTTCTCCCAATGCATGACTGGCGAAATGGTCCATACTTC
Organism: Litsea cubeba; assembly: GCA_012931725.1. NCBI lineage: Eukaryota > Viridiplantae > Streptophyta > Magnoliopsida > Laurales > Lauraceae > Litsea > Litsea cubeba. The sequence goes on along the minus strand of CM022955.1, from coordinate 37,705,307 downwards.
TGTCACAGTTTGATATTAGGTATGTACCGTAAAAGGCAATCAAAGGACAAGCTCTAGCAGACTTTCTTGCAGAGCATCCATTGCCTAAAGATTCTTGACTCAGAGATGATCTCCCGGACGAACCAGTCTACAATTTGGAGACTTTCTCACAAATTGCTTCCTGGGACATGTACTTTGACGGAGCAACCAGGACAAATGAAAAAAGACAGCTAATCTCGGGAGTTGGCATCCTCTTTGTTAGCCCCGACAAATACATGATTCCACACGCTTTCTCGCTACTGGAACCATGCATAAACAATGTAGCTGAATATCAAGTTATGATCCTAGGATTGGAACTTGCCATCGAATCTGGTATCACCATGCTGGAAATCTTTGGACACTCTCAACTGATTGTCAACCAGATGAATCATGAATTTGAAGTCAGGAAGCCCGATTTGCTGCCTTACTACAACAAGGCACAATCGCTTCTGCAAAAGTTTGACATCTGTCACATCACCCACATTCGTAGAGGTGAAAACATACGTGCAGATGCCCTGGTTGGACTTGCCACATCTATAGCAATCCAGGAAGGGAAAAACATGCAAATCATAGTGTGCGAAAGAAGAATCCTTCATCCTCTTAACACACACCAAGCAGTTGCTAAATGCCACCGAGTGGTTGGAAGTCGGATTTCAATCCTTCAACCTTCAATCGGCGACTGGAGGGATCCGTTCATTGATTACACTATGTTCGGAATCCTACCTGAAGATCCAAAAGAATGGGTAAGCATCCAAAGGCGAACCCCCAACTTTCATTTGGATATTCCTTCAAAAATCCTTTATAGGAAATCCTTCAATGAGATACTTCTACGCTGCTTGTCATAACAAGAGGCTGAAGAAGCACTCAAAGAAGTTCATGCTGGTCTTTGTGGAGCTCATCAAGCTGGTCCAAAGCTCTACGATCAGATAAAAAGGTTAGGTTATTACTAGCCTACAATGGTAGCTGACGCAATGCAATTTGCTAAGCGCTGCCAACAATGCCAAGTTCATGGAGAGTACATTCACATGCCTCTAGAATGGCTACATCCTACAGCGATTTCATGGCCTTTCGAAGCCTGGGGTATGGACATCATAGGTCCTATTTCTCCCCCTTCGACCAAAGGTCATCGCTTCATCTTCGCTGCTACGGATTATTTCTCCAAGTGTTCAGAAGCATTTGCACTTAACGAAATGAAGACCTCATCAGTACTTCAGTTCCTGCTCACCAACATCATTTTTCATTTCAGCATACCCAATAGATTCATCCATGATAACGGACCACAATTCCGGGATCATCGATTCTACAGGTTCTGCGACAAATACAAAATCCAAAGTTGTCCTTCGACTCCATACAATCCGACAGCAAACGGATTAGCAGAAGCTTTCAACAAGACACTCTGTAAAATCCTCAAGAAAATGGTCTCTAGTCACAAAAGAGACTGGAGCGACAAACTGTCTAAAGCTTTGTGGGCCTATCGAACCACCGTTCGAGGACCAACCCATAGCACACCATTCTCCTTGGTCTATGGATGCGAAGCTGTCATACCCTTGGAAGTACAAATTCCTTCCTTAAAGGTATCTTTGCAAAATGACATGACTCAAGAAAGTAATGTCAAATTGCGACTCCATGAGCTGGACAATCTCGATGAGAGACGGCTCGAAGCTCGACAAAGCATTGAACTTTACCAAGCACGCACGGCATGATCTTTCGACAAAAAGGTCAGGCAACGCGCCTACAAAAAAGGTGACTTGGTTCTTGCGATAAAAAGACCAATGGTCTTCACTCACAAGTCCAAAGGCAAATTTGAGCCAAAATGGGAGGGACCCTACGTCATCGACAAGGTTTTCTCCAACGGCGCAGATGCATGCCTAAATATGGAAGGGGACAGATGTATACTGCCCATCAACGGCAAGTTCTTAAAGCGGTACTACCCTTGAAGACTTACCCAACTGGGTAAGAGCAATGCTTGTACGGCCAAAACTGATTCCAGGTACTCGCTCGCTAATCCCATTCTTTTTAGGATTTTCATATCAAATGTTGAAATTTCTAGCAATTCAAACAATGCTTACTTTCACCGTTTCATTGTTTAAAAGATTCCAAGTTTAGGAACCTATCGCTAACTTGACCAAAATTTTCAAACCCTTGAACCCAAAATTCATGGTTTGAAACAAAATCCGGATTTAGGGATTTCCACCCTAGTCCACCCTGCCTTTTACCGCCAAAATGGCTTTAGGTCAAAACGTATGACCCTCGCGTCTTTAAACAAAAAAACATGGTTTTTCAAAAAAAAAAACCGCGGGAAGCGACGCTTAGTCGATACTCGCACAAATTGGAAGCATGCGAACCATGTTCGACACTTCCAAAATTGCAGGGAAGCGACATTTCGTCGATACTTGCAAAAATCAAACAAAAAAAAACCGTGGAGCACAACATTTCAGTTGATATCCACAAACCCAAATTTTAAAGGTTCGAAAAAACCTAAAAACCGTGGAGACACAACATTTCAGTTGATATCCACAACCCAAATTTCAAAGGTTCGAAAAAACCTAAAAAACCGTGGAGACACAATATTTCAGTTGATATCCACAATCCAAATTTCAAAGGTTCGAAAAAACCAAGAAATCGTGGAGATGCAACATTTCAGTTGATATCCATAACCCAAAGGTTCGAGAAAACCGCAAATTTTAAAAATCATGGGGAAACGACATCAAGTCAGTAACAGTAAAACCAAAATTTTTGAAAACTAAGGAAGCGACATTCCATCGATGCTTGCACCCAAATCCGCGAGGATGCGACATTCCATCGATACTCGCAACCGAATGAGCAAGGATGCGACATTCCATCGATACTTACAAGACCATTCAGCAGGGACGCGACGTTTAGTCGATACTTGCATTTTTAAAAATCAAAACCGGCTATAAATGCCACCAAACTGGCTATCAATGCCACAAACCAAAACTTGGCTTTCAAAAAAAAAACTCGACTATCAATGCCACAAACCGGCTAACAATGCCACAAAAAACTGGCTATCAATGCCACAAAATCGGCTCTCATGCCAAAAACAGGCTCTCATGCCACAAACAAAATATGGCTCCCATGCCAAAACAATCATTTCATAAAAGATTTTCACAAAATGACAAACTTTTGATCAAATCCCATTTAGCAATTGCTTTCATCACAAAAAGATCTAAGTGAGCGTAGGGAAAACAAAAAAAAAAGAGTACAAAAAAAAATACATGTGGTACCAAAAAAAAAGTGTTTACAAAGCACTACAAAAAAAGTACCAAAAAATACATGTGGTACCAAAAAGAAAAAGAAAGAAGGATAGTTTCTGCTACAAAAAATCAGGAGCTCAACCAAAAATGGTCTCCAGCCAAAATCTCAGCTCCTCAAGCAAACTTTTGGCCTCAGCCGTCAGAGTTTCCAAGGCACGCTTCTTCAGAAACTTGCCATGAGATGCTGGAGAAGGCTGCAACCCTTCTTTCACACCGGGAAGCTTATCCCGAGCAGTTTGCCATTGT
>CM022955.1:37501610-37697268 GCA_012931725.1 Litsea cubeba | reverse complement strand
TTTGCCAACATCGCCCGGTCTTTTCTGGTTCAGGCAAGGTGAGCTTGCCGTTTGCCACAAGAGCCCCGAAGATTTCATCAACATCTTCATCAAACGGGTATTTCTTTCTCTACTCGTTCTTTGAAGCGTCAGAGAGTTCAGGTCTCTTACCAGCAGCTTTGTTTTCCGGCTTTCCTTTGGTGGCTGAGGAGCTGGCTTGGTCTGCACATTGAGGACCTCTTTCTTCTTTGGTTTAGAGTTTGTTGCAATGGCGGTTGGCTCTTTTCTTGATGATTTTCTGACTGTTTGAGGTCTTTAATCACCGTTTCAGCTTCCATGGAAGCTTCTAGGAGTTCTCCCAGGTTTTTTGATTTGTTGCCGATGATCATGGAGCGGATTCTGGCTCTCATGTTGTTTCGGCAGATGTCGACTAGCGACGCTTGTGGCAATACATCAGAGCATTTGTATGCCATTGCTTTCCACTTGTGAATGAAGTCATATGTTGATTCATTCTCCCCCTGTTTTAGGCTGCACAGCTGAGCCATAGTAGCTGGGTGATCCTCACCTTTGAAGTGAGTTAGGAAGCGTGTCTCTAGCATGGCCCAATTTTGGATTGAGTCCTCCGGAGAGTGGTAGTACCAATCGAAGGCCGTACCTTTTAGGGGGGTACTTGCAAAGAGGCGGATCTTGAGTGCATCTTGATCTGCAATAGCTCCCGTCAGGATCTTGAAGTGGATGACGTGCTGTCTGGCTGATCCTTTCCCCGTATATGTTTGGAGAGTAGGATGCTTGAATTTGGTGGGGAACGGGACCGAGTCCATCCATAAGGGATATGGTGGCTTGATCCCATGCTCTTTGAGTATATCCTCTTCTTTTGCTTTGGCGAGGATACCGTCTACGTCCTTTTTAGTAAGGGCGCGTGACTCATTTTCTTCTCTATTTACCTCGTCGTCTTGATGATTCGGAGGAGGTTCATTGTTCGCCTGATTTTGGAAGGCGAGGAGAAGGTTTTCCATCAGAGTTTCAATCCTCTGCTGGCCCTGTTCCAACTGCTGGATGCGGGTGATCGCATCTTCTGGAGGTGGATTGTGGGGTGGTGGCTCAGAATTTGTAGCCAAGACATTCATCCTTCGTGATTCGAACGAAGAAACTGTCCTGGTGACTGAGCTGGGGCTCATTCTTTTTGAAGAGGAGCTTGAGGAAGGATCACTCTGCTGTCCTTTGCTTGAAGGAGCAGGGGATTCTTCTGAATGTCTTCTTGTCCTTGAGACGCTGCGGGTCATTGGACGTCGGACATGGATTTTTGTTGCTGATTTTTGGCGCCTTCTGGTTTTTCCAACCATATGGACGGCAGCAACTTGGTTGGGTCTTTCTTTTTCGACCCATTTAGGAGAGACTTGAAGTGTGGGAGGCTGGGTCCTTTGCTTCTGTAGTCTCTTTTGTCGGTACGACGCGCGGCGGCGTATACGACGAGCAATTTGAGCTTCGGTCAGCTCTGAATGGGCTCTGACGATGAAGGATGTACTCCCTCGGGCGCAGCAGCCGAGCCTGTCTTCTCTGTAGCTGGGCAAGGACAGGATGCGAACCCTATCCTTCGCCTGTTGCAGCGAAGCTTTGAATTTTTGAAGTTCGGCCCCTGTAGATATGAAGGGTCGAACTGCAGATTTGTAGGCCTTAGCAAGTGCTTGTGGAGGCCTTGTGATGCATGACTTGATTTTGGGCTTGTAGGAACAAGCCGGCTCATGCTGGGATGACTTTGAAGTCAGGTTGGAGATGGGTTTCTCCTCTTTCATGTAAGCAAGAGGATAGAACTGGTTCTCCTTGAGTGGGGCCAGGAATGCTGGCTTAGTGGATGTCCGGGACCTTCTTTGTTTTGGTGAAGGTCTTGGGGACCAAGTCTTGGGGTAGACCTGGTTGTTTGCAGGTTGAGGCTTCGTGGGGCTGCCACGGGCTTCAGGCCTTCTGGTGCTCGCCTTTGGTGTCACGGTAGTGACACGTTGAGAGGCGAGTTTCTGCTTCTTGGAGGGAGCAGTTTGTTCCTCAGGAAGTGGGAATGGTCCCAGCGTCCCGAAGACGATAGTCCGGGGAGTCGAGGTCGACCCGGAGTTCAGAGAGTTGCCGAGGGAGTTGACACTTCGGCAGCTGATGGGGCGCTTGTAGGTGCGCGTGGTTTGCTTCTGTTGAAGCATGAGTTGGTGCTTGCTTTCGTCGAAAGTAATGGTTAGTGAAGCTGCCATTGTTAGTTTTTTCGAAAATTTCTGAAACAAGACCACATCCATTAGTAATCACAAGAATATAATGATCATAAATGGGAAGTTCTATGGTTTCGTCTTTTCAAATTGCTCGAGGTAGATGACCCAAACAATATGAGGAAGACAAAATGCCATAGAGGGTACAATTGTTCTGATCGCAGGTGTGGTAAGCCTGGAATGGGCATCCCAGTGACTGCTAGAAGCAATTGTGAACTTAAATTCGACTTATCGAGAAGCAGAGCTTGCTCGAAGTAAGAAGAATATAAAGTTGGAGTTACAAATGTGCCGGTCGCAATACAGTAGACCCTGAAAGGGCGTACTAGTACCGCTAGACACAAATGTTTTGAGACCGCATCTATGAGATGAGATTCTCTGTTTTGAAAGGTCAAGATTGGATTCATCAAAGAGAGCAGATGGTATTCCAATCTGAACACGGGCTCAGCGATTTCCGCGAGCGCCAGTGCTCAGAAAGAAATGAACCATGATTTCTCGGATCTGAATCTAAAAATGACGAGTTTTCTTTTGAAAGGCCAATATCGGGTTCATCAAAGAGAGCAAAAGGCACTCCAATCTGAACACGGGCTCAGCGATTTCCGCGAGCGCCAGTGCTCAGAAAGAAGAAGACCAAGATTTCTCCAATCTAAACCCAAAATGACGGAAGTTTTTTTTTTTGAAGTTTTTTGAAGATTTTTTTTTTTTTTTTTTTTTTTAAAAAAAATCTTTTTTTTTTTTATTTTTTTTTTTTTTTAAGATTTTTTTTTTTGAAAATTTTTTTTTTTATTTTTTATTTTTTATTTTAAAATTTTTATATTTTTTTTCTTTTATTTATTATATTTTTTTTTTTTTTTAAAAAAAGACGAGAGAGTACACATAGGCCTCCTAACCCGGTCTTATGAAATCTTGATTGATAGAATTGCCCCCAGGTAAGGGTAGGATTACTTAATGAACCCGTTTGGAGGACCCTTGCCTAGAACAGTCAAGCTGTCTCCACACTCTGGACAAGGCTTTCCTTTGAATCAACCATGATCAAAGAACACAGTTGGTTTAACCTTAGTGGTCTATGTCTTTTTTTTTTTTTTTTTTTTTATATTTATTTTTTATTTTATTTTTATTTTTATGAATTCATCGAAGAGAAACCATGGCCCAAAACCTTAGTCGAACAGGCTCAACATTTCTGCAAGCGCGATGAACGATAGGAACAGATCAAGGTTTTCTCAATTTTGAATCCAAATTGAGAAATCTAAAAAAAATTTTTTTTTTTTATATATATATTTTTTTTTGATTTTTTAATGAACTCATCGAAGAGAAACCATGGCCCAAAACCTTAGTCGAACAGGCTCAACATTTCTGCAAGCGCGATGAACGATAGGAACAGATCAAGGTTTCTCAATTTTGAATCCAAATTGAGAAATCTAAAAAAAAATTTTTTTTTATATATATATATTTTTTTTTGATTTTTTAATGAACTCATCGAAGAGAAACCATGGCCCAAAACCTTAGTCGAACAGGCTCAACATTTCTGCAAGCGCGATGAACGATAGGAACGGATCAAGGTTTCTCAATTTTGAATCCAAATTGAGAAATCTAAAAAAAAATTTTTTTTATATATATATATTTTTTTTTTATTTTTTAATGAACTCATCGAAGAGAAACCATGGCCCAAAACCTTAGTCGAACAGGCTCAACATTTCTGCAAGCGCGATGAACGATAGGAACAGATCAAGGTTTCTCAATTTTGAATCCAAATTGAGAAATCTAAAAAAAATTTTTTTTTTTTATATATATATTTTTTTTTTGATTTTTTAATGAACTCATCGAAGAGAAACCATGGCCCAAAACCTTAGTCGAACAGGCTCAACATTTCTGCAAGCGCGATGAACGATAGGAACAGATCAAGGTTTCTCAATTTTGAATCCAAATTGAGAAATCTAAAAAAAAAAATTTTTTTATATATATATATTTTTTTTTGATTTTTTTAATGAACTCATCGAAGAGAAACCATGGCCCAAAACCTTAGTCGAACAGGCTCAACATTTCTGCAAGCGCGATGAACGATAGGAACGGATCAAGGTTTCTCAATTTTGAATCCAAATTGAGAAATCTGATTTTTTTTTGTTTTTTTTTTTTAAATTTTTTTTTTTGAAAAGAGAAAGAATGGAAATAAATTCAAAGAATTAGAAATTTCCAAACAAAAAATCTCATCTCATTTTTTTTGCAGAATTCAACATAGGCCACCAATTTATAAAGTAGCCAAGGAATCAAGAAAAGAAATATAAGCATAGAGCAAAATATATGATATGCAAATATTTCATTTCTAGCATCGTGTTCTCAAATAAACGGGTCCCACCGGGTGATGCCAGCTTGATGGACCGCGCTCCTGCTTGGTTCTACCGAGGTCGGCGGACGTGGGAGTCCGTCGGGTCCGACCCTTTCGTAACCGGGGGGCAGGGGCGTGCATCAACATTTCTTTTTTTGTGGGTGTGCCAGATTTTCTATTTTTACTTGGAATTGCAAGTGGTGATCCGGGGATCAACCTTCGCAAGTAAAAAGGAAATCAACTTCTTTCAAGTTTTCCATTGCACATATATTTAAGAAAAGAGACATTTTCTTGATTTGCCGTGAAAGGCGATTTTTTTGGCATTTATAGCCGATTTTAGCGTTTATAGCCGATTTTTGGCGTTTATAGCCGATTTTGGCATTTATAGCCGATTTACAATTCTTATCAATAATGAAAGACAAGAATTGTGATTTTTGTCTCTTTTAAAAAAATACAAACTACAATGAAAAGCAAGAAAAGGAGGATCTAACTTCTCAGGAGATTGTGGGGGACTCGTTTAGATTGACGGTCGCAAGCCATATGTGGGCTTCGCCATCATCCATGCAGATGAGAACAGAGGATGCTATTTGATTCACTTGGCTTGGCTATAACCTCGGGTTTTTAGAAGACAAAGACCAAAGGAAGGTCCTATGTCCAATAAAAAACCGAGTAGACGGGCTGAAAAGCCATATCTAAGCCATTGGAGGCAGGAGGAGAAGGCAAGGACCTTGGGGGGGGTGCCCCCCAAGGGACTTTTGTCACCTTGTTGCGGTGGCCGGTGTAGAACTTCTGCAGAGTTTTCTCTCTTTTTCCTTTCTCTGGATTTCTGTGCTTCTCTCTGTCTGTGTGTCTGTCTCTTTTTTCCGATCTGGATTCCTTTGGAGTGCTCTCCTATTTATAGGCTCTTGGTAGCCATTTAGGAGAGCTTATGGGCTTTTAATGTCATTAAGCCACATAATGGGAGGAGTTACAAAATTGATTTGTTTATTTTGTAACTCTTTTTTCTTGGCTTCTGATTGGCCGGAGGAGATTGAGGGCATTTAATCGCCTTTAATCGCCATGATGGGAGGAGTTTCATGGGTTAAATGCCATGAATCTCTTGACTTGTAACTCCCAAATGCTTGCTTCTGATTGGGCCGTCCAAGGAAATGGATTAATGACTGTAATAAAGCTAGTCAATTAATCGCATTAAGTGGTCGCCGAGCAGCTGAAGAGTCGCGGGCCGTGCCACGTCTTTTGGAATTCTTCTGTTGATGATCATCGATGGATCTTCATGTAGATCGACATCAGATGACCATGTAATTTCAGGTGTTTGTTGCCAACAGCGGGTCGGTGCCATCTGTCCTGTCGATTTCTCGATCGGTCGGGTGGAAAGCACACTTTTTTTTGGTTGACCAGGTGGCGATCAATACTGTCTTTGATACTCTTGATGATTTACCCGTGTTTTGGACGGATATCAGAGGACTTGGTGTCTCAAAAGCATGAATTTTGGAAAGTACCAGAGGCTGGGCTTCTCGAATCGCGAAAAAAAACGGTGAAAAACCGGGGTTTCCGGGGCTTTCCCGGCGACCCCGGGGTCCATGGTCGCCGGCGACCCTGGCCCAGGGTCGCAGGGGCCTGCGACCTTGGGCCAGGGTCGCAGGGGCCTGCGACCCTGGCCCAGGGTCGCAGGGGTCTGCGACCCTGGGGGGGTTTTCCCCCTTTCTGGTCCCGTTTTGCGTCCGTTTTTGCTCTTTTCTGATTCTTTTTTCTTCTGTACTTTTCTTTGACATTTTGATCATTTATTGGCCTGATTTCTTTGTAGGAAACCTGATGAGAATCCTTGCATTTTTTTTTTGCAAAGTTTCCAATTTCCTGAGAAAGCCGAAGACTTTGTCGCGCAGAGCTGCCGATTTTCTGTCAAAAGCTGAAACTGGGTCAAACGATGTCGGAATGACCTGAAATTTGGTGTGAAGCCTGCTGAGCAATAAATAAGACCAACCATAGGCTTTTGTTTGAGTTTCGAAGCCGTTTGGGGTCCTATCACCTGCAGACTTGCTTTTTGTCGCGATGAAGATGTCGCGGTTTGATGTGCGGTCAACCGATGTCCGATTGACTTGAAATTTGACAGGGAACCTATTGGAGTCATTTTAAGATGATCCATAGGCTCTGTCTCGGAAATCATGGTCCCGGAGAGCTTTTGCCGCCGAGAGCTCCTTTTCGGCTGTCGGAGAAGCGAAGTTAGGCCAAATGATCTTGAAATGGCTTGAAACTTCTTGTGTACTCCTCTTTTGGCTGTCTGGATGAATCTTGCAGTTTTTGTTTGATTCTGACAAGATTTTATTTTTGGAAGCAGCATTGCCTATTTATGGCAGGTTGCGACTTCATGTAGCTCTTTGGATCTTGGAAAGGCAAAGTGACATTTTTGGTGTCAACAGCATTTCCTCAATCATAAATGTTTTGAGCTAAAACTTTCAAAAGCCTTTGGCATACATTTATGAGCTTTTATTTTCAAATTGATTGAGGACATCATGCATACACTTTGTGCATTCATCTTTGCATTCATATAGTGTTTGTGTGAGTTAGATTTTCACTTTTATATCCGCCTATTTAAGAGGTAATGTATTGAGCCAAAATTGTAATCTCCATCAAGTGTATTATAGACACTACTTAGAGAGATAGCCAACCTTTTGGTTGAAGAGGTTATTGCTTAGCCTTGAAAAGCATATTGTAAGAGGTTATTGCTTAGCCTAGAAAAGCATAGTTGTAAAGGTTATTGCTTAGCCTATTGAAAAGCATACATAGTGGAAATCCGGTGGGGTGTGAGGAACACAAGCCGGTAGTGGATGTAGGCATTGAGGCCGAACCACTATAAATGATTGTGTTATGGTGTGTGCTATGTGATGATTCTTTTTATTAGCTTCCGCACTTTAGTTTTATATCATCACTTGTGACTAGTTGTTTTAAAGAAGTTAAAATTGTTCATGATTGGTCACTAATTAGTAGCTCACCCTATTCACCCCCCCTCTAGGGTAAGGATCCCATGGACTTACAGGTCACAAGGTCAAAAATAAAAACCCAAATCCACATCCCTGATATCATCTTCAGAATTTTGCCTCGAGATGGTATGTGGTTTCTTTCACTACCATAAAATTCCCCTGGAAGCTCAAAAGGCTACAAAACCAAAAGAAAGACTGCTCAAAGACTCTTGGTCAAGTCACAAGCTCTCCTTCAGAAATCTCTTCGAGGCACATCGACTACAAAAGTTAAGGAACTCGTCAATGTACCTCGAGGGGGCATTTGTTGACACCAAAAATGTCACTTTGCATCTTCAAGATCCAAAAAGCTACATGAAGTCGCAACCTGCTATAAATAGGCAATGCTACTTCCAAAAAATCAAATCTTGTCAGAATCAAACAAAAACTGCAAGATTCTTCAAGACAGACAAAAGAGGAGTACACAAGAAGTTTCGAGCCATTTCAAAATCATTTGGCCTAATTTCGCTTCTCCGACAGCTGAAAAGGACCTCCCGGCGGCGAAAGCATCGGAGACACCAAATCTTCGATCAGAGCCGATGGATGGTATCAAAATATATCCAATAGGCTCCACGTCAAGTTCCGAGTCAAACCAACAACGTTTGACCCTACATCAACCCTCGAACAGCTAGATCAAGCCTCTCGACTGCGAGAACCACTGAGGCCATCACTCATCAGATAGAGCACATGGACTGCTTCAAAAAGCTTACAAAGGGCCACACGTCAAGTTTCAGGTCATTTCGACAACATTTGACTAGACTTTATCGCTCGAAAGCCAAATCAGTCCTCTCGGCGGCAAAGCTCCCCGGGACCATGGTTTCCAAGACAGAGCCTATGGATCATCTTAAAATGACTCCAATAGGTTCCCTATCAAATTTCAGGTCAATCGGACATCAGTTGACCGCACATCAAGCCGCGACATCTTCATCGCGACAAAAACAAGTCTATTCGCGATAAGACTCCAAACGGCTTCAAAACTCAAACAGAAGCCTATGGTTGGTCTCATTTATTGCTCAGGAGGCTTCACCCCAAAACTCAGGTCATTCCGACATCATTTGCCCCAGTTTCAGCTTCTGACGGAAAATCGGCAGCTCTACGCGACAAAGTCTTCGGCTTTCCCGCAAAATTGGAAACTTTGCACTCCAAAATGCAAGGATTCTTGTCAAGTTTTCTACAGGGAAATCAGGCCAATAAATGATCAAAAATGTCAAGAAAAAGTACAGAAGAAAAAAAGAATCGAAAAACATCAAAAACGGCCGCAAAACGGGACAAAAGGGGGGAAATTCCCCCCAAGGTTGCAGGCCCCTGCGACCTTCGCCCAGGGTCGCCAGCCCCTGCGACCATGGAGCCAGGAATCGCCGGGTTCGCCCCGAAAAAGCTATTTTTTTGTTGTTTTTCGCGATTCGAAGCTTCCGACTGGATTTTCCAAAATTCATACTTTTGAGGCACCAAATCCTTCAACATCCGTCAAAATCACGGGTCAATCATCAAGAGTATCAAAATCAACATTGATCGCCAACCGGTCAACCAAAAAAGTGTGCTTTCTACCCGACCGATCGAGAAATCGACAGGACAGATGGCACCGACCCGCTTTTGGCAACCAATACCTGAAATTACATGGTCATCCGATGTCGATCTACATGAAGATCCATCGATGATCATCGCCAGAAGAATCCCAAAAGACACGGCACGGCCCGCAACTCTTCAACTACTCGGCGACTACTTAATGCGATTAATTGACTAGCTTTATTACAGTCATTAATTCATTTCTTTGGACAGCCCAATCAGAAGCAAGCATCCAGGAGTTACAAGTCAATTGATTCATGGCATTTAACCCATGAAACTCCTCCCATCATGGCGATTAAAGGTGATTAAATGCCCTCAATCTCCTCCGACCAATTTAAAGCCAAGAAAAAGGAGTTACAAAATAAAGAATTAAACCCTGTAACTCCTCCCATTATGCGGCTTAATGACAATAAAAGCCCATAAACCCTCCTAAATGGCTACCAAGAGCCTATAAATAGGAGAGCATTCCAAAGAATTCTAGATCGGAAAAATCGAGACAGATCCCAAATTAGAAAAAAGCACAGAAAATCCAGAGAAAGAAAGAGAGAAAACTCAGCGAAAGTTCTGCACCAGCCACCACTACAAGGTGACAAAAGTCCCTTGGGGGTACCCCCCCCCACCAAGGTCCTTGCCTTCTCCTTCTGCCTCCAATGGCTTAGATGTAGCTTTTCAGCCCGTCTACTTAGCTTTTTATTTGACATAGGACCCCCTCTTGGTCTTTGTCCTCTAAACATCTTAGGATATAGCCAAGCCAAGCGAATCAAGAGCATCCTCTGTTCTCATCTGCATGGATGATGGCGAATTCCACATATGGCTTGCGACCGTCAATCTGAACGAGTCCCCCACAATCTCCTAAGAAGTTAGATCCTCCTTTTCTTGTTTTTCATTGTAGTTTGTATTTTTTTAAAAGAGACAAAAATCACAACTCTTGTCTTTCATTATTGATAAGAATTGTAAATCGGCTATAAATGCCAAAATCGGCTATAAACGCCAAAAATCGGCTATAAATGCCAAAAATCGGCTATAAATACTAAAACATCGCCTTTCACGGCAAATCAAGAAAAATGTCTCTTTTCTTAAATATATGTGTAATGGAAAACTTGAAAGAAGTTGATTTCGTTTTACTTGCTAAGGCCGATCTCCGGATCACCACTTGCAATTCTAAGTAAAATAGAAAATCTGGCACACCCACACAAAAAAAATATTGATACCCGTTTCTGCCCCCCGGGCGTGAAAGGGTCGTACCCCAACGGACTCCAACATCCGCCGACCTCGGTAGCACCGGGCAATGTACGCGCGGTCCATCAAAAACTTGTCTCTTTTCTTAAATATATGTGCAATGGAAACTTGAAAGAAGTTGATTTCCTTTTTACTTGCGAAGGTCAATACCCGGATCACCACTTACAATTCCAAGTAAAATAGAAAATCTGGCACACCCACCCAAAAAAAATATTGATACCCGATTTGCCAATCGGGCGCGAAAGGGTTGGATCAAACGGACTCCCACGTCCGTCGACCTCTGTAGCGTCGAGAGTGAAAAGCTTGGTCCATCAGTGAGGCACCTCGCTATAGCAACAGTGCAGCTCGCTATAGCAAGCATGACGGATCTCACCCAGTCCGATCTAATTAGAACTCTTTTAAGAGTTTGAAAATGGACTTCTCTTCTTAATGGTTTATAACTAGGAGTCTTATGCACAAATTTGGGCCTATAAATTGGGTGATTCTCTCAACCCAAAAACACAATGCAAGAAGTTAATTCTCTCTCTTGATCTGAGTTTAGAATACCCTAAGAGAGATTCTCTTGTTTCTCTAGAGTCATTGAGAGATTGTTCTGAAGGGCTGCTCTAGAAGGTTTTGTTGCTTCTACTCTCTTGTAGAAGATTAGTCATCTTGGTGGACAATGTGCGAGGATATCAAGTAAGGAGAACGGTGCATGGTGGAAGTCGTGTTAGTGGATTTTGTGCAAGAACAACTATAGTCCTTAGGTCGAGGTACAGACTGAGGTAAAGGAGCCTGTGAGTATATCTTGTAACTGTTCGTGAAATCTTGATTTCTATATCCTGATTTTTCTCCCTAGAAAGGGTTTCACGTTAAATTTGTGTCTTCCTTCTTGTGGTGATTGTTTGGTAGATTTATTTGCTAGTTCTATATTGTTTGATTGGTTACATCTTCTGCATTAATTTGATTAATTAGACTAGCATCCTTGTAGTGGGTCCTAAAAAACCTTCAGAGAGACTACCATCTGTGGAAGAAGTCCAAATTAGAGTATCGTGGCCATTTGGATCTAGAATGAGAGAGGATGTAGCTTGGGACAACAGATTTTAAACATCAATATGTAAGTTGTTGGGAATATGCCAGGTGCCATTGTAAAAGAGGGAGGAGAGACGTTTGTCTTCTGGGAATTGGTGGTGCAGAAAAGATGTAGCGATACGGATGTATGTGCACTATAAATCATGCCAAATGTCAATTTCTTACCCATTTTAAAAATTCCATCTGCTGTGCTTCTGAATGTAATAGCCAAGACAGCGCATCTTCCTCCATATGCAAGAGAAATGAATGGTGTTGGTAGGGTTCCAAATGGAACTCTTCTTGAAGTAGCATTCTTTGAGCCACTGCGACCAAATAGAGTCTGCTTTTGAAGCTTTCCAAGCTAGCTTGATGTAACATGAATCATTAATTTCGGCAATCTTCCTAATCCCCAGGCCACCTTCATCTTTGGAAGACATACCGTAGCCCAATTGACATGATTTGGTTTAGACGACAACGCATTATTGCTTTTGATATGAGAGCATTGAGAGAAACAGAGAAAAGATGGAGAAATAGGATTTGAAGAGGTTATTGTTTGCATGATTCTAATTTATGAGTGAGAGACACCATAGAAATGTAATATAATATGAGAGAATGAAAGAAACCTAGTTTTAATGGCATAGAAGAGTGTAAAAAAAAAGGTTTGGGAGCATATTTGTGAAAGGAGTTTTCTACGGAAGCGGAAGTCTTGTTTTCGCCGGACACTATATTTGGTTGTTCGGTGCAACAAAACTCTCTCCAAATAACCCCTATTTTTATGGAGTCCTTTTTGTGGGAGATTGAAAACCTGAATACGATTGGACTTTGTTTCTACAGATGGATTTCCTCTTCCACGGTGTTACACGAAGAAGACTTTAAAAGAAGCACAAATCTGCCCGGAGGAAAAGCAAAAGAAGAAATTTATCAAAAGCAAGATGGAGAGACATGTAGTGATCATATGAATTTCGCAGTTATGCTATGATTGCGCAACAATAATCATGATTATGTCATGTGATCAGCATTCAAGAGGGGGGGGGGGGCTCTCGACAGTCTTTTTTAAATTTTAATATTTTTGTCGTTAAAAACATGCTTAAGTGTTTTTAAGATATAATTTATAGGAAAATATTCATGTGCATTCATCCCTCACCGTTATATAGTAGGGTTGACTTCATAACACATCCAAACCGTCCCCACAGATGGAACCCCCATAAGTACACTAGACCCATTGAATTTTCACCTATCCAAATGGATTGGACCGTTGGATCGAGGGTGAAATTTTTTCTTTAATATAAAATCATTAGATTTGTGGGCCACGGATGAAGGGGTTAGAGGCATGGGATTGACCCCAAATTTGATATATGGTCTCATCCAAGGTGTCTCTTCCCATCACCCACAAGTCCCATGATTAGTGGGTCCCTAGGTGGGCCCTATTAACTTTGTCTCTGACCATATATGGTGAGGGAAGGATGCACAGGAATATCCCCTTATTTATATACCAAAATATATTAATAACATATTAGATTTATATTGTAATATAATTAATGATATTTGTCAGAATATATAATCATAGACTTTCACTTTGAGTTCGGTTTGGAGTTCAATAGGGTCCATCGGAGCCAGATCTAGGTCCTATCCATTAGACCAATATGGGTCCGTCCAATCACATGAGGCACAAATATGGTCAGGTCTAAGGTCTAGGGCCAGCGGGAACCCAATCCATTTACATCCCTGATGATAACAAGCCTCCTGTGTGTGTAGGGTTGTACTTGTACCCCCTCACTGTGGGTACTCTGAGGATGACACAACAGGAATTTAATGAGATAGCAGCAGCCCGTGAGCTCTTGTTGGCCTCACGCAATGCGAATATGTTGCTGAGGTTCTCTGACCTTTGGGTGTAATGAAATGATGACTCTCTCTCTCTCTCTCTCTGGAGAAATAAAGACCGACATGCAAACAAAAGGCAGATAGGAAGGGCCATTTACAAATCTCCCATCTTATTATGTCCACATTAATTTCCAGACCCATCTGAGACTGACCTCACACTGCAATGCAGAGCCTTTGACCAACCATGCCACTCTGCAAGGGAAGGGGGATTTTGGTAACATGGCTTACACCCTTTTGGCATTTGCATCCATTTGCATGTGGACCAATAACCATTAGTGAGTGGATGTAAGAAAAAGCAGCTTCTGAGACAACTTTTTTGTTTTTTTCTTTAACTTGGAAGTAGCTGGAAGGCTCTTTAATCTTTTCATATCTTCTGCTCCTCTTTTCTTGAATTAACTGAATGAATGACGGATGATTCGTGGGGGAGTATATTATTAGACTTAGGGTACAATTGGAACTTGGGTGGGTTACACATGGAAATCAAATCTAGGCCGTCCATAACAAGGCCTCCTGTTAGAAGATATCTTATAACACAATTATCCCTTCCAATTGGTGATCATGATCCTAACCATGTGAATGAATTTGTGTCGCATGTCTGATATTTGTGTGTTTTCTACCTATTATTTGATGAATCTAAAAGGAAGGTGGAAAACTCAGCAAGCTAACTCGTTTTGATGAAAGATCAATTTAAATATATGATAAGCTTGACTGCTTCAAATATTAATTAGTGCTTAGGTGTTTGTTCGCTGGCATAAGGTTTGGCTTTGTTGAACCAACATTGTGTGTTTGATACCCTCAGACTTACGTGATGCACGTGTTGCTAGATCTTGCGTTCGTGCGGAGGATTATTCTGGTCGGGTCCATTACCACTGGTTACCCTCTCCCTGTCAACTAAGAAGATAATTAATTCTTTAGGTTTGGACTTAGCAATTTAAAAATAATTGATTGAAATGTGAGAAATTTATTAATCTGAGTTTATTATAATTAATACATGTAAATATATGTATATATAAATTATATAAGTAGTAGATCTATTTTTAGTTTTATTTTAAAAATATGGCTGTCTGGAGTTGTCAAGTCAAGTTGACTCTCTTCGAGCAGTGCGGATCCTGGTCAAACCTAGTTAGACCAGCCTGGCCCTGCTGGGGTCTCATTACAGTCTCTCTCTCAACTTTCTATTGAGAAGAAGGGGTTGCCACTTGCCAGCTGATTGGGAACACCACCACAGCACCACTCACCATCTGCATAGGTATATCCTGGGCATGCTCTTGCTGTGTGTGAATGCCTATTTGGTAATGTGGGTGCTCTCAAGGGTCCCAGTGTCTTTGTCCAGGGTCAAAAAAAAAAAAAAAAAACTCCTTTTAAGCTAAATGATGAAAAACCATGCAACATTTTCCTTACCATTTAAGCTTATAAATGTAGTCTGTCAGAAACTGAGTCTGTTTTGTTCTTAGTGCCTGGTGGCATTTTTGTTACTTTCCCCACTTAGTATGTATTTGGGTGCACTCTGATAACACCATGTAGAGAGGACTACTATCCTATGCTGACGTTTACATAGGGAGTTTAAATGGGGGATGATCTACCTTGTGGTACATTTGGTCCCACTTTTTCTTGATTTATAAAATAGACAGCAGCCAAGTTACATTTTAACAAAGTAATAATATCTACAACTAAATACATCAAATTGTGAAATTAATAGTTATAAGATCAATTATTTAGCATAATAGATCCAACTGCTACTGAAGTGAAACTTCACAGAGTGATATTGTAACTTAATATTAAATGGTTTACATCAAGAAAATGTGGAGATCCCATGGGTAAGCACGACTTATCCACGTGGAAACTCCCATGCCAACTTCAGTGGGTGCTTTTCCATTTGATGATCCATCATATCTTCCCCATATCAAATGGTGGAGTATATGTCATGTACATCAACTAGGATGCCCACTAGAAGATCCCATCAGATGGACTTCATTAATTATAACCTGATCACTGATCATCAACTGGTCCTTCAGCCAGGAAATTTTTCTTTGGTTCATATTCAACCTGAAAAATCAGATGGCCAGCTATGATAGCTTGGAAATTTCATTCCGTTTTGATACAACCTGCAACTATTAAATAAAGAAGAAGTGCATCCCCTATGTCTCTCTGTTCCCCACTTTTGGATGGTCTGCATTAAACTACACTAGTGACCACATGGTAGTGAATGCATGTGTGACTACAGTTATATGTAGGCATCCAGAGTACAATGCACCCTCGCATTTATGTCCATCAAACAAAACTCTCATATTCTCCTCTGACCGAATACTATTGTTGAAATTGACAGTTCAAGCCCAAATTTCTCCCAAATGAGAAATTACTCCATTTTGTCTTCATTTCTTCCAAAAGTTCTTATTGCATGTATAAATATGGCATGCTCACTCCTCCATTGCCCCTGCATCGTCAAAAACCAAGAAGAGCACGCCATGGACTCCAAAGTTCCCAAGGCCCTTTGGATCCCAAGTACTGTGAAAAGTGTCGTGGTGTTGGGTTTGATCAAAGAAAGATCAAGTGCAATATCATGAGTATGATCTTGGTGCTATCTCTGCTGAGCTTTTTTTCCTTCCGCCTTCTTATGAACCCTTTTTTTTCTTGACCTTGCAAGTCCAAAATCTAATCTTTATTTTTCACATTCACTCTCTACACCTTTCAACTAATTTGCTTTGTAAGGCTTCGGTTGCGGGCTCGCGAAAGTCATCTTCTCCCCTCTATCCCTCCTGAGCTCTCTCTAATCCTTTGTGTTAGGATTTGTATTAACTTTTATCTACTTTTTTCTTTAGTTTTAGTAGTTTTTGAGAATGCATGACATGGGATGGAATCACAATGGGAATCATACTTTGCGTGAAATGTACAAAAAATGAGTAAAGGTCCTTGCACTGTGTCTGTGTCAATTGTAACAAAGCTGCTAAATAACCCACAAGTATATGGCAATGTTGAGACAAAGGGCAGGATGTATTTATCTGTGTGATCAGCAGTTGTGTTTTTGCATGGAGAACAATTGGTTGAGATGGTTTTGCCACTGCAGAAAGTGTTATGGTTTGGACAATGCTACTATATAATTGATTTTTTTTTTTAATGGTCGAAGTACAAATGCATGGGTTTCTAACTTATATTGCTTGGTGTTTCCATGACGAGCAGCCAAACAAAAGATTTTTAGTAAGGTCAGATCTGGGCCGTTGGTAGGATGGATTCCACCTTGGATTGATTGACCATATGCCATTAATTGCTTTGCTTGAAGGAAGTGACTATCCTTCCTATTCCTTAGAAGCAGAAATTTTGCTGGTCAATGGTGTCTACTTCCCCATTTCCTAAGCCTCAAGCAGTTAAGCTGATGGGGAATTGGCTTTGACCCATCCATTAAAATTGATCCAAAAAAAGGCTGGTACAATCCATTTCTTTCTTCCAACTCTATTTTATTTTTCCTCTCAGTTGGTAGAAGAAAGACCCCTTTTTTGGAATCAATTTCTACTTTTTTCATATGGGGGTTCAACTATTATCAATCAAGTCCTTTTACACATCTGTCCTCTTGAATCGACACAGGTTATATTTTTAAGCTTGGGAACAGTAGGCACCTATGGAACTTTGAGTACCTAAAACCATGTGCTACTAGTATCATTTGCTCGGGCCTATATTTCCTAATCCACATTCAAATTTCCCTAACCCACTTTAACACCTTTCCATCACCCTGGCCTTGATTATCGTACATCAGTGATGGAGAAGTTTTTCATAATATTGGCCTAAAGCTCAACAATTTTTGCAGATTATATATAATGGCTTGGCATTAATTCATCCACATTCCTAAGCTACCATTTTACTTTGCTACTTGCCAATAAAATCATGAGGTTACCTAACCAATAAAACAAACTCAAAGTTGGGAGTGTTAATTTGTTAATTCCCATGAGAACTAAGGCTTGTTTTGATTTAAAAAAATACATACGAAAATAATATTTTAGAGGATATAATCTTTCATTTTTTAAAGAAGAAAAAGATTTACAAAATGGTAAAGTCAAGCAAGTAAGGTATTTACTTGACCAAATCTATAGTATGCAGTAAATATAGATATAAAACCATTAAACTTGTGGGCTATGGACCAAGGGGTTACAATGATTTGATGACCCTGAAATTTTATGCAAAGTTAGGGCCCATCCAGATCTTTGGATCCCCAACCTTCCCATGAATGGTAGGGTCCCAGGTGGGCCCCACAATGAGGTGCACAGGTTATCGGTCCTGTCTGCGCACGGGTGTGTGTTGGGGTTGGGGGGGGGGGGGATGGGATGGGACCTTATGATTAATCTAACCCCCACCCATACACCACATGAATTGACACCAATTTGAGACACATCCAATTGTTACTCATTGTTGGATTGAAATCCTAAAAAATATATTTTTTCTAAAACCATTGAACTTAAGGGCCATGGATGATGAGTTAAGAGGATTTATTAGTGTTGATATTTTGCAAATCACTCGGTCTTGTTGAGATCTTTCCATCTTCCATCTCTCCGTGATTGGCATGGCCCCAAAAAGTTCTCTCGTGATTGTCTCTTTAGAGAGCACAACCCTATATTTACATGAGCCGTGCTCCTGTGTATACCATCCTCCCATTCCAGTTGTTGGGCCCCACAAATCATGAGATGGTGGGGATCAAAATGTCCATGTGGGATCATTCCAGATACTAAGTTGCAAGTCAATCTAATGTTTCTAACCCCTAGATTTATACCCACAAGCTTAACGATTTTATATTAAGAAAAAAATTCTTGACACTTGACCAAAAAGTCCATTCCATTTGGATCGGTATAAACACATGGGACCCTTGACATGTAGGCGTGGAGGGGTTTGAATGGTCTGGATGGATTATAAGGTGGACCCCACTAGGTGCTACGGACAGTGCATACGAGTGTGTGTGTGTGTTTTTGTTATGTTGAGAAGTAAGATAACTAATAGAAAGGAGTCATATATGATGAAAGTAGACCCGAGAAACATCCAGGTCTGTACACTGCACATACAAGATCCAAATTCATAGAGCAAAAGGAGCTGTCTGAAAATATAAACATAGTCCAGGTGATAGAAAAGCAAAGTGCCATCCCTCATATCTGTCCGGAACATCTACAAATTTTTTGAATCCATATGGTCATCTATGGAGGAAAAAAAAAAAACTCACATTTTCACCTGCATTTTATTCACAATAAGAAAAAGAGCTCCATTTGTCCTGCCTAACATTAATCTCCACACAGAATTTGTAACTCCGCAGAAATGGCAGGTGAAAAGTGGGTTAAGGGGTGTACATGTTCAAAATTCCCCAGGAGGATGAAAGGTGAAAAATAAATCTAGTCAGAAGAAATTGGTTTAGTCTGCGACTGAGAGGCTGTTTGTGGGGTTGCACTCTCTGGTGCTTCCTTATTTGGACTCTGCCGCTTAGTGCCCACTGCCTCAGGTTCTGTGACTTGATCAGAAGACTTGGATGCTTTGGAGGGAGAACTTTCAGATGAGGAGTGGGAGATTTGAAAGCTGCTCTGATACGGAGTGAGAGATGTGTCGGGAATGGAGAATGCAGGCAGGCTGTAGTTATAGTATCCTGCCAAGGGGTGATCGTACTTGCAAGTCGAGCCATACTTGCAAATACCATACATCCTGTAGAATGTGCATATTGCTTGGCCCTTCATTAATCAGCCATGCACATGTGGAGAAACATAAAAATACAGTCAGATATAAAAGAGTGTGTTCCAAAACACGTAGTTTGAATATTTTTTGTGGATGGTGATTGTTTCTTATGGTTATGAAAGGAGAGGATATAGGGTAATCACATTAGGTGGGATACTGTTCGGTCTTTCCACCCTAAACTGATAATGTGCCAATCTTTAACTCTAATTTGAGGTAGGTATTACAGTACCCACCTCATGTATTTTTCAAGCACAAAAGAAGATAAATCTGTTTTAGCCAGAATATTCAAACATCCTGGGATTTGGGAACATTCAAAAGTACCTATGAAGACTATAGAAAAGCACATCTAGTGGATAGGGAAGAGAAAAAGGATGAGTATCAAATTTACCGGTCTCAGAGGAAGTCCTTGTGGGCTGAGAGTGCCAGTAGCCAGTGGCACATGCCTCTCCTTTGGATGGTGGTATTTGCAGGTTGATCCATATTTGCAACTGCCAGTTTTCATGTAATAACGACACTCTGGCTGGTCTGATCTCTCAGGGAAATGCTGGACAGAAGTTAACAGCGACCGACTAGAAACCGGGTCACCAAGATGCTTGGAGTTGTATACAAGATTAGTTGTAATTGTATCAGATGAGGGGGCAGGGCTTAAAGCACTCTGATCGGTGGTGAAACATGGATCGGATACATGTAACAAGTGAAATAATACAGCTTGTCATGTGAATTGTAAATTTAAAATTGTACAGCAAAAGATTAACAATGTGATGCAAACCAAAGGGTCAGAACAAGCTCCTGTTGCTATCTTTTCACACCCACATAATAGTCCAAAAACCATGAAACTGACATTGAATTGAATACCCAGCAGATAACAATATATTTCATAAAGTAATACTTCTACAAAACGCACCCACAATCCTCCAACGCACAATGATTACTTTAGCAGGTTCACAAGATTTCTAGTTCTAGTAACTATTCTGGTGTAGGATCAATCCCAAAATATGAACAGCAGTAATTATTTTGAATAAGAATAAACCTAAAAATAATTAGAAAAGGGCTTCTCTAATCTGTTAAAGTTTAGGTTCAAACCAATCAAAATGAAATGGGTAACCTGAATCATATATCCAGGCGCAGTTGGAAGGTGCTCATGGTTGCAACCACGAGATTGTGGGCTCGAGTCACATTACATCTTTTAAAATGAAAAACACAGGAACGTACCTCAAGCAATATGCATTCGACTCATGAAAAAACAAGAGCATATAAAGATAGCAAATAAGACAAAGTGGCAGTCTCTTTGCAAAATCATGGCTGCACATCAGAAACTCCAGTACTTCATACAACTAAGCTACAAGATCTACATGGTCAAAAGACAGAAAATCTTTATGAATAATAAGGCTTCTATCCATATATTTTCAGTTGCAAGATTTAAAAATGGCAACAGCCCACAGTTACCTAGGTCATTCAGCATGCCTTCAAACTGTGAACAGTTCATTTCAAACAATTCACAGTTCGATTCGTGAACTACTAGCGAATTAATTTCACGTAGTTCTCTAAGTTGAAATGTTGAATCATATAATTCTATTGCAGTGCTTACCGAAAAACACAAGCCACTCAAAAGAACTGCACCTTGATGTAACCAAACTCCAATAAGAGTTGGCCCCACATAAAGATTGACCACCAGTAAAACATGGAATTTTACTTTGGTTTTTATCTTAACTATGTTTTCCATGTAGTCATTCTGATTGTGGCCCAAACTATAATTGAAGTAAAATTTTGCCTATAGGGTAAATGAATATAATAGTTTGAGTGGTTTGGATTTTTGACATGGACCTATAGTGATGGACTTACAAAATGGGCACACGTGAATTAGTTCATCGAACTTGTCAAAGTTGAACTTCAAATTAGCCGAATTGAGAAGCAAAGCAAATGAACCTACTCCATTGAATTTTAAGATCAAGCTAATTAAGTCTCAAATTACAAAACCGCAAACTCGAATGCAAATTAGTCGAACTATGAATTAGGTAACTATGCAACGGCCCTTACCATCATTTTTATATGTTTTCTAACAAAACCCAGCCATAAAAATCTCAACCATTTCAAAAGGAAATGAAGTAATGATTAACTGTTGCAGTCATGTGTTTTCTACAAAACGCATCCCTCCAAATTATTTTAAACGTTGAACTTCTAAACTCACAATCTCGATGTAAATCTAGTATTGGTAACCCAAATAAAGATCCATATAATTGGACCCTGAGGGAAACTGAAGGAACCTTTCAATTGGGTTCCTGGTTCATCAACTTCCAATAATTCCTATTCATGATTTCTGCTGCCATCACGCCATTGACGGCTTTTTCACCGACCAGAACATATAACCAGACAAGAAGAATAGAGGTCCACAGATGCCAAAATCAAAACCCGGATCCTTGGATCAGTGGAACCTCACCTTATTTTGAATCTAAGACCATACAAAACAGCAAAGGATATGTGGACATATATGAAGAAGGTCTATCATAAAGGAACTTCTGCATGTCTATATCAATTAGAGTTTTAGATTGACAAATATAATCAAGGAACCTCCTCTATCTACTGTTATTATTCTGGATTTCTTAATTTATGGATGGAATATGTTGAGATTAAGTATGCCAATGTTTCTGAAGCATCTCTCCTTAAAAAAAAAACACTACAGGAAAATAGTTATCGGGACCAATTCCTAATGAAATCACAACCGGAGTATGAAAATGTTAGATCCGGTCTCATGGGTAGGGTTCCTTCTCCATCATTAGATGACTGTCTCAATGAACTAGTACGTGATGAGAAAAGACGACTGACTCAAGTTGCCTTGACACAACAAGCCACCAGTGATTTCTTGAAGTTGCATATGTCGCAAGTGGTAACTCTCAGCCACCTGCAGGTCCTGCAGAAGTTTCTAATGCTGCAAAAGGTAAAACCCAGGACGGAACATGAGTACAATAAAGTGCTACAGCTGCAAGAGCTTTGGACACTATGCCTCTCAATGTAAGCGAAAATTCTGAAATTACTATAAAGCTACTGGACACACTATAAGTGAAAGTAGAAAGAGGATTCAGAATGACAATCCTCATGCCTACCATGCTGCGACTAATGTTGATTCCTCAGATGCACTCCCTCACAGCTAGCTACACCAACCACTAATCTTCCTCTCACTCCTGACCTGATTCAACAGATGATTTTGAATGCTTTTCCACACTGGGTATTTTAGGTACACATGAGTCGTTGTCTTCTCTTTGGGATTAAGTCTTAATTCCGGTGCCTCTAACCATGACTTTTTCATCTGCTTACCTTTCGAATATTCAAATTTCGAACATATACTAGTAACCATTGTTCGAACAGTTACCTTTCGAATATTCTTTGGTAAAAAGCTTCTTATAACCATTGTTCGCGATGTTTCCCACACATTACCTCTGAAAAATGTTTTCCTTTCTCCTTTATCAGTAAATCTTTCTATGTTGGTCAGCTTGTTGATAATGGTTGTAATGTCTTATTCTCTCAATCTGGTTATGTTGTGCAGGATCAAGTGTCGGAGAATTCATCAAGAAGGGGCCTAGGTGTGGACGTCCTTTTCCGCTTCACGTATCATCACATCTTCAGAATAAACCTAACTTTGCATTATTTTTTGTTTCTTCTCAGAATAATTGGAAGCCTTGGCGCAATAGATTAGACCATCCGAATTCCAAAACAATATTATCTTTGTTCAGAACTGTTTTGATTAATAAAATTATTGTTTCTTCTCATGATGTGTTGTTGGATATGCTGCTAATCAAAAAAGATTTCTCTATCATGATCCAGACATCACATGTATTCTAGTATCTAGGAAGGTGATCTATTTTGAAACACAATATTTCTTTTAGCATTACAGTGATCGATCACCATCTTACTCCATGTTACCAGATTTTTCACCAGATATCTCCTCTGTCTACTATAAGGTTTAAACCAAATATTGTCTATGAGAGGTGGCCTAAGATTGATGTTCCCACATTACCACCGCCTCAAGACACACCAGCTGCACCTTATCCACATCCCGATCAAGATATTGTTCCTCAACTTCGATGATCCACTCATCTCCGCCGGGCTCAAATCGTCATGGTTTCTCCCATACATCTTTGCTTGCTACCTTATCATCTATTACTAACCATAATTCTTATTCTAAGGCAGTGCAGCAGGAATATTGGAAAAGGGCAATGAAGGAAGAATTAGATGCTCTTATACTGGTACCTGTTTTGGGCTTTGGTCCACCTTTATACTGGTATCAGGTTCCAACATATGTACCTGTTTTCATGCAACTTAGGTTGTTTCGTTCTCTGTGATTACATATAGTTTGAAAAGAAGTTGTGGTATAAGTTCATATTACTTGCAACACTACACTGCCATATATTTAAACAATATTACCAAATATTTGATGCAATGTGTCTTTTATTGAGTAAGCTGATAGCGAGAAATTGAGTAAGCTGATAGCGAGAACAATTTAATATTTAGGTTCATACTGTTTTATTCTTATTTTAAAACTGTCCATTTAAAAATAAATGAAAGAAAAAAAAAAGTGTCATGCTCTTTCACATATTTAAATTTTCTGTCAATTGGCTTGATTACTTCAAGTTGATATTTTCAATAGTTTTTATGTCTATGATTGACGTGGGGAGTAAATGTTCAGTCAGTATCTCTTTTTTTATACAAAATCAATTCCTCAATTCTCCACCCTGATTTTGAGAAATATTATAATTTAAAATCTTTGATTTAAAAACTGAATATTGAACACTGGTTAGGAAAACAAGGTAGCATAAATCAGAAGTTAATTTTTTTTTTTTCAATTAAAGAAATGAACTACTTGCCATATAGGTGCTCCAGCCTTGTTGTGCAGGTATCATGCCTTGGGATGGAGAAAGAACAACAGGCATGTAAGATAGGGGACTTTGCATACGTGAAGTGGACATGTAGGACACATTTGGTAAGGACCATGCAGGAAGATCCCCAACATTTGAAAGACCTGATGTGGGTGTCATCTGTGCTCCTGTATAACAATAGGCAGAGGGTACAATGGGCAACACAGCTCCAACTGCAGCAGGTTGTGGATGATCATACTTGCAGGCAATTCCAAACTTACAAGACCCAGTACGCATGTAATATGAGCATGAATTCTCCTCCTGAGAAGTAGTAAGGAATTATTAGTGCAACTTGAATTTCATCAGCCTTTTTATGAGCAATCAAATAATTGTGTTGATGAAAAATAATAATACAGGTGTAAAAAAAAAAAAAAAACCACTCAAAAAAAGTCAATACAAACACAAGCATAAAGAATCAGATGTCAAGGAATAACCCCAATACATTATCCATCAAAAAACCCACTCCAAGGCATCAACTGTCCCATTCCCTCCCCTAAGAAAGAGAATAAAACATGACGTTCTCTTATATCAGATATTATAATTGCAAGCATCAAACATTCGTTTGATGAACCTGACAACCAAGCTATCACATTTTCCACAGGCCCTCCTATTAATTAGATGTCTGTGGGAATAAGCCTTAAAAAGCCAGGACCTCTGCTCAATTGATGATTTGAAACCAACAGCATCTGAGAAGCAGAATCAATGTTTCTATGTTCATTCTAAGGATGTCCAGACTCCAGAGTCCACATTGGATTTGGATAACCTCTGCACCATGTAGATGATTCTATGAAACAAGCAACACGCCTAACTTAACACCATGTTTAATTCCTCCAGTGCTAATTTAAACATTGTTTTAGATAATATAATATTATTAATGACATTTCTTCCGTTGGAAACTAAATTAGATACTGAAATATTTAATACTTGAATAATTAGAGTAAGAATTTCATAATATTTTTCTTGGTATTACTTTTGCATATTACTTTTTTATTCAAAAATAAAAGCTAATTAATTTATATCAATATTATGTTGAATCCGTGGATCCTATGTTTAGGAATTTGCTAAATCGCACACTTTGTACCCATATCAGATTCTGAAAGATATATGCATACTCATGCAACTCGGCCTCCAGCTCTTCCAATTATACAAACTTTTAGGACTCGAACTTGGAGGCATACAATTAATCAGTGTCAGGATTTAAGGCGAACTTCCCACTTAGTTGCCTTGTTGCCTCTAAGGAAGGGGTATATTCAATATTATAAGTGTCCCAGACTACCAGTACATTTGGATGGTGCTCTGACAAGCTGTTTGAATATTGTGCCAAAAATATATGTAGTAGGAGCAAATTGGAAAATGGAAATCAGAAACAGCACAGATGGGATACTATTTTCTGCCCCAAAACCACAGTACTATTGACAAATAGTACCAAAATCCTTTTGTCCAGTAGTCAGAAAGAAGTATCCCACATATTGATTTCCAATTCTCTAGCCATTTCAATGTATGGCAGAACTGGTAACATAATTTTGCTATTACTTATAATTTTTTATTTTGGAAAATGAGCTAATGACCAACCACATTTTAGAACACTTAAAAATAAAAAAATTGAAAGTACGTCCACGGTTTCACAATTTACAGATAATAATTTACTTTTCATCATTCAAAAAAATAAGTACTGATTTAAAAAAAAAATTAGTAGAGAATATTGGATCAATACTAAATCCACACCTGTATCCCGAAGCTTTGAAAAGTGCCAAAACACCGAAAATGTCTTCAAAAAGACTCCCAAAGAGGAACAAACCTTAGTCTTTGAAGGGAAAATTTTAGTAATCTCCAAAACTACAACTAGTGTCTTACAATGCTCATATATATAGGAAAACAAAGCCCTAGAACCCAAGATTCCTATCGAAATTAGAAAACTATTCCTAATTACAATTCATTAAAGAAATAAATAATGAAACAAAATCCTGCATGAAAAATTAATCCTCGTTCTTCGGATGTCCAGTCATTAGTTCTTTGGGTCCTACATGTTGGCCACAGGTTTGGTTGCATTGATCCACAGGCTTTGTATCATTCTCGCTAGGTTGCTAAAGAGTTCAACCTAGAATTCAAGTCTGATTTGTATTTTCGTGGTAGATATGTAGCACTTCAAGAGATTCCTTCATAACTCATGGTCTCAATCCTTTCTTTGGTGGTACCAGCTTCACAGGATAGAGTGTAATGATTTTTTCATATGTAATTAATGTATATGTACAATCTCTCTCATCTAATGAAAACTCCATTCTTATCATACATCCAAGGTCTTCCAAGTAAAACATCCTCAACATTCATCAGCGCAACATCGCACCTCACTTTGTCCTTCTATCATCACCGATGGTAACTTGGCACCTATGTCGCACTTGTACTTCATCACTTGTCATCAGCTATCAAACAAAATAAGGTTAAAGATGTTTATACACCTTCAGTTGTAAATGATCCACAAGAGTTTGATACAATATAGTTGGATCTTCCACCATCAATTAGGACTGTACAAACTTATCCATTTAAATAGCCTATCCAACGAAAGATGTTATTACATAACCATTTCTTTGTGAACGTTGGTGTAGGGTTCTCTAGCACCACCCTTCGTCTCTTCAACATCGGAGTCACCATAGAGATCAACTTGCTCTACGTGTCCTTCCTCTTCTGTTTCTATTGTCAACTGCTCCTCAAATTCTAGCTCATTATGCTCCTCATGTTCTTAACTCAGGCATTGAAATGACAAATGAACTCTTTCTCAACAGTGATAACGCAGATGTGAATTGTTATTTTCCTTCATCCAAGTCAGATCTTGCTTTAACTAGAAAAAATTCCTTTGTGAACTTGACCATTGATTTGGTGCCCTACTTCAAATCTTGAAGTTTGGAAAACAACTTTGTTTGATAATTGATCGAAAGGAAATTCTATTTCATCAGATTACGCATCCCTTACCATATTTCCGCCAGATCCATTTTTTGGCGCCTCCACCGTCATTGCAACTCTGCCCACCAAATATCTACATACCTATGAAATCCGGTAAGTACTAGTTCACACTAACAATCCATGAATGCTTCAGGTTGCATCAAGCCTTAGTACTCAAAAATAATATTTTTGAGTACCCCAATCTATATCAATGTTTAAAGAGCCTAGGTTATGTTAATTTTGAATATTGGGCTCTTCTTCTAGATGCTTATTTTCCTAATGGTCGTTGTCCACACTGCTGTACTTAAGATTTATAAGTCGAGCATCCATTTGAGTTAATAACTATCGAGTTTGTCAAGGCATGAAACATTATTTTTACTTTGATTGATGTTAGTCGCTAATTGTTTGCAGTGAGTTCGGCAGACAAGTAGTCACATCGGGTACTCAATTCAACTATTTGTTGTGGAGATTGATTCTCAATTCATCTATTTGTTGTGGAGATTGATTCAGTTATTTGTTCCGGAGGCAAAATGGTCATCTCCCCTTGTTTCTTTGGAGGCATGCTCTCTTTCACTTATAATATGCAGCAAAATCGAAAATTAAAATAGATTGGCTTGTTGTGTGGATCTCATCATTTGGAGCACAGTAACATAATTGGTTGCAAATCTGAGTTTGGATGACTTTGACATATCTGGAACAAGTTTTGGCCTTTTACATCATCAATAACATCGCTAATGACATATATTGCAAGCCTTTGGACTTCCTCTTCTTCACGAGTCAGATCGACCTGGCCTGACTTGGACCGTGATTGATCCTAAACCAAGTGTTAGGTCCTAGGTCAGGTCCTCCTGAATCAACCAAAACCGAACTTGCATATAGATGGGTTTTTTTCTCATATGGTGAGGAAGGTTGGGAGAAAAGGGACACATGCCTACAAAAAACCTGAGGAGTTCCCCCGGCCCCCCTCTGTTTCCTCTCTCCGTTCTCCTCTCTTCATCTTACAATGTGAAAACCTAAAGACTACTCCTTTGGGAGAGAACCCTGCTCTCTTCTTTCTGTCTCTCACTGTCATGCCCCTGGAAAGGATTACTGTAAATGCCATAATAATACGTGTCTTGCGGCGTGGAGCGTGTGATGGCCGGGGAAAATGCGAACAATTAAAATTTTTCCCCATAGCCAGGTGTTACCCACAGGATTCCATGATGTGAGATTCTTTCGGATTCTGAGGAACCGGCAAAACTGATAGTAGAAACTTGTGTAAAATAATGACAGACATACATAAATAAAATGAGACAAATATCAGACTAAAGCACATCGCTTTCAAGATAAACATTACCATTATAGTTAAGCATTTACAAAAGACTTAATTATAACCCAAAGGCCATAAAGAAATAACAAAAGATAAGAAACTATCCAAAAGATGGTGAAAAGACCAAAAGATGTTACGTTCACTCTAGCGCCAGCCCTATGCTTCATTCAACATCGTATGTGCCCCACTCTATATAGCCATGCGGTTCCTTTGGGACCACCTCAATTTCCGGCTCAAGGGGAGTGGAATCGTCACCTAGAGCACCAAGCATATTCTACGAATAGGCTAAGCAAATTATCAATGTAAATGACATCATCATGTTGCTTCAAAATGAAGTGTAATGATAGTAGATCAAAGGAAAACAATTAAGACTGATATAAGGATAGTAGATCAAAGGAAAACAATTACGACTCAATTAAGCAGACTATACGTAGATCGTGATAATAAACCAGATTCATACTAGACAAAACTGTACAATGAATCTTTAGTAATCTACTCCCGACATCACAGTGACTCCAATGTGACAGTGGCAGGGGCTTCTCACACAGATCCAAACTAAATGGCAAACCACATCACTATATTCTCCCAACGATGACTTCAACGTGACCGTGGGAGCTGAAATACAAAATAGTACACAAGTACTGAGGTGAGCTACGAGGCACCTCAAAATACAATACTACACTGCAGTGAGTTCACTAAATCCACACTCAGCTTGGCCTATCCTTGAGGGATCGAAGCTGAGTGGTGGCAACTCTAATAGCCACGACAACATGGTCTAGCAAAAGGAAAACTGTTCAAAGTACAAATCAAATCTCCAAAATAAAGCTCTCCAACAAGCTATAAGCAAAAGCTCTCCAACAAGCTATCCAACCAAATGACATCCAACTATCTCAGACTGACTAAATACGGAGTGAACTGACAAAACGAAGAGTGTACTAAATACCGAAATGAATAACCGGTGACCCAACATCACAACGGTAGTCAAAATGGACTAAACGATGCTAACAAAAAACTAACTCATTATAATTATTAACTTAACGACACCGAAGCTTATCCCGATTTAGGCACCATTTTGGTACGAAAAGGGAGGTCCCGAAATGGGTGGAAATGGTAGAATCGGATCCGGGTCACTCGGACAGTATCAGGTATCCAAGGCCATACTCACCAACCAAGAAGACCACAACCATGGATCCTGTCATCCGAGAGAAGGTACGAGTAAATGAGTGCCCGCATATCCCAAGGCATGACTTATATAATTTAATTACCTAAGCTAAGGCCAAACATGTTATAGAGTGGTAGGAAAATGATTTAACGTAAAAGAGGGTGCACACACCCCCTGTACGAATAAACATGTAAGACGGGGTAGAACTGTGTCTAACTAACCAAGCCTCAAAGGAACAATTACTATTTACCATTCTAGGTCATGGGAAGCCATCATCATGCTTAAGCAATCTCATTCGTCACTATGTATACTTAGAGTCTAAATACCGGGGATCACATGTCCCTTGGTGCTCTGATGGTGTTAGGCATTCAAGACTCTTAAGTTAACATACAAACGACATGAGGACGCACTACACATGTCTCTGGACAATCTTAGGAGTGTGTGCTAGCTCAAACAACACCTCCTTAAGTCCAAGGCTCCAAGCCCAAGTGTTAAATGAAACTTGGCTGCATGTCCAATTTCTAAGTCTTATGGTTCAAGGTTTCATCCCAAATAACCAAGGATTATGGTCCTCTAATTGGTCATTTAGAGTGGGCAAACATTGGCCCAAATTATAGTGCACAAATCCCAAGAATATCTCGAAAAGGAGTGAAGGTAAAATGGCACAAACATCCCTCAAACTGGGCCCCAAAAGTGTCCAGTCCTGTATGGTCGGACATTGGCTGGGCTGGTCGGCAAGGCCATGTCCGACCACACTGCTGTCAGGTCCATGTCCAGGCAGAATTGAAACCCAGTTTTGCTGTGCTGTTTTTGGGCAGTTTTTCTCCTATCTTTTGCCCATCTTTTGGGGACTTATGGCACACATTTGGGGGGTCTAATTAGCATCAACTTAAGCCTCTAACTTTCCATTAAATTACTAAAAAAAAAATAATTAAGAATGAGTTTTAACATGATTTTTAATTAAGCAAAACAGAGAAGAAATGTGAATCATCAAAAATTCTTCCATACAAGCTATGAAATTTAAATTGATCACTTGCCATGGGTCTCCAAAGCTTCAAATTAAACTTTGAACTCACTCTAATCCACTGAATTCAATGACCACCAAAACACCTAAAACCCCACACAATACATCCAAAAAATAAAAATCAGAAGAGGGGTTGGAATTGGATCCTAAAAATGGGAATACATGGCTGAATTACTAGTTTACTATGCTATGAACCATATTAAAAATTGAGGATGATCCATTCCTCTAAGTGCTCCAAAAACGCTGATTACGATGAGGGAAGGTGTGGCCCACCGTGGATTTCGATGAAAATAGATGGAAGTGATTGCACCGATGATACGAACAACTTCTATGGATTGGAATCTCGATTCGCCATAGAAACGGAGATGAAATCGAGCTCCAAAGTTCAACTGAAATGAGTGTTGTTCAAGAAGGAAGAAAGAAGAAATGATCTCGGATTTGTCCTAGCTTATATAGACTTGCTTTTGTGGAATTACAAGTTCACAATTGGAACACGTGGACATGATTCATTCGGCCTCTAAACAGGTTTTCTAGCCATCGAAACGAGTCGTGTGGAACACAAAAGTTCCATTAAATAATTCCTTCTTTCCAACGAGCCCAAGTGTGACAATTTCCGAGGTCTCAGACAAAAAGTCAACTTTTCCAAAAGTGACACTTTGACTCAAACTTAAGTGAAGCAAACGGCCTGAACGAAGGTTTTCCAAACCTTGGATGGTTATGGAGTCTCAACGAAAGCTTCTCGAAATAGTATTATCTACCCAACGAAGTCGAAATGAATATTTATTGAGTCCCCGAGAGAAAACTCGACTTTTACCAAACTGATGACTAATACTATGTCCAACTTAACAGAGATGTTGTGAAATGAAGGGTTTCCGGACGTCGAATGACCACGAGTTGAACACGAAAATTACTTGGATGATTTGGACTATCTACGGAACCTAAATTGGTGTTTTTTTTCTGAAATTCCCAAAATACCGTTGACAATGACCTCAGTGACTAAATTACCCTTTCTAAGTCGACACTCAGTCTAAATGCAATCAAACCAACTCAGTCATTAAACCAACACTAAGACCTACTTAATTAACACTAATCATACTTAAACTCCTTAGAAAAAAAAAAAGCGATCTCTGTCTCTTGCCTTCTTTTTCTATGCCGATGAAACGACATGATGGATGTGGATTTGTAGGGATAAATATGTGGCACTAGACCTAGTACAAAGATCTGCACCATCACAAGAGGTAACGAACATCCTCTTACATTTTCCTTCCTCTTTGAACAAACAAAAATTGAAAAGGGTTTTCTCCTCCTCTCCAGCCTTTCTTCTTTTCAGTAAACTACTATTTTGCCCCTTTTTTTCTTGGTAAGAAAAGAAATCAGACTCGCTTCTATCTTCTCCCCACCCCCCCCTGTGGAGAACTATAGACCGAACCAGATAAAAAGAACCTTATGCCCAATTCCCTCTTCCTACAGCCACAGATCAAAATCACTAATTGGAATATTTGGGAGTCCTTCAACTCCATCAATCATCCCCAACCATCTTGAGGCGATAAAAGAATTGATGCAAAGCCTAAAAGGAAGCACGGAAAAGATGTCAACAAGAAGACTCATAAAGAGGAACAAAACTCAATCAAGGGAATCCCAAAAACCGCTTTTAATGTCCTACTACAATGCTTATATATATAGGAAAACAAAACCCTAGAACCCAAAACACTAAATGAAATCAGAAAGCTAATCCTAACTACAATTCATTGATAAAATAAAGAAGGAACAAAGACCCAGATGACAAAAGTAATCCAAATTCTTTGGACATTCAAGCATAAGACACCCTTCATTGGGTCCTAAATGTGGATGGGCTTGGCTAGTCAATCCACAAGCTTTGCATCATCACAATATCATCAATATGTATAGTTAGTACAACTGATATTTAATTCATACTGATAGTGCACAGCATAGTCTGATACTAACCAATTCAGTATTTTTAACATTAAAAAATAAATAATAAATAAAATTCCAAGTGTGTCTAAAACATTTTAGTTCAAGTACTTGTGCATAAAGGGATAAACATAATGTTTCAAAAACAATGAGGCAAATAACTAGACACCTGACGCATCGGTAGGCCCAAAATATTCAGTGGCACCTGTTCTGCATCATGTCTGTCTCGTGGGTGATGATATTTACATGTTGCTCCAAATCTGCACGTTCCTGTTTTGAGGAAATACTGAAAAACACATGGGAAAAAGTAGAAGCATAACTATATAGGATTTCATTTTCTTAAAGGATCATATTGTTAAAAAAGTAGAACAAGAACTGCATGAAATTGCACTCTCCACTCTTACAGAGAAAATCATACATTGATTTTCCAACCAAGCTTAACGTTTCTGCAAATTGTTCAAACAAATAGTGCCTATGAATTTGTAATTTGACAAAAAACAGTTTAGTGACAGGACAGGTACTGGTCAAATGGAAAACATCATTTGAGAATTAGGATCTTAGTATCACAATTGGATGATTTCACTTACGATGCATGAGCACAAATAGAATCCACAATATAACTATCATTCCAAATAAAGATTTTATTTATGATAGTCCATGCACATTAAAAATGATAAAAGGAAAAAATAAACACAAGAACATAGCAGATGAAAGAGATGAAACAATGATTAGTTCTTGAATACATATCAGCAAATTGATATTTGATAGGAAGTGGATTTAAAGGGCAATCAAAAATTATATACCTGGCAATCAGGCTGCCCAACTCTTTCTGGGAGTTCTCTGGATTGAGTGATCTGTAGAAAAGTGTGTTAAAAGCGTATTGATATGTTCAGATAACTTCCAAAGCATGTGGCTGAAAATAATGAATTGAGCATGTCATACCCACTAATCTTGGGCATTCTACAATAAATATTGTATTATTAAAGATAAATGTGTGTTTTGTCTGAACTAATATAAGAATGTGATAACTATAAAACTGAGAAAGAAGGATTGATTGATGGTTAATTTAACACCCACTCGCATGAAATTTGAACACTCTGACAGTGCGGAAATTGGAAACCAAAACCACATTAAGTAGAATACTTTTCTGCCTTTTTGCCACAAATCATTGTGACCCAATAACCATATTTTATATTATAGCAGAATTTCAATTTAATTTTGACCACTTTCTCTCAATTTTGAGTTTTAGTGGAGCCCACATCAATCTATTAAGACTTTGAATCAACCCCTCTTTAACCATTCATAAACTTTTGAAACACTTTCCTTCATCTTATAAGATCAAGATTAAATCACTAACTCTTTGACCAATCTCAATCTTTTAAAATACCTTCCTTAATGTTTTAACATTAAGATGATTATAAGACTTCCTAATCTTTTGAAATACTTCCTCTACTTTTTCTTCAATTCAGTTCCTTCAGTTGTACAGGTATTCTAGGACCTGTCATCCCTACTTAATTGATTGTATCTCACAACATAAACAGGTTCAAACCACTATTGCACTGTGGCCCCAAAGTCCATCATATCATCATAATGAAAGACATCACAACAACCAATTATTGTAGAGATATTTGCATGCTTTATTGGAGAGAGCTAAACAATTGAGGCTAATTATTGGGTTTTCTTGTGAGAATGATGTGTATGAGGTAACCCATTCACAGTTTGCAGATGATACTATCATATTTTGTGATGCTAACTTGGCGGAAGTGGAAAATTTGAAGAGCATTTTGAAGTGGCTTGAATTGCTCTCAGGTTTAAAGCTAAATTATCATTATCTCAATAATTCTATAAGTGATTTTCTGAATTTATTTGTCATCTCACTATTTCAAAAACCATTTAACACTTATTTATGAATGCAAGAGAGAAGAAAATATTTACTTTTATATAGTGTTGACTGGTCATTTAGAAATCATGCATAAATGTGATTTGCCTAACAACAAAAAATTTATGACGCTACAAATATGATATGAATTCGATTATAAAATAATTACCTTTGAACTTTCTACATTCTATAATTAAATAATATAATACAATAATGTGTGTAGCATCATGGTGAGATTGTTAACCTATCAAATCAAATCATGCACCCATGTTCAAGGTTTGAAATTTTTAATGGGCCAGATCAAGTTTCTTCCATGTAAAAGGTTTACACACTCAACATGCAACCTATGATTTGTCATCTTGACTCAAGTTGCACAACACATATAACATCATTTTTTATTTCTGTTTTTTGTCTTTTCTTAAAGTGTTATTCAATGTGGACAATACTCATGCATATTACATGGAAACATGTTCGTTAGGATAATATTATGGATGGTTACTTTACATGGGATGGGTAGGGGGTGAGGGGTCAATCCATGTCCAACTTATTTAATTATGGGTCAGGATTTCTTCACCAGTGACCTACCTAATAATACCATGGGGGTTTAGGGGATCAATCCACGTCTGCTCATTTAACTGTGGGTCAGGATTTCTTGACTTTTGTCCTATCTAATAATAGTGTGGCAAAAGTTTTGGTATAGTCACGGGTTCAAACCAGATTAATATATATTATAGAACAATTTTCAATTCAATTTATCTTCTTTTCTAACTCTCTAAATATCTATTGTTCTTGGTGATGTATTAGGTGCCTTCTAGATGGAACTTTTATAGTGATTATGTTGATAGTTAAATCGCTTTGTTTTTTTCAATTTACATAATTTTTATACTTTATTTATATTTGTTTATATGAATATATTGGGTAATAATGCCTGTGCTAGACTGCTAGTATTAATTTGGGATGGAAAAGTTCAGAAAATAAAGCCCTCCTACTTGTGTTTTTTTTTTTAATCAAATCAAAGGAGAAATATTTCATTCTACCCAAATATTCAAAGTGGACACAATCTAATAATCAGTGACAACTTCAGATATGAACACAACTTGCAAACAGTGTAAAAAAAAAAAAAAAAAACTTTTACCTGTCCCCTTTTAGTAGGATGATTAAAACGACATCTACTTCCATAGCCACAAAACCCTGTCCTTAAATAATATATGCAGTCTGGTTCACCTGGACGATCTGGATAAAGGTTTGAGTTATCCTCTACACCATCTTGTTTATCTACTTGAATTTTCAGGTGACACATTGAATCTGCAAGAAGATTACAAATCCTTTTTTCATAATTACCAAAGACTAAAATGTGCACATTGTGTTGGGAGTGACCCACTCAAAATGCAGCTTCCAATGCTTTACATGAACATGTCATCTCTAGCAATAGTTATATCCTATAATGTATGCAACCAAATTTGTGAAAATCCCCAATAGAAGCTGTATATTCATGGAAATCCCCCCACCAAAATAAAATAAAATAAAGAAACTGATAACTATGAGTCGACAAATCAATATCAGGTAAAGGGTGTGTTGTTTAGACATAAACCAACACCAAGGCCGGGGTAGTTTTTCTTCCATTTTCACCCAAATTAATGTAAGTTTACCCAAGTTTTTATTCTCATCCCATGTGTGGGAGGGAAAAAAACAACAACAATATCCTTCCTCATCTCTAGTGCACTGCAAAACTGCAAAAACTAATAGCAATTTTTAGAGTACATTACATGACAAAACAACAGCGCAACGGCAACAGAATAATTGAAAATGAAAGCAAATGCTCAATTCATCAACAATTATTTCATTAGAGAAAACTTTTCCTACAGCATATGTATATATATATATATATATATAATTTAGAAACCCAACATGAGAACACATAACTACATGACAATATCACAATTCAAGAATTCCAAAACCTAATACAGTTCTTGAATCGAATCCCACAAGCACA
The DNA here is from genome assembly GCA_012931725.1 of Litsea cubeba. Taxonomy (NCBI): domain Eukaryota; kingdom Viridiplantae; phylum Streptophyta; class Magnoliopsida; order Laurales; family Lauraceae; genus Litsea; species Litsea cubeba. Next base: position 37,661,127 of record CM022955.1, on the reverse strand, counting down.
CAACTTAAAACTAAAATTATCAGAACCAAATCAAAAGACAACAACATTGAAGAATGTTATACCTTCGAGCTTACTATTGTCCATATTCGACGAAGGGGAGACACCGTTCATCTGAGCCCCCCAATTACCAGGCATTGATAAAACTCAAAACGAATTCAAACCCCAAAATCTCACCTTCTTTCCACTCTTTCTATATAAATTAACAACCTTAACAACCATTCATCTGAGCCCCCCAATTACCCGGCATTGATAAAACTCAAAACGAATTCAAACCCCAAAATCTCTCTCCTTCTTTCCACTCTTCCTATACAAATTAACAAAGCTAATATAAGATATATCCACAAATTCTATATCTCTATCTGTATTTCCATATAAAACTATCAATTGCTTGAATCCTAACCCGGTTTTGATTGTCAATTGCAGGTTCAGACACCCAAATCCGATCTGGATTTCGAGAGATTTTGAGAGAATCAAATGCTATTGCGTGAATCCAAGAATCGATCGATGAGTAGGGAAGTTGAAAATTCGATTACAACTTGCTTGAATTCGTTTTCCTTTTTTTTCGAATTTCTATTTGGAATAGAGAGATTTGGGGATCTTTGTTTCCTTTGTTTCTCTTTCTTTTCTTTTTTTTTTTTCAGTTTCTGTTTATATGTATATGTGATTGTGATTGGGGGAGATGCCGAAAATAGGGAAAGGGGGTTCGGTTTTTTTCTGGCTTTCACACTTGTGGAGTGGAAGTGGGTTTTTAAACGCGCGCGAAACCCAACCGGGCTTGGATGAGGGGGGGTTTAGGATTTAGATCCTCCGAGGCGTCCACTCACGAGAAGTTCGTGAGGCTTATCGGTGGGCCACCTGTGAGAAATTCGGTGATGGCACTAGCCGCATGGGGCCCACAGAATGTGGCTTATTTTATGTGAGGTCCAAATGGACAGTGAGCTGTAGGAATTGGGCCTTGGAACCAACTAGTCTGACTCCTATAAGGCTCCGACCTCTGGCAGTCATGATTTGTTTAAATATGAACCGTTCAAAATAAAATACCACTTTTTAGATGGTTTCGTCATGAGTGGTGGTAATCTTATCCTTGATGTAGGGCTCACTTGGAGATGAGATTGGAGAATGGCAAGATTTGGATGGGCCCGATTGGTGCATGGTGAGTTGGGATCATGCGATCACCGTAATCCCTTGGTCAACAACCCACTAATTTTCACAATTAAAAACGGGTGTACGGTTGATCGATCAATGGTCCAATATATTTGGATATACGTAAATCCAAGGGCCTGGTTACTACCAGAGAGGTCTCCATGTGCGGTTCATTCAGATGGACCATTGGGTGGGGCCCACCATATAGCGTGCCATGAAAAAAAAAAAAAAAAAAGGGTGTGCATAGGATAATTTCTCCTCCCACTAGATTTCAATTATATAGGAGTTTGGGACCATTGTAGGGTTCATCACTTTTATGTGTATAAATACGATATTATAAAAGAATCAAATTATTTTATAGAAAATCACAGTGACTTCGTGCTCCAATGATGTTCGGGTGAAATTATGAAGCGTTTCGATGGAGCTTGAATTAGAAAAAAAAAAAAAAAAGGACTAGGGAGGGTAGAGGGAATTTCTCGTGAGTTTGCCAAAGAGGGTGCGGGCTCACAAACAATGGATGGGATGTGGAGTCACACAACCCTCGTGAGGACTTTTGCTAGTTCCAATTGCAGCGTAAAAACATTCACAGATACAACTTAAAAGCCTCTTGTCGAAGGTTAACCTTTTTGTGATCAATTCAATGGGAAGTATTCAAGTGCATCCATCCCTCACCATTTTTGGTGAGGGACACCCTCTTTTGGGAAGTGTCAAATACAAAAAGGGGGAGTCCTATGTACTTGACACTCTCCTTTTTGTTGGCACTTCCCAAAGAAGGTGTCCCTCACCAAAAATGGTGAGGGATGGATGCACTTAAATATTTTCTCAATTCAATAATGTATATTAAAATTTAATTTAGTCCTATATTCATACCAACTTCATTAAATGATTGTGATGATCAAAAATAAAATGGTCTCAGTTAGCTAAGGACTCAGCATCTCAGGGAGCGGAGAGGTCTTGTATTTAAACTAACATTATTTGGCCACCTCCCTTTTTTTTTCCTTTTTTTTTTCTTTTTTTTTTAACCCAAGGCTAAGGCAAGTGGATAGGACGATTTGCATATGCCCTTAGGAATTAGTTATCGGGTGTCTAAAATCAAATGTCCCTCTAGCTCAGGGCCAAATACTCCTGGACTAAGCTGGGCGAGAGATACCTTGGGTCATATAAAAAAAAATCAAAGTCAAAATGGCCAATTTTATGGATGAAGAGGTTAAGAAAAAGATGAAAATTTGTCATAAGCAAACGGCATTTTTATCATTTCTAAAAAAAAAATTACGTAGGGACCTTTGTTGAAAGAATTATGGAAAACTTTTAAAACTTTTGGAAATATGCAAAAAAATTTGTGCTTTTTAAAAACGAGCAAGAATTTTATATTTTTTGAAAGTTCCCCTGTAATATAATCATATTTGATCACTGAAGGCATTTTTTACTTATTGTCTCCAAGGTATTTTTCATATAGCACCACCTCCCTCAATATTTCCTGGATCTCCCACTAAATTTAATAATAATTGGATTTTGTCAGCAGCGGTACCATAGAATCATTTTTCCATTGTTTCCTTCTTTTTTTAGGATTTTGCCTTGTGTCCAGGATCCAACCTTAAAGCAAATGGGACCTAACCTTAAAAATCACATTGATCATGGATAACAAGTCTAGAATTAAGAAAATTTAGTTGGCTGGCTTAAAAGTTGTCCATCTGGTCCCACAAAATAATCCAAGTTAGGTCGGATTTCTTACCAAGTCTTGCATGAGAATTGTGATATGAAGAAGCCATTCATTATCCCCATAACAAGATGGCTAGTCGGGCATGACATTGGCTCAACCCAAGCTAGACCCGATTGAAAATCGAACATACCTGACTAGGAATTGTGGAGTCCTAGCCCAAGTACAACCAGGGTTGAACCAGTTAGATGAATTGATATTGGTTAAAAGCTGGTCAAAACTGTTCAAACCTAATCAAATCAAAACCAATAAAAGTCAACAATTGAATCGGTTGGGTCCACAATTAATTATATTAATTTTTTATTTTTTAATTATTCTTTATGGGTTAAACATATTGTTGAACAAGGTCAGACCAAATACTCCATTGGATTTGCTTTCCACTTCGGTTTTTAAAACATTCATTTTACTCATCTTGGGTCAAATTGTGTACCAAAAGCTGGGTTAGGTTGGATTTTCAAAGTGTATATGTAGGTGGTGCATGGGCCGGGCCCAGCCTACTTTGGGCCGGGCTTAGATTAACCGATAGAAATCCGAAGGCCCTGCACATCCAACCCAAGTGTTTGTCAGTTAATGATATTTTGGCCAGAAAAATTAGCTAGAAAGTCGTACAATTGATAAAAAGCCTAGTTCACATAGGCTTGATTGACTAAATGGGCGGGTTGGCCTGGATATAGGCCTGTACTTCTAAAGTCAAACCAAGCCTAGATATGCCTATGTCCAGCCTGACCCTACCCATGAACACCCTTGTGTATGTGTAGAACTAAAAATCAAAATTAATACTTGATGTGTAAGATTAGTCTACATGATTCAAGTAAAAGTTTACCTTTTAAGATAAGTTAAGATTAGACAATTATGTACAACGTGTCTACTCTCAAAAGGAGCTTTCTAATGATATACTAGCATAATAACTCATGCTAAGCAAAGGTATGGCTAACACTACAACTTAAATATTCATGTATTAAAGAGAAAATATATAAATCTTAAAAAAGAAAGGAAATGAAGAAAAGGTTAAGAGAGTACTTGTTATGTAATCTAAGAGCTAATGAAAAGAGAAGAATGAGAGAAGCAAAGGGAATGGTAGAGTTTGGATAGAGATGAAGGTATTGTAAGAACTTTAAAAAGTGGGGAATAGGCATGAGTGGTTTCAATAAAGAAAAAAAGCTGGTAGTTTGCATGAGATAAATGGGGAGAAAACTAAAAAGATTGGAAAAAAAAAGAATAACTTACTTTCAAAATCATAACCAACAATAAAAATTAAAGCAAAAAACACTTGCTTTAATGCAATATAATAACAATAAAAAAATTAATATACGGATAAAAATATATGACCTATGGAAGTCTAAAATGAGGGGCAATTATCTTCCTGATGGATCGAGATGTGGAAGACTCTAACACACGGTCAAAGACTTGTGCTTAGTCCTTACAAATGGAAGGCTTCACTGTAAGACCCCGACCCGAGAGACCTCGTTTAGAGTTGATTAAGTTGTATTTTAGTTTTAAGTGTGTTTAGTAGTTTTTGAACTAGTTGGGGATTAGAATAGTTTTTATAATAGCTTTGGGGAATTTGGAGAGCCTTTTTATTTGTGGGACCCTTTGGGGGTTCTTGTTACGAATTGTGTGAGATTGGGGGTTTACCGATGATTTCCAAGAATCGTGTTTTTAACCCCATTGGACTTATCTTGTTAATCCCTACAACTTCCATGATGACATCGTTTTCATTCGAGGACCTTAAACCCGATTTTTCACTAATTGAGGGCAAAATGGTCTTTTTACCCAAAATCTGGACACCGATTTCAATGTCACCAAAATGTGCAAAATATATACTTTTTGGAAACTAGAAATTTTGCCGATCAACTTTGTCTTCTTCGTCGAATTCGTTTGAAGCCCCGAAAACCATGTTTTGAGCCCGAGAAGTCTTTTAAGTTGTGGGCCCCATCCTCACTTACTATATATAAAGCTTCTTCTCTTTTTCCCATTTCTGGCAAAAACCCTAGAGGAGAAGAGAAATCCCAGCCCTAAGGGTTTTCCCTTACCCTTTTTCTTGCTTCTTCATCTTCAATCCCCCACTAAACTAGTGCTAATGGAAAATTAGAGGCTACAATCTTCTTCCTCATATCAAGGGCTTCATCTTGACACCATTTTTGAAGAAAACCGCCCACTCCAAGACTTCCTTTGGACAACACCTTGCTTTTTGAAGAACTTCTTTGTAAGTGATCTTCCTAAAAGTTTTATAATATTGTTTGTTTAGCCCTAGGGTAACTCCATTTCACTTATTGGAAAATTTCGTCTTGTTTTACTTGGATTTTGATATTCTAGGGTTTGGATTTGGGGGTTTTGTGCATAGGTGTTTGATTGGGGGCTTAAGAGGTGTCTAGAGCTCAATTTGATTTGCATTGGACCCAAGGCAAGTGGATGAATGGATTTATTTCTTGTTTTCTTGCTATTAAAGATTTGAACCCTCATTTATTGCTTTTACCCAAGTCATCTTTATGAGTTTTCATGATTTTGGAAACATGCATAATGTTAGGCTACTTATAGTCCTATTGGAGAACATATGTTTTACTGTCTTGCTTTTAGATCATTTATGATCATTTATGGATTTTTATCTAATGGAGATGTCTTACATTGAATGAAGTGGAAGTGATGGAGAAATGAATGATTTATTGGAATGGTTGTTAGAAGAGTTAATGATGGATGGAAGGGGGTTAGAAGGAGGGTTTGAGACCCTTAATTGTATATGTACAAGGATGTCCAAAGGAGGATGAAAGGAGGATGAAAGGAGGAGAAAATGAAGGAACGGACTGTATTCAGAAAATGAGTTTCTGGACAGTTCGCTCGAGCGACCGTGACACATCGCTCGAGCGAACCCGTCACAAAACCTCGTTGGCTCGAGCCAACCCCTCTGATCGCTCGAGCCAACATAATCTGAGCAGGTCCGCTCGAGCGAACCTTAAAGTCCGCTCAAGCGAACCCCAAATAGAGAGCTGTTCGCCCGAGCGAACCTCCCAGTTCGCTCGAGCGAACTGCCTGTCTGTCATGGGTCAATGCCTAAGGGTTTGAAACTTATTTTTAGGCTTGGGGAGGTATCATATGGAGCCCCAATGCCATGTAAGGCGTTATATGAAGTCCGGAAGAAGGAGAAACCTCATCATGGAGAGTCCATGAGGTTTTCTAGATTAACCAATGTGTATAAGGACCCGGAATGTCCCTAACTCTTAAAGAGTACCAAAATTTCATCATAACCGACATACGGGACCCTATTCGCACTGATTCAATTCTAGAAACCCTTTTGTTAGCCTGTAAAGATATTGGAAACTATTTGTATTTGATTTTCAATCAATCCCCTATTTTGAGATTTCAATCGTGATTTGTGAGTACTCTTGAACCGAGAACATTGTGTTACCATAATGTTAATTTGTTTAGACCCGTCCCGATTTTTATACGTTTTGTACCTATGAGTTCCCGCCTCGTTATGTGTATTTATTTGCTTTGATTTTCGCATGTTACCTATGAGTCGGCACCACTCAGCTTGGATAACCTTATCGGTTTGATCCACCGGTTTGGATATCCCCCTTCAGTTATACCCGCTGCAGCATGGTTCCCGCCTCGCCCCGATATACCCGGTTCGCTACCGTGGTCCCGCAGAGTATTATATGTATTTATTATATAAAAATCGTTGATTCTCCTCACCTCGTGTGACTGAGGTCAACGTCGTTGATTCTCCTCACCTCGTGTGACTGAGGTCAATGTCCCGATGTGCTCTTATCACTTTTGTGAGAGAGGATTTAGCTTTGTGTGGTTGCCATCTTGTTAGTCCCCGAATCATTGGTACCTCTACATAATTTTATCGCATACGTATCTCTTTTACATGAGGCATCATTCTTTTATGAAAATTCATTGTTTATCTAGATTTTACTATGTTTCTAAAGGCATCATTGTTTTGAATTGTTGTTATATCTTTTCACCCACCTACCAGACCGTCGTGTCTGATCCATTTATTTTGGTACTCAGGTCCCGAGCTTATTGCCGTTGAGGAGGAGCCGGAGGAGGCGGTCGGTGAACCGCAGCGAGTAATTGAGTGGCAAGCCGATGATGTCATGTAGACATTCGGCCTTGCCTTGAGAACGATACACTTTGGAAACTTATGATATCTTTACTTTAGGTTTCATTTGGTTGTACGGTCTTTGTTGACCGTTATTTTGGGGTATTAACCAACTGATATTTTGTAAATATACTTAACTTTACTTTTGGGGAAATATGCTTATGATCATTGCTCATCCTGATATCTTGTCATGTTAACCATAAATCAGTCTTGTTTATGGATTCGAATGGTATTAGTATGGTTTGCTACACGCTTCCGCAATCTTGAGAATATATTTGATATGGTTATATGTGAGATGATGTGTAAAGATAATCCTCACCGCGGAACCCTGTGGGAAATCACGTGCACGGATAAATGTTCTTTCAACTCCGTGTGCGGTTTAGCCAAAGAGATGCACGTGGCGCGGCATCACCCCCACCGTGTCCCGATCCCGGACTCGGCCTCTTTTCCCCTAGTCCCGGTCCGGGGTCGCGACATTCACGGACCTCGTGAGTCTTAATATTAATGCAATAGTGCACGTCTAAGGCTCCGAACTCCCTTATATAGACGATCTTGGGCTAGTTTGGCACTTTACTAACATGGTAAAAGTCAAGTAAAGCCTCCATTTTTCAGACAACATGTCACATCAAAAACACTTTAATTCAAAACTCCCTCCATCTTTTAAAAAAAAAAGTCAAAAAGCAATCACTTTTATCCAAAAAAAAAAAAAACTCTACTTTCCCATACAAAAAGTCAAAAAGATTCAATAACAAACAACTAAAAATAAAATACCATCATAACTCACTTATATTTTATTCTTTCTTTAAAATTAACTTTACTTCACTTGACTCTATTAGTAGAGTTGCCAAACTAACCCTAATAAGGAATCACGCTTCATAGAGACTTCTCCGCCAAGAAACCTATGTCCCCTAATTCTAATAGGAGGTTCTTACGTAGGGATAAGATCCGATCCGTTAATCTCAGATTATTGCGGATACCTATCTTATCTACAGTAGATCAAGTCTTTTGTCATAGTGGAACTCTTATTCTCCATTGACAACTGTAATTACAAATTATAATATATCTTTGAAGTATTTAGAAGCTTATTGAAAAACTCACAAAATGAAAAGCCGAACAAGAACTGGAGCAAGTGAAGATTGCATGTGAGAAATCTCAAAGTTTACCGTCTTCCCCATCATCAACATCTCCTACAAACCTTCTCCCATCTTATTTGAGCTTCACCCATTCCATTGGTAAGAAAGTGTCCAACTTATGTTTTCTTTTGCTTATACATGTTATTAGGACCCAATTGAGTGCATGCTATTTACCTCTCATTATTGCATTTTACCATTATAGGGTTAGAGTGAGCTAGAAATTGAGGGTTTTTGCTTGATTTTATCCAAAAGAGGAGATTAGAGTGGCGCACCTAAACAAGGCAAGTATTGAGCAATTTAGAATTATGCATGTGATTGATTCATTGATTGAATAATATTATTATCTTGAATGTTATTTCGGCCTTTTTCTTTGAATTGATTTGACAATGTAAAATGGGTTGTATATAAAAGGATTTTGAAAAATGAAACGGATATGGGATGATGAAATAGAATGTATAAGGAGCATTGGAGGCTCAAATTATGTCAAAATGGTCTTTGGTAAGACCTGGAAGTGAGTAGGAAAGATTTGAAAGAGGGAAGTTGAGAAACAACTCAAACAGAGCTGTTACCGAATTTTGTCTGTGGCTTCTACTAGATTTTGGTCAACCGAATTTTGACTGACAGTGATCAAATTTAGGCAGAAAGCTAGGGATTGAGTTCGGTTGACCGAATTATTGATCGAATCCTAACCGAAATTAGCCAGTAGGTAGTTTTCATACACAAACTGAATGAAACTTGAACCCCCGTTAACTGATAGACAATTAAGGGATGATCGAACCCTCCTTGGGTTCCTTTCTAACCATAAAATGATGTCTTGATCACCTAGATTTACATATAAAAGCATTTTAGTCAGCCCTGAGGTTGACTAGGATGTTTACATTGAACAATAGGTTCTTAGGGTGAGAAAAGACGGACCTTGTAGATCCCTAAACATGGAACCATAACCGATCATCATAGTCCAACGAGAATTATGACACATGAGAGATCTTGGGCTGAGATCGTCTTATGTGCCTATCCATTCATCTAGCAATTCCCCATGGCTGTTGATTTAGGGACTTTGGTGTACTACGCACATACACAAAGTGACACTGTCACGTCCCCCAAACCCGATTAAAGAAATAACCGGATCTGGAGAGTGAATTTTAGGACTAATTAAAAATTTTGTCCTTTGGGTCCACGGATCGTAGTCCGCGGTGAGGATTTAATATTTCAAACCTCATGTGGTACAATAATAGTAGAGTCCAAACAACTCTAGGCATATGGAATCTCAAGCAATGAATATGAATATCATTAAATTAAAGTTGCATGAAAGGTTATAAATAAAACTAAGAATCAAGTTATTTATTACATTGGCCATCCCAAGATACAAGGCCAATAAAAGAACAGAAGTCAAAGATAAGATAGTTCCAACGAGATAAATAAATAAATAAAAATAACTAGTAATGTCCCAATGAGTCACTCTCGTGCCAGAAGTGATGACGCTACTCTACGTCATCGGCACGCCACTCTCGTGCCTCCTCTGCTGGCTGGAGATCCTCTGGGATCTCCTCACCTGCCTGCTTCTCGTAGTAGTATTCACCTGATGTGTCTGCACACCAAGGAACAAAGTCAACGACATGTTGAGCAATAGATATACAAAGCATAATAAAAACGACATGCATCAAGTGTAGAATAATGACAGGTATAAGATCATATGAATACAAGGAATGCGAAACTAGGCATAAAACGAGATTAATAACCAACAGGAACAATAAAAAGAATCCTAACAATCATCTAACAATAACCACTATCCATGCAAATGCAAAACAAGAACAAGCAAGAGAGAGACTCTGAGGATGTCCAAAGCCACCTCCCGGGGTACCAGTAACAATCCCCTTGGACTACTGATACCATAGTCCGGCTCCAGTGGGATCCTAGCTCCCTGTTCTGAGAATAGCAGTACGGTCCTAGCCCGCTCCCAGCTATTCAATAACATGGACGCCGTCCTATGCCGACTGCCCACCCCGACAACCGAGTAACCGGTTCGTCATTAAACCCCAAACTGCAGATGGCCATGATATGCAAACAACAACAAGTGGTTCTGATATAAGGACAACAAGACAAGCAAGTCTGGCTAGTTCCATGTAAAAGACAAGATCCTAGGGATTATCTTATTCAAGACGATACAAGACAAGCGAAACACGTGATAATCCCTTTCATACTAGCCAGTCAAGTTCATCAATACAAGACAAAGGTTCCTATGGTACACTCTAAGTCAAGTCCAAGTCCTAAATTCTATAAGAATTTATGTTTCATAATTGATTACGTGTTTTATGTCAAGAGAGTGTACAAGGAGAAAGGTAACAAATGATACAAGTCAAAGTCAAGGAGGAATTTACAATCCAATCCTAAGTAAGTGGTGTCATCCCTGTATTCCCCGTATTTTAACAGAGTACGTATGGAATTTGGATTAATGATGCTTTCAGGGAATTCTTTGGTATACAATCATGTTGAGCATCATTCAATTCAACTCTAATGCATTCGGTTATACTATGTGTAATACACGAATACCTAGACAACCCATCGAATTCACACCAAGTACGTGATTCGATTTCAAACCCATTTATGGTCATGTGATAGTAGATTAGGGGTTTCCATCATCTAAGTCTCGATCCTAGGTTTCAATCTTAGTCCGGAACAACAAGGCAAAATGGCCAATTTCGGCTGACCCTCATGATGGTATTGGTTGACCGACGTGATGGTCTCGGTTGACCGACACGAACCAAGGGCTAATCGACGGAACAGAAACCAGATTTTGCTATCTGGTTTTGGAACCGACACGAGCCTCGGTTGACCGAATCAGTCGGCTAACCGACGTTCGGACCGAGAGCTGACCGACTGTACTAAATCAGATTAAAACATACTCTCGGGTTTTCTGACCGAAATGGTGTTCGGCTGACCGACACCATGCTGTCGGTTGACCGACACTGAACCGACGAGTGAACGGACAGTGCGGAACTCGTACAGGTTCAGGCCATTTCTGAACTCTTCCTTCTCCATTTCCATTTTCTCCATTTCCAAACCTTTCCAAGGCTAAAACCTGCATAAAATAGAGCCTCCTGCTCTCCCAACAATTCATTCCATTCATCCCTTTCCATTACATTCCATAAACAATTCTGGCAACCTATTATCACCAATTAATCCATTTTCCAATAATCTAACCTAACATATATTTTTTCCAAAATCAAAATGAACATGCTTGGAATTAAGGGAAATCTATAAGATACTTAGCCAATCAAATAGAAACAAACATACATGTCTATAAATGAAATGCATATCTACTTGCCTCAACCGAGAAGAAGATTAGAATTGGGTGAAATTTGAGGAGAAGTTTTTCTACCCCAAAATCAACAATCTAACCCGAACGAATACAACCTAGAACGCAAAGGAGAAGAAAGAAAGAAAAAGAGTCAAGATCGGACCTAATCTAACCAAGAAATGATAAAGTAAAAATATGAGATTGTGGGATGTCTTACCAAAATGGTACCGGAAGTAAGAGGGGATCGCAAGGATGAATTTTAGCGGATTGGATCTTCAAGTTGGATCTTCTAGGGCGGAGTTCTGGCTTGAGGAAGAAGAAATGGGCTGCTGGGTTACTTTTTTTGCAGAGAACGAAATGAAATAAGGCCTTGATTAAGAAGACGATAGGAAGAAAAGACCGAATTACCCTTTAAGTGGGTCCGGTGAAGGAATGGACTGCTTGAAAGGTTTCTGGTCGCCGGATCGTGATGAATCAAAAGACAAAAATCATCAGAACAACGAGACCTTTCCAACGAATCCAAAATCACGGCGTTTAGAATATTTCGGAAAAACACTCAATTTTTCCTAAATTGCAAACAACCCCTTGCTATGATCAAACGAACTCGAAATCGAACGAAACTTCGCAGATACTATTCTAATGCTAAAAGAAACTTGTTCATGATCTAAACCCACTTAAATATCTAAAATATAATTAAATAAAATAATAACAAATTAAACGGGTCAACGGGCCGGGTATTGGGCCCAACTGACCCAGTAAGGTCACGGACCTTACAGACACCAAGGAAAAATAGTACGTGCATCAAATTACCTAAAATTTCATCTGAAATGAATGGTTAGAGACGATGGATAATTAGATTGGATTGGCTAGTAAATATCCTTGATTCTATTAACTGAATTGCACTTGTATATTATTTTTTATTTTATTATTGCCTTCAATGTCTCAAGAATTGCTTATATGCATTATTCATATTACTTCTCAAGTATTATTGCAATTATCCTACAAATGTATCACTCATTGATGTGAAAAGCGGACTGAGTAAGTATGTATTTAGATTGATTGGAAATGATTCAAATGAATTGAAATGAATAGAATGGAATTGCATAAATTCAAAATGAATTGAGTGTCAAAGTCTTACTCAAGTCCTATTGATTGAATCGACACTACAGAGCTTTGACAGGGCGATACTCAATGGGGTTGAATCTTGGTTTAGAATTGAATGTCGCTGTGCAATAAACAATTTGAAACACCGGAACTTCAGAACCGGGCAACCAGGAGAACCTTTGGTCGGGTCACTGGTGACATCCCAACATAATTCCCTCTCTAATTGAGAGGAAAGATTAGCTTATGTAGTAGCCTATTAGAAAAGTATGTAATTGATCTATGATTCGAAATGCATAATTTATTCTTAATGCACAAGGTACCTAGTTGATAATTATTTCACATCTTTTAATCTTCTGTCAATAATTCGAATTTGTAATGACATGTGTTAATCTTAATTGCTCATACATTGTTGAATTGTCATACTCATGGTGCTATACTTGGTGTCATAGGGATCCAGGTTATCGAAGAGAATAACTATTAACCATTCAGATTAGAGATTTGATCGGTAAACGTAATGGTTAGCTATCATCACCGGAGTACGTATAAGAGTGGTAATCTTGAGCTTAAGACTATATATTTCTCTTACACTTAGCTCAAGTATGCATATGAAGGTTTAAATTTATAGCTTTGTTAAAGTTAAATTGTAGTGTAATAGATTGGTTAATGAACTGCTGATTATGGCTTTGATATCGATATTCTAAATGCTTCCGCAAATAAATGTTCATTGACAGGTGTCGGTGAATAATCCTCACTCGTGCAAAGTGAAAGTTTCTTCTTCATGAATTCGGATTTGGTCCGAATTCAAGGGAGTACGCATGTCACACCTCGGGAACTACCCTAATCGGGAGATTCTCGGGCCCGGGATGTGACAGATTTCATGGGGCCAAAATTTCCAACATGCTTACTTGACCCATTGCCCACCTGCTCTGCATTTGCCCACCATTGGCTTTATCTTCCTTAGGGCCTGTGATGCATAAGAAAATAAGATTTTATAGAATATAATCTTTTATTTTCTAAAGAAGAAAATCTTGTGTGTTTGGTAACCTAAGAAAAACTCGAAGAAAATACTCTTTTCTTTCAAAAAGCTTAATATTAATTTTCTCCTACAGCTCCCCCATGTAGAAAACTTTCTACAAGATAGGAATCTTTCAAAATGACGATTACAGAGTGGTAGAGTAAAGTAAAGACTTTAGTTCACCAAATCCATCTGATGATGTGTTTGTTTACATATATGGTAAAGTAAAGTAAAAGTAAATGTCACAGCACGATAAAGGTTAGGTAAAGTAAAGGCGGGATAAAGTATATGGTGAAGTAAGTGAGAAGGAATGGGAAAGTAATTTCTTTTTTTTTTACTTTACTTTATCACATTTTATCGTAGTTTTATATAGTAAATAAAAAGTGACATGTTTACAGGTGTGGTAAAGTAAAATAAAAATTGATGTCATATCATGGTAAATGGTGAGGTGAAATAAGGTGAGATGAAGTATGTGGTAAAGCAAAGTGGGAAAGAGAGTTATAAAGCAGTTGTTTTTTGTATTGACTTTACTTTATGATGGTTTTATGTGATAAAAGAAAAGTAACTTTGGTAAAAACATGACAGTTGAACTTTACTTTACCACACTACTCTTTTATCTAGACGTGGTAAATTACATATAAATTAGAATATCTAATAAAGGACTATTCTAGTAATGTAATTTACTTTAATCATAGCACATTCCAAACAATTCAATTTAAAATTTATAATATTGCTCAAAAACTGCCAAACAGTAAAAATATTATAATATTATAATATTATATTATTGCATTATTCTATTCTATACTATTTTGTTCTTGCAATATTTAAATTTATAAATGTTTTATTCTGTAAACATCCAAGTGGGTCCTAAGTGTTAGAGTTGGCTTTAAAACATTACAACTGCATTAACTTGGCTGCAATACTTCCTTATTTTCTACTCCGAGATATTATCTATGTTTTATCTTCTATGAGGAATGTAGTTGATATTGATGAGTGGGATTATTTTCTCTTCAAGATTGATAGATGCTTATTGAAATCACTTTCCATATTTTTGTTTGTCTCCTTTCTCATATTGGGGAAACATTCCTAAATACTACCTTATATCATTAGTCACATTGATCCCCTCAATGGTTACATTCTTTTTAGATTTGCTTTTGCTTTTTTTACCAAATCAATAGTGATGTTGATTCTACGTACTTCATCACTTAGTATTCCACATGTGTTACTGTATGTGACATAAGTCTCTCATGAAAAAGGGTAAGCTTTTCAGAAGATTTAAGGATCTATTTTGAAACAACATCACTTCAATAAAATTAGAACATTAATTTGTTGCATTTTTTTATTCATATTGGAGTCAGTTCTATCTGTGTGCTTCCCTTCTTAACATAGAGGGAATGTTTCAATGTACTTTTCTTTGACTATGACTCCAAAGTAATATTGATTCAGTGATTCAAGGTGGACAAATGTTTTTCCGAGTTTCCTACCATATTGTTTGTGGCAGCATGAAGATCAACTGAAAACAACATGAAAGATGCATCAATATTGTAGAAATACCTATTAATAACACTATTGCGCTCTACTATTCTAGAAAGAGGCATCAATGTTGTAGGCATCTGTAGGTGCAGAAAATAATGACCCACAATAACTGGGGAGCCTTAGAGGACTTATCCAAACTGGTGATGACTAGGTACCGTCCGAAAGCCTGAAAAAGAAGAGCAAACGGTCAGAGGACCCTGGCCTGGGCGGCGCAAGGCTCTCCGATGCCAAAGTCAGTGAGTGAACTGGAACAATGGAAGGAGAGGAAGAAGAGAGGCAGAGTAACAGCTCTTTGGGTTGAATTGTGCGTACCTTGCATGTGGTATGAAGCTCTATTTATAGAGGCTTGGGTCGTATCTTTAGAGGATATCTTGGTGTGGGTCCCATGATTCGACTGGGAAGTCATGATCAGCCCACAAAGTAATAAATGCGGTCCAATCCAGCCCACTCTGCATTTAATGCCAGTCGGATCAGCCCACATTGCATTAAATGCGTGTCTTGTTGGGCCAGATCGTGTTGGGCGCTTTTGGCGGTAGGAGTATCATCGGATCTGCCCTCGGGCCTTGCCCTGATGTGGCTTCAGCCGCTGGATGCCGCCCTGTCAGTGATCTGGCGAAGATTGTGGACGGCTGGATGTCGCATCTGTCTCACTAGCTCGCACCCCTATTCCTCCACGTGCCTGATGACGTGGGGGATGAGGGGTGCGAGTGGAGGTTCTTTCTTGCTTCGGCTTTCGTCCCGGCTCCTTCAGCCGAGGTGGAGTTCTCAGCCGAGATGGGCACATGGGGTGGCCGAGCTCGGCGCTAGCGGCCTGGAGCTGTTTGACTTCGGCTGAGGCCTCTGCCCTGTTAGCTGAGGTGAGTTTGGTGCCACGTGGATGGCACGCGGATGGCACGTGAGAGTGCTTAGTCTCATCTGATAGCTGTGATTAGCGTAATCCTGGAGTTCTGAAAATCTCCCCACACAATTGCCCCCTAGCTTTTGACCTCTTAAGCGTCCTAGCCTTTAGTGGTCGAAAGCTAGAAAACTCGTCTGGGGATGCGGCGATCATTGCCTGGTGTCGTTTCAACTTTTCTGAAGCAATAAATGCTCTGCCCTATCTGTCCTGGGAAGCGAGTCGACGGCTACACGCGTAGCCTCTTCACTGATTGCGCTGTCTTATTGATGGAACGGGCGCGGATCGCGAAATCCGTCCTTTCGAATTTCGAAAGTAGCGCGCGCCGAGGGTTCCCTTTCCATAAATAGGGTCGTCTTCTTCCTTTCTTGTTTCTGGTTTCTTTTCGCCTTCGCCTTCATCTTTGATTTCTGCTCTGCTGCTCGAGATTTCTCTAGCGAGGACGACCATAGGACGTGCCCGGATCTGTTCTTGAGTCTCCCCATTTATCTCTGTAAGTTGCTTTGTGCCTCTGCGTAGCTTTTCCTTGGGGTTTCGCGACTTTTAGGGTTTTGCTGTCACCCAATTGTAGACATGGGCACCCCTAGGCTTGATTTAGATACTGAAGAGGGCATAGCCAGATTTAGGGCCGCTTTCAACATTCCGGAGGGAGTCCTCCTCAAGCCGGCGGACTCCGTTGACTATGCCACGATGCGCTGGTCCTGCGGCTGGATGCCGTTCCCTCTGATCTCCGTGATCGAGGGCGGGGTCAGATTTCCTCTGCACCCCTTGCTTAGGGCTTGCCTCAGTACCTGGTCCCTTACCCCTTGCCAGCTGATGCCCAATGGCTATAAGGTCATCATGGGCACGGCGAAGCTGAATGAGATTTTGGGGACCGACCTAGGTGTCCACGATATCGAGGATACCTACGATATCTGCAAGGCTGGGGAAGGGAAATACTATCTCCGGGTGAAGCCGCAGCGAAGAGGCTTCGTCCTGGCCTTGGAAGATTCGAGTAAGAATGCCGAAGAAGCTTTCTTCTGTGTGTCGGGGGACTGGGAGTTCGGCGCTGGCGAGAGCAGGAGGCTGATGGTCCCACGTCGCCCCGGGACTGTCCCAAGTAAACATCGCTTCTTTTCTCTTACCTGTTTTGCTTGATTTTGATGATGCCGAGCTGACACCTTTATCGTCTGTTGTGCAGAGGCAGGTGCGAGGCGACGCCGAGCTGCGAGTGAAGGCTGGAGGAGGAACGTTGAGGACGTCAATAAGGTAGAGAGATACAAGGGGCACGAGACCAGGTCGGCTTGGAAGCTGCTCGGGTATACGCCGAGGTACCGTGGTCACTACCTGAGGACCGGTGTAGCCGAGGTGGACCCTGATCGTCCAACCGTCTCCGTTGCCGTGCCTGCCGGAATCCCTTTGACCGATCCTGCTGCGAGCCGTCCACTTCTAGTTCGGAGCCACCGAACCTGACGCAGATAGTGGACGCTTATTCTTCCGATCGGGAAGAAGACATGGAGGGAAGCTCAAGGGAGCCAGTTGTTAAGGACCTGGCGGCCAAGTTCAGGCAGAGGTCATCATCTTCTGGGGCGCCATCATCTGCCAGTACCCGCGCAGCTTTGGGCTCGGGGGGTGCTGGCGCTTCTTCTGCTCCTGCCCCCGCTCCGAGCGGGGGAGTTCGGCGACGCTCGGCGGATCGCTCGAAGGAGGAGTCCCCGCCCAGGAAGAAGTCCAAGGCGGGGGAGAAGGACTCGGGGGCTGAACAGCATCCGAAGGGCAAAACCCCTGCGCGGGCCCCCGGAGCCAAGGCTCCAACTGAAAAGAGTGCGCCGGCCAGCAAGCCGACAGTGGGGCGACCCGCGAGCTCGCCACCTCGGTGGGGCAAGGGTCTGGTTTCGGCTTCCGGACCTCGAACTGCCCCAGCGCCATGGAGACCGAGGATGGAGACGCAACCCGGTAAGCCTCTGAACGTCGAGGACCGGTTGATGGGGAACGCCGACGTCATCGGAGCTCTCGCCAAAGTCTGCGCTTTGCCGCTAGACATGGAGACGCACGAGAGGTTCGACAACGAGAGCCTGATGGTCTCGGCGATCCAGGCTAACCTTCTGGTAAGTGTTTTCAGCGCTCTTCTTCAAGTAATTTAGCTCGACTGCCCCAGTTTGACCCACTTTTTTCATTTGCAGAACGTGGAAAGGCTCCTGACCGTGGTGGGGAGGAGTGACAGGAGCGCTGCGAGGGTCACTCAGCTGGAGTCCGAGAGGGATAAGCTGAAGAAGGAGCTGGAAGAGCTGCGGAAGGGAATGGAGGGGCTGAAGAAGGCCAGCGCTGAAGAGGCTACTCGGCTGGCATCGGCTCTGGCTGATGTCGCCGAACTCACGTCGAGGGCTAATCATTTGAAAGGCGAGGTCTGGACGAGGAACAAGAGGACCGCCGAGCTAGAGTCAGAGTTGGCCAGATCGAAGTCTGAATCGGCGGCCGAGGGGACGAGGTTGCGCGGGGAGGTGCTGGCCGGGCGCGCTGAGAGAGAGAAGCTGAAGATGGCGAACGCCGAACTGGAAAAGGAGAAGGCCTCTCTTCTGTCCGAGGCCCAATCCGCTTTCCAGAATGGGGTGGACCACGCCACAGAGTTGTATGAGAAGCAGGTGGTGGAGATCACCTCCATTCTGTTCGAGGAAGGATGCCTGGCCGCACTGAGACGTGCGGGGGTCCCTGAAGACCACCATGTCTATCGGGACCTGCCGAAGTACTCGGAGCCGGTCGAAGATCCTGCAGTCGTTCCTGCTCCAGATGACGCTCCAGTTGCCCCGGCCCCGAGCGATGCTTCGGTCGCGCCTCAAGGCGAAGCCTCTCCTGCCCCTGCTTCGGGTGAGATACCGGTTGAAGCCCCTTCTGCCGGCGACGCTCCAAGCAAGGTCACTGTCGCGTCCGATGCTGCTGGTCCAGCAGATATGGTGATCGACCTGGTGGAATCGCCGAAGCCACAGTAGCCTTGCTTCTTTTACTTCTCTTGGCCTTTTATATGTAATGTTTTCCTTTTATATGTAATGCATTTTTCTCTGCATTTTTCTCTCCTTCACTTCTGGATTGTGATATTGAATGGTATTGAATGCCTTTACTGTGACGCACGACCCTCGAGGTAGAGAGAGTCGAACGGTCTTCATAGCTGTCTGTGCTGATTCTCCGTATTCTGGAGACCATAAATAGCAGTAAGCATGGTGATACGGCCGATGAGGGAAATGGGCGGACGTCTCCACGTGGCGCCATAGGAATCACTGGTCAACAGACAGGAAGACGTGCGTCCCATGTAACGCGTGGGAGACTTCGCCCCTTAACTTCCTTCGGAGATTGAGCCCTTCTTCTTCCTATAAGTAGGGGTAGTAGGCTCGCCATGGGAGAAGAAAAGAAACGGAATTAGGATAGTTTAATTCACATAGTTGTAGGAGCCATGTCCAGTGGACGTTTTGGAACCTTTGGTCCGGGGGGAACCGCTGCGCCTGTGGATGGCTATCTCCGAGGGGGGAAGCCCGTCGTGGTCTGCGCGCTCTCTGAAGGAATTCCCCGTGGACCACGCGCTCTCTGAACGCGGGTTCACGGCCAACCGTCCCTGGTCCGGTTGCAGGGGAGTCTTCTGCAACTGTGGGATGGTGGCGCCCTCTACGTCTGGCACGGTCTTGCGCGACCGCCGGACGGAGGGTGGGATTGAGGCCCCGCTGGACCTGGGGGTTCTTCAAACTTCGGTTGGTCTTACTGACCGGAGGGTGTTGAAGAGCTCAGCGAGGTCCAGGGCCTCCGAACTGGAGGGGATCCTGAATGCTTTGGTCTGACCAACTAAAGCGTATTATAAAGCTATGTGAAATTCAGGATCCCTCAGAACCTCCAGGCAACGAACCGGCGTCTTCGAGCCTGCAGCCTGAAGAGTCGGTGAAGATCAGAGTCTCCCAGCTTTCACTTTATTTTCTGTTTTTAGAGGACTGCGATCCTCCTTTCTGTATTTTGTTTTCTGTTCTGTAACTCTTGTAATGAAACAGTTTGCAATGAATACAAAGGAAGAGCTTTGTGATTATTCAACCTGTGTGCTTTTTTACTTTCCTTGCACTGTTTTGGAACACTTGTGTTTTTGTGCTGCTTTCTTGCGCTTCAGTGCTTGCACAGCTCTTTCTTTCTTAAAAACTGTCTTTGGCCGAAAAGGCTAGCTTTGGCCGAGACGAACTGCTTGTGCCGAAGTGGATCCAGAATACCGCTGGTCTCGGCTGTGTGAGCATGAGTTCGGCAACGGTCTTTGAGGGGTGTATAAACCCGGACTTTAGGAAACGACCGAGTGTTCGAACTCGAGGCCTTTTCTAGGGTGGTGGACCCTTGAGTGGGGTAAAACCCGGACTTTAGGAATCGGCCGAGTGTTCGAACTCGAGGCCTTTTCCAGGGCGGTAGACCCTTGAGTGGGGTAAAACCCGGACTTTAGGAATCGGCCGAGTGTTCGAACTCGAGGCCTTTTCCAGGGCGGTAGACCCTTGAGTGGGGTAAAACCCGGGCTTTAGGAATCGGCCGAGTGTTCGAACTCGAGGCCTTTTCCAGGGCGGTAGACCCAGAGCTGCCGGAGTCAGTCAAAGAGAGATGACAGATCGATGACAAGGTGAATGCTGCTTTCATTGATTCTGGGATTCATTACATCTTTAGAAATAGAATTTCTTTAAGTGGGATGTATTCCACGGTCTCGGCAGTGGCTTGCCTTCTAAGTCTTCGAGCTTGTAGGCTGATTTCCCTGCCCGTGAGACCACCCTGAATGGGCCATGCCAGTTCGGAGCCAGCTTCCCTTCGTTTGGTTCTTTGTCAGCTGGCAGGGTCTTCTTTAGAACCAGCTCTCCCACGGAGAATCTTCTTTCTCTGACATTTTGATTGTATGCCCTGGCTAATCGCTGCTGATAGTCGGTCAGTCGCAGGGCTGCTGCTTCTCGGCGCTCGTCTGCCAGCTCCAGCTCCATTGCCAGGTTCGTCTCATTTCGGCCTTGGTCGACCAGCTCTGTCCTCAGGGTGGGAAGGCCGATTTCTAAAGGAATGACCGCCTCCATCCCGTAGGCCAGAGAGAAAGGTGTTGCCGAAGTGGAACGTCTTGGAGTCGTTCTGTATGCCCATAGCACGCTCGGAAGCTCCTCTGTCCATCTTCCCTTTGCCTTGTCCAGTCGCTTCTTCAGGCCGTCCAGGATCACTTTGTTAGAGATTTCTGCCTGGCCATTACTCTGCGGATATGCCGGAGTGGAGTAATGGTTTCTGATACCGTGTTCTTGGCAGAAGTCTCTGAAGGACTTGGAGTCGAACTGAGTCCCGTTGTTCGAAATCAGGGTCCTGGGGATGCCGAACCTCGTTAGGATGTTTTTCCAAACGAAGTTCCTGGAGTCCCTGTCCGTGATTGAGGACAACGGTTCAGCTTCTATCCATTTTGTGAAGTAGTCCGTAGCGACTATCAGCCATCTCTTGTTCCCTGGAGCTCGGTGAAGAGGCCCCACAATGTCCAGGCCCCATTGAGCGAAGGGCCATGGGCTAGAGAGGGGACTCAGATCTTGCGCTGGCTGATGGAGAGAGTGGGAGAACTTCTGGCACTTCTCGCATTTCCTGGCATACACCTGCGCGTCCTTCTGCATGTAGGGCCACCAGTAACCCTGGCTTATTGCTCTGTAGGCCAGTGATCGTCCTCCTATGTGACTGCCGCAGATTCCTTCGTGGATCTCATACAGGAAGTCGTCCACCTTGCTCGGGTGGACGCATTGGAGGTACGGGCCTGTGAAGGATTTCCTGTAGAGTTTGCCTTCGGGAGAGAGCCAGAATCGAGCTGCCTTGAGTCTGATCCGGTGGGCTTCAGTCTTGTCCTCAGGGAGCTGGTCGTCCTTCAAGTAGGCGATGATTGGATCCATCCAGCTTGGGCCGAGGTCAGCACAGAGGACAAGCCGAGATGAATGGAGTTCTAAGCTTGACCTTGATATTGACCCAACCTCGACGGTCCTTTTCTTCCCTGCTTCGACGGCAGAAGCCAGGTTTGCAAGCGCATCTGCGTGCGTGTTGGTATCCCGGGATATTTGCCTGACCTCGGCTTTCTGGAAATGAGACAGCAGTTTTTTCGCAAGGGCTAAGTAGGCCGCCATCCTGTCGTCCCTGGCCTGGTAGTCTCCAGCGAGCTGGCTAGTTACCAGTTGAGAATCGCTGAAGATCACCAGGTGCTGGGCTCCGAGGATTTGGGCGCTGTTCAACCCTGTTATCAGTGCTTCATACTCTGCCTCATTGTTCGTCGCTTTGAAGTCCAGGGTGAAAGCCTGCTCTATGACCAGACCCTCTGGCGATTGGAGGACTATGTCGGCGCCAGCTCTCTTGGAGGTGGACGATTCGTCGACAAAGATCTTCCATGCCTGGGCGGGAGACTGTTCGACCTCAGTTACTTCTGGCTCGTGCCCTGTGCCCCCCAGTGCCGTGCCGAGCTGGGTCGGAGCCGGGTTGGGGGAGACGAATTCGACGATGAAGTCTGCCAGAATCTGGGCTTTGATCGCAGTTCGGGGACGGTACTGTATATCATACTGCCCCAGCTCTACTGCCCATTTTGATATTCGCCCTGAAAAGTCAGCCTTCTTGAATATTGAACGGAGTGGATGCTCCGTGATCACCACAATGGTGTGGGATTGAAAATAATGGGAGAGCTTGCGGGAGGCACTGACGAGAGCCAACGCAAGCTTCTCCAATAGAAGGTACCTGGTCTCGGCATCGAGCAGGGTCTTGCTCGTATAATAAATTGGTTTTTGAACTCCCTCGTCCTCCCTGATGAGGACGGAGCTCACTGCGTGATCCGAGACCGCCAGATATAAATACAAAACCTCCCCCGGAGTTGGGGTGGAGAGTAAGGGTGGTGACATCAAATAGGTTTTGAGCGCGGCCAATGCCTGGTCGCACTCAGGGGTCCACTGGAATTTCAAATTTTTCTTTAGAAGCTGAAAGAAAGGCCTACACTTATCTGATGACCGGCTGATGAAGCGATTGAGTGCTGCAGCCATTCCCGTGAGCTTCTGGACTTCTTTCGTGGTAGAGGGGCTCTGAATGCCCTGGATCGCGGTGATCTGGTCCGGATTAGCCTCTATCCCCCTCCGCATCACCAAGCTGCCAAGGAACTTGCCAGAGGCTACGCCGAAGGCGCACTTGGAGGCATTTAGCTTGAGCTTGTACGCGCGAAGGATGTCGAAGACTTGGCCAAGATCCGCCAGGTGGTCGCTGGAGTGCACTGATTTGACGACCATGTCGTCGATGTACACCTCCACCGTTCGGCCGAGCTGAGCCTGGAACATCCTTATAGCAGTAAGTGCCGCGGGGGGTTATGAATGACGTTTTTTCTTCGTCAGGCTCGTAAAGTGGAATCTGGTGGTAGCCTCTGTAGGCGTCGAGGAAGCTCATTCGGTCGTGACCAGTGGTGGCGTCGATCAGTTGGTCAATCTTTAGAAGGGGGAAACTGTCTTTAGGGCATGCCCTGTTCAAGTCTGTGAAGTCCACGCACACCCTCCATTTACCAGTTTTCTTCTTGACCACCACCGTGTTGGCCAGCCAGACCGGGTACTGGACTTCCCGGATGGCTCCTGCCTTCAGCAGGTTGTCGACCTCTTCGACGACCGCGTCCGTCTGCTGCAGCCCTGTCCTTTGGGCCCTCTGCACTACTGGTTTGTGGTTGGGGTCCACATTCAGCTTGTGGCACATGACCTCTAGGTCAACCCCAGGCATCTCGCTTGGGCTCCAAGCAAAGACATCGACGTTCTGCATCAGGAACCTTGAGAGTTCGCCTCTCTCTTCGTCTGGCAGCTGGGTGCCGATCAGGAAGAACCTATCTGGGTCTGCCGAGTTCAGCCTGACCTCGGCCAGGTCTTCAATGCTCTTCTTCTCGGGATCTCGGCCGATTTCATCTAGGCCTTTCTCGAATTCGGCGAGGTTGACGCGCTCTGGCTCCTTCACTGCTGGGACCGCGGCCAGCATGCACTGCCTGGCCTGCTGCTGATCTCCCTCCACTGTGACCACCTCCATTTTGCCCTCCTTGTTCTCGAGGACGAACTTCAGCTTCTGGTGGAGGGAAGAAGGGACTACTTCCAACTTGTGGAGCCACGTTCTGCCCAAGATGACGTTGTAGGGAGAAGGGGCGTCCACGACCAGGAAGTCGGCCAACACGGAGGCTCCACCGACTCGGGTTTCCAAGGTGATCCTACCCTTGGGATAGACTGGCGTGGCGGACAACCCTAGCAGGGGTGCACGGACCTCCGTGAGGTCTGCTTCCGAGAGGTTCATTTTCTTGAAGCAATCGTAGTAGAGGACCTCGGAAGAGCTGCCGGAGTCGGCGAGGATCCTCTTCACGGTGAAGTCTCTTAGCTTCATTGTGAGGAGCAGGGGGTCATTGTGAGGGAGCTGGATTCCCTCTAGATCCTTATCTGAGAACGAGATAGCGGGCCGATCGCGGCGGGCCCTCTTGGATGCCGGTGCGAGTTCGGCCTTCATCACCTCCTTCCCATGCGACGCTCGCCTGGCCTAGGCGCGGGCCTGCGAGCCTCCACGAGACGAGGGATAGGGGACTGAGGACGCCAGATGGATCACGTTAATGATCTTCTCGGAATCCTCACTGTCTGGCTCCCGAGCCGCGCTCTGGTGAACTCGGCCCTCGCTGCCGCCGGCATCATCTGCCTTGACGAACTCTGGAATGTGGCCTTCGCTGGCTAGCTTCTCCAGGTACCACTTCAGAGAATTGCAGTCCTCGGTCTTGTGCCCTTTACCCTTGTGGTAGGAGCAGTAGAGCTTGCTTCGGTTGCCGGAGGTGGGCTCATTCTTCAAGGGCGGAGGCCACTTGAAGAATGGCTTGGTCTTTATCTTGCTCAGGATACGGTTTATCGGCTCCTTGAAGACGACGTTGACGCTCTGATCGGCGCTGGTGGGAGGTCTGGGCCTCCAGGTGCCCCCAGACTGGGACGACGCAGACTTCGTTGAACTGACGGCCCAGGCCTGCTTGAGCTCCTGCTTCTGAAAGGACCTCCCGCCTCTCTGCCGAGGCTGGCTGCTCTTGTGCTCGGGCTCCGTCCTTTCGTCCTCTTCCCGGGCCTGGATTTCATCTTCCTCCCGGGCGACAAAGCGCTTTATCCGGGACATTAGCTCTGGCATGGACTCTGGAGAGTCTCCGACAAAGTCCTTCCGGAGGTCGTGGCCGGGGATCAGGGCATGTTGGAAGGCGTAGATTGCTATCTCTTCCCTAGTGCCCTCAATCTGGCTGTAAACCGCCCAGAATCGCTGGGCGAACTTGGCGAGGGTCTCGCCCTGCTTCATTCTCAGGGCGAGAAGTCCCCTTCTTTCTTGGGGACGGCGCTGTAAGCTTGGAACTTCTTCAGAAAGGAGAGCTGGAGCTCCTTCCAACTCGAAATCAACTTCTCTGGGAGGGCGCAGAACCACTTCAGAGGGAGGTCACCCAAACTGGAGGAGAAGATCTTGCAGTTGAGGTGGCCCTCGTTTCCCCAGATAGACATCTTCTGGGAAGAGTGACGGAGGTGAGCGGATGGATCGGACAGTCCGTCGTAGGGGACGAACCGCGGGACGGAGAACCTTTTGGGCAAGGGGGTGCGCTCGATATCCCTCGTGAAGGGTGAGGCCCCCAGATCGGTGTGGCCACAGATCTGCTTCTGGTCTCGCACGTCCAGGTTGTGTTGAAGAGCCAACCTGACGCGCTTGTCGAATCGCTCCCGCTCGTCGTCCTTTTCTGGAGTCTGGGCTCTTGACTTTCGCTTGGAGTGGTTCGGGCTGTGATGGCTATGGGCTCGGCCATCGCGGCTACGATGACTTCGGCTGTTGCTCGAGCCTTCGTCATGGATTTGGCTCCGCTTATGGTCCAGATGGTTTCTGAGATCTTCGCGAGGAGGCTGGGCTGCCCTGCTGGGGGCGTCCTTCTTCTTTCCCTGAGGATCAGAGACTTGCCTCAACGAGGCAGTTTGCGCTGCTCTCAGCTGCTGCTGGAGCTCGCGGATTAACCGCTCCTGCTTCTGGAGGAGAACATTTTGAGCCGCGACATCTCCTCCAGCGGCAGGAGGTTGAACTCGACGCGTTTCTTCCACGGCAACGGCTTTATCTTTGCGAGGACGCTCATGCCGACGCTCGTCGCGTCGGGGTGGCATAACTTCGTCTGCTGAGAACGAGGCCTCGAGTCCTTCTTGGAGGGGGACCTCGACGAAAAGCTACGAGCCTAAGCGGCCCTCGCCTGCAGATGTGCCATGCACCGTTCGGGAACGCCCTTGAGGAGGGACGTCTGCCGATGGTGCTGGCTGCTCGAGCGCTGCTCTCGAGGATTCTCCGCCTTTCCTAGCTTTCGGAGGCATGGCTTCTGGGAGATTGAGGTTGAGAAGGTTGGGAAGGCTGAGATATTACTTCCCCACAGACGGCGCCAATTGTAGGTGCAGAAAATAATGACCCACAATAACTGGGGAGCCTTAGAGGACTTATCCAAACTGGTGATGACTAGGTACCGTCCGAAAGCCTGAAAAAGAAGAGCAAACGGTCAGAGGACCCTGGCCTGGGCGGCGCAAGGCTCTCCGATGCCAAAGTCAGTGAGTGAACTGGAACAATGGAAGGAGAGGAAGAAGAGAGGCAGAGTAACAGCTCTGTGGGTTGAATTGTGCGTACCTTGCATGCGGTATGAAGCTCTATTTATAGAGGCTTGGGTTGTATCTTTAGAGGATATCTTGGTGTGGGTCCCATGATTCGACTGGGAAGTCATGATCAGCCCACAAAGTAATAAATGCGGTCCAATCCAGCCCACTCTGCATTTAATGCCAGTCGGATCAGCCCACATTGCATTAAATGCGCGTCTTGTTGGGCCAGATCGTGTTGGGCGCTTTTGGCGGTAGGAGTATCATCGGATCTGCCCTCGGGCCTTGCCCTGATGTGGCTTCAGCCGCTGGATGCCGCCCTGTCAGTGATCTGGCGAAGATTGTGGACGGCTGGATGTCGCATCTGTCTCACTAGCTCGCGCCCCTATTCCTCCACGTGCCTGATGACGTGGGGGATGAGGGGTGCGAGTGGAGGTTCTTCCTTGCTTCGGCTTTCGTCCGGCTCCTTCAGCCGAGGTGGAGTTCTCAGCCGAGATGGGCACATGGGGTGGCCGAGCTCGGCGCTAGCGGCCTGGAGCTGTTTGACTTCGGCTGAGGCCTCTGCCCTGTTAGCCGAGGTGAGTTTGGTGCCACGTGGATGGCACGCGGATGGCACGTGAGAGTGCTTAGTCTCATCTGATGGCTGTGATTAGCGTAATCCTGGAGTTCTGGAAATCTCCCCACACAACATCAATGGGATACCTCAAATGTCTCTTGGTTCAAAAGATTAGAAAGACTACAATTTCTATTACTCTACAGAAATATGAACTACTTAAAGTAGATTGGACAATCCGGCCTGTAGAAATACTTATTAATACTAATGCTTGGGTATTTTTTAATCTTCTATGGATTGGAGTGGAAAAACAAAATTAGTATAGCCAAACACCAACATTGTTGGGACAAGCCTTTGATGATGATGATAATGATTTATGGCAATCATGTATTTGCAATTGGGTTTGTACTTTGTGAAATTTCATGTTAGAAACTCTATTCAAAATTGACTATTTAGCTTGATAATTACTATGTGTGTCGTCTCGGTTTTTGGCAATTTGTGTTTTTTATAAGCGTTTATGGCCATTATTGTAATATTGTCTTCTTATTTTCACAATGATAAATAATAGATTTTTTCCAATAAGATTTCAAAGAAAAATCTAAATCTAAATATACTTATCTTTTTGCACGAGACTTTGTTTTGCTAGTATATATAGAAAGTAACAATATCATAAATATAAGGAATATTTATAGGCGCTTCAATGAGAGTGACCCAAGGAGAGTCAAAAGTGAGAGCTCAACCATCCAAATTGGAAGAAAAAAACTCGACTTTGAGTCATTCTATTGGCACACAAACGTTTTCTTTTCCCACACAGCCATTTTTTTAAAATCCATGAAATTACCTTTTCGCCCACCCTCCTCCCATTCCCCCCCCCACCTCTGGCTCCGACCTGGGCGGCGGCGGCGGCGAACCCCTCTCCACCCCTTCTCTCTCTCCCTCTCTCTCTTTCTCCCTCGCCCTCTCCCTCCTCACTGTTTTCTCTCTCTCCTCCCTTTCCCTTCCCCCACATCCCTTTCACCTCCGGCCTAGATCCGACAGCTTCCCCATCTTCTCGTACTCATCATCTGCCTTCACACCCTCGTGGATGAGCAGTGTGGCATCGCCACCATGATCGACGATGAGATCGGGGCCAACGCCTACTCCCCAATCGAAGCACCAATCAGTGCACCACCAGTACTCTTGGAGGGTCTCTCCCTTCTAGGGGAAGACAGGGACGGAGTCGTAAGCGATGGTAGAGGCAGCATGGTCCTATGTGGAGAAGATGTTGGAAGAGCACCAGCGGACCTCGGCGCCGAGTGTGGTGAGGGTTCCGATGAGGACAGCGGTCTGGATGGTCATAAGGAGGGAGCCGGAGATATAGGCGCACCTTGAAGGGCTGAAATGGGCCGAACTGGCGCGGTAGGCCATGAGGCCAGGCATCTCCACCTCCGCAAGCTCGATCTCAAGGCCAGGCTGGAGGTGAAGGGGAGGTGGGGGGAGAAAAATAGAGGAGATAGAGAAAACAGTGAGGAGGGAGGGAATGGGAGGAGAGGGGTCGGTCGCCATCCAGGCCGGAGCCAGAGGTGGGGGCGAGAGAAAGGGAGGTGGGTGGGCAAAAAGGTAATTTCATAGGGTTTTTTTTAATGACTATGTGTGTGGGAAGAGAAAAAGTTTGTGTGCCAATAGAATGACTCTATATATATGATTGAGTAGGAAGCTTTTTTACCTTTCGAAGTCTATAACTTAATAAGCAAGCAAAGAGGAGGGCCCAAATTAGTTTTCGTCCAAGTGTAGTGCCCATTATGTGCATGTGGTCGTGCCACACACTCTAATAAACCTAACAAAAGTTGTAAGAAGCAAACACAAAAGGCAAATCATTTTTTCCTTTTCTTTGGAAGAATTTATAATATTAATTTCGTATGTTGGAAAGCTCATGTCAATTGGTGGCTATAGAGCATATGAAAATTTTATAAATTTTCAAATACTTTATAAGTATATTGAAATTCGTAGAAATTGCCAAACACCATAAGTGACACAATATTATAATATGATACCATTTTATTCTATTATAATGAAATCTTACAATATCCAAATTTAGTGATATTATATTCTGCAGTTATCCAAACACCCCATTAGACCTTGATTATACAAATTTACGAAAAAAAACAATAAAACTATACTAGAGTTGCTCACTAAAAGAAAAAGCGACTTTTAGCGGTGGAAAAATCCGCTTTTAGTGGCGTTTTTCTTTTTTATCACTAAAAAAATTAGCTAAGAGTCATTTTTTAAGGCAGAAACTATTTTCCACTGCTAGAACCGCCTGAAAAGTTTGGACAGTGCTTTCTGAGGCAAAAACGATACTTTTAGTGCTGAAAAAGAATTTCCGCCGCTAAAAGTCACATTTTTTGGAGTGTCATGCTTTTTTTATTTGATTTCCCTCGTGACAATATCAATTGTTGAAGACATTGCCAAGTTTCTTTTAAAAAAGACCCCAAAACCCTCATGGATGAAACCCCATTTTTGGCATCTTCCCTTTGCTATTGTGGCATCGAACTAGGAGCTCTTCTTTTTTTTTTTTTTTTTTTTTTGCTGAGTTAGCCCAGTAGACAGATGAAAGTGCAAACAACCTTCCCAGGGATTGATCCTTATTGTTGGAAATTTATACTAAAAACATACTTTATGTATTTGTCTATGACTGATTTATTAGTATATTTTGGTCGTTCATCTTTATGAGAATTTATATGGGCAAATGGTTGCATTGTTTAATATTATGCATATGTGTGTCTTTTATTCTATAAAGTAGACAAGTTGGTGTATAGAGTTCAACTTATACACGGAAGACTTATTTGTCGGTTCTTATAGAATATAAGTTGTTGTTCACAATCTAGGTGGATTTGGACACGCCATTGGTACGATTGTAGCATGATGTTTTAGCAGGCTTGTCTTGGTTGCGGGAAACGGAATAGTTTCAACTCATTATGCTAGCATGCTTTGTGTATATTGAACATGACCGATTTTGGGGTTATTGTCTTTATACTGACTATAAAAGACAATTAACATCCAAATTGTTATCATGAGTGCTTGTACTCTTAATCCCGATATAAATAATAGACACATATATTTAGTGTATCGCATTTTGATTTACAAAGGAGTGAGATCTTTTATGGGTCAATAATCTCAGTAAATTGGATGACTACATTGTGTGTAGTGTATATTAGTTTATTGATGGAACTCACGTCCCTTAATAGGGATTGATGATATCCCCTTAATGAAGCTTTGGCGTTACTATATTGCTAGGGCCAGCCAAGTTTATGTTTGACAACTCTGGTGAAGCAACCGGGTCAAAAATTGAGTCTACTGGGGATGATGAGAGACGGGAACGGTGATGGTAAGTCTGAGATAAGCTATTTGATTATGTAATGCTTGAATTTCTTTTGGCTGGCATAATTGGCAAAGGTTCAATTAGGAGATTTGGATCAACAGGCGGTTAACCGTAACCGAACCGTGTAATACGGTTAACCATGGTTCGGTTTTATACGGTTTTTGTCAATATGGTTACGATTACGGTTTTAAAATATAGAAAATCGCGGTTACGGTTCGGTTAACGGTTTTTTCAAAATAACCGGTTAACCGAACCGTTACATCTCTAAGAGGAGAGGAGGTTAATGATGAAGGGTAATTTCATCTTTTTACTAGGGGATAATTTGGTAATTAAAAAAAACTTAGAGTCCTGCTATTGGTACACAGGTTTTATCTTTTCCCACACACACACTTAAAAAAAAAATATGAAATGACCTTTTTACCCACCCTCTTCCTTTCTATCTCCCCACCTCCCCCTTTCACCTCCGGCTTCGGCCAGCATCGGCGCCTGCCGAACTCCTCCCCTTCTCTCTCTCCCTCTCCCTCCTCACTGTTTTCTCCCTCTCCCTTCCCCACTGTTTTCTTTCTTTCCTCCTCCCTTTCCCTCCCCCCACCTTCCCTTTCACCTCCGGCTCTGCCCGGACCGGCGAGCGCCGGCGTACCCCTTTTCCCACCCTCTCCCTCCCCCAATGTTCTCTCCCCCTTCTCCCGGTCTCTCCCTCCCTATCTCTCTCTCCCTTCTCCCCGTCTCTCCCTCTCCCTTCCTTTCCCCCGCCGGCAGCAGCAGATCGGAGGTGAAAGGGGAGGCAATCTGATCTAGGAGGAGGAGGACCGGGGAGGCGGCAGGATTCGGGCGGATCTGAAGGCGGCGGTGGCTGAACCGTGACAAGAGGATCATCGGCCACATCCCCGGCATCCACGTTGGCGACCCGTTCTTCTTCCGAATGGAGATGTGTGTGATCGGGCTGCACGGCCAGGTGCAGGCCGGGATCGACTATGTCGCCGCCAGCCGCAGCTCCAGCGGCGAGCCGATTGCCACCAGCATCATCGTCTCCGGCGGGTACGAGGACGACGAGGACGGCGGGGACGTGGTCATCTACATCGGCCACAGCGGAAAGGAGCGGCATTTCCTCCGGCACAGCGTCCACCAGAAGCTCGAGGGTGGGAACCTTGCGCTGGAGCGAAGCAAGTACTATGGAATTGAGATTCGGGTGATCCATGGCGTGAAATGCGACAGCAGCCCCACCGGTAAGGCCTATGTCTACGACGAGCTTTATCGGATTCTTGAGTGTTGGTTGGATATTGGTTGATCTAGGTTTGATGTTTATAAGTACAAGCTTATCAGAATTGCTGGGCAACCTGAAATGGGGAGTGTGATTATGAAGTTTGCAGCGAATTTGAAAGCAGATCCTTTGGCTGCTAGAGCTGTTGGTTACATTAGTCTTGATATTTCAAGGGGCAAGGAGAAGATGCCTGCTGGTTACCCGATGCTGGCCGGAGCCGGAGGTGAAAGGGGGAGGTGGGGAGATAAAAAGGAAGAGGGTGGGCAAAAAAGTCATTTCATTTTTTTTTTTTTTAAGTGTGTGTGGGAAAAGATAAAACCTGTGCCAATAGCCGGACTCAAAACTTATGAGTGGGTGTATTCAATAAATCCCGTGGGGCATAATTTCCCAAACTAGGAAATGCTTTCACGAGTAGAAAGACAGGACAGAGATTAGGTCGAGAGAGAGAGAGCGAGCGCGTCTGCGTTTGAAATGGAATCTGCTGCTGCTCTCGTATCGTTTAGCCTCTTAAATTTCAACATTAAACCCTCATATGCCACTGCCAACCCTTCTTTCCCTTCTTATTCCTCCAAAATCACTCCCCTCCATCAAACCCTCCAACCAAATTGCAGTTACCCTTCTTCTTCTTCTTCTAATACTATCTTCAGATCTCTTTCAGCACCACTTTCTCCAATTTCCCTCCGCAATGCATTTGGTAGAACATTTGTTTCTGGCGATGGCAAAACAGCGTCCAATTCTCCTTCAGATGCACTAGTTCTCAATGTGGAAGTGAGTATAATCCTTGGACTCCTTTTTGTTTACTCGTTGTTTTCTCTTTTTCCCCCTTCCCTTTTAGAGAGCTATGTTCAGATGAGAACCAGGTAAAATCCTTTGTAGTTTGTAATCATGAGAGGTGGGGTTGATGGAAAGATCTCAATAATACCTTGGAGTGCACAAAATACCAAACCCATCACATCATCCTAACCCTTTACAATCTTAAAAGCATACATGTATACAGATTTTGTTTCTTCAATTTTAGCCCCTTTCAGTAGAGTTCTTGGGAATTCAATTCCTGCCCCTGTTGTGTGAAAATGGGCTGGGTGCCAATTCATGGGGCAGTGATTGTGAGGGATTTACTTCATAATTGGTGGGGTGTGCACCATCCCTATGTGTGGTTGGTTCTAACAATAATATTAGTTCTCTTTCTTGGTTATTCAAAACTGAAATCTTATCCTTGTTTATTTTAGGGAATGATTTGTGGAGGATGCACGGCAAGTGTGAAGCGCATACTGGAGAGTCAAGTAAGTAAAGCCTTTTCACCAATGCGGAGTTTCGAATCTGGATGAATCTCTCTCTCAAATCTTAATTTTATGAAATTTTGGAATGTTAGTTTTCTTTGTTGCAGAGAGAATTTGGTTCAAGAATAAGCAACTTTGATTGCCTCTGCCCAATTTGCAGGCATCAATGAGTAGTTAGGTAGTAAAGAGAGTTGTTTGTGTGTAAAACCCAATAAAGAACTGACACTAAAATTGGATGAGCATGACGACAAATGTACATGCTCCATGCATGTATTCATTTAATCCGAACTGTCTAAATGGTGGGAACCATTGTGGGTGGTTTTGTGGAAAAAAATTACTCTAATTGATGTGTGGTCCTAACTATGTTTGATTTGTGGTCTTAAGTCTTAACAAATAGATGGTGAAAATGAGAAATTGATGATGTTCCAGATGAAATGAACAAATTCCATGAGTTGTATGTTAGGTTGTCCAACCAACCTTGTTTTGGAGTCTATGATCCATTTGCAGATGGGATCCATGATCTGTTTGATGGACTTGCCACACATTGCAGTGCTGATGTGTATATGTGGACAATGATCTCTGGCAAGTGATTGATTTTCTTCACCCTCTTTTGAATCCTTCTTCTTTGGCTTAAACCTCGAAAGGGTGATGCACTCACTTTTTCCTTTTCTCCTTTTTTTTTTTCTTTCTAATATGGACATATTTATTAGAAATACAAGTAAGAAGAATGAGTTGAACCCTCTAGCTGCCCTGAAGGAAGAAATGCGTTCCCAGAAAACCATCCAGAAATGTGATTCCACTCCCAAATCTCTGTCCAGATGCAGAGTTTTGAGTTAGTCATGGCAGCTCCATAGAGTACAAACATCCAAACAGATCCTTACTGGCGTTGTTACAATTCTTCGTCTATCACATTTCCGCTCTTGTATTATATAAACTGTTAGTTCTAGATACTTCTTTTTTCTTTGTTACTTGATGATGTATCATCATCATTTCATTACTTGGGCTTGTATGTAGCATTTGCTCCATGCAAAAGTTCGTACTGGAAGAACCCACTGGATAGTTTCCTTAATGAACAAATAGAAAAATATCTTGATGATGGAGACATTGCATAAATTGCTTCTTTTCAGCAGTAGGCTGATAAATAAATAATTAGAATTAAAGTTGTTTAAGGAGGAACCATTAGATGCTACAATACTCATGGTTTTGAAAGAAAACCACTATCAAATAATGTCAATGCTTATCGCTGTTTTCATATTGGGAAAAGTAGCGACACTTGAAAAAATTATGGAACATCCATCAGCTATCACTATCTTTATGTGTTGACAATACCTCCTCTTTGCAACAACATGTAACAATGAAGCAGCATTTATGAAGACAACCTTGACCAGTCAACTTAGAAAACCAGTTTGCATGTTTCTGAGTTTAATTGTTTTTCCTTTTTTTTTCCTGGAGAAAAGGTAATTGAAACAAGTTTTCAAGAACTCTAAATTCAAATGATTTTTATACTTGGTGTTTTGTTTTAATTTTTTACTTAATTGAATCATAGATTAATTGAAGCATAGATTAAGATTGTTTACTGGATCGAAGTTCCCTTGCCAATAACTTTACTGAAGCTAAGTTTGCTGCATTTTTTCCTTCATGGAAGACTTCCTTAAATAATATTCATCATTTTTTTTATAATATTCACTATTTTTGTGTAGTTAATTAGCTATCCCTTATTTTTAATTGATGGTCACATATGATATACTTTTTGCTGATACTTGCTAGCTTTAGTTACTACTGCTGATTAGTTTCTCTTTAGTTATTGCTAATGACTTTCTCATTTTCTCTTGCCATGTTAGTTGTTCATAGTAGAGTTCATTGAGTTCAAGGAGAGGTTAAACTATACAAGTTCCCATTTTGGTTTTATTTTTGGCCCTGCCTTTGGACAAACCTAAACTGGCTTCTTTTTATCCAGAATACTTTGTGTTTGGGGTAGCCTGGAAAGCAGGAACTCATTTGGTGGGTTCTCTTCCCATATTTTGTGTCCAAACTCAACATGCTTTGTCGGGTTTCTTCCTACCCTTTCTGTGCAAAATTGACACGTGATGGGTTGAGTTGAAGGCTGCTTCCAGCTCCAAAATTGCTGTGTTTCATATGTGAAGGTTTCAATCAGTTAAGGTGTTGTGTTACACTTTAGGGTTATGGATGGATGGGAAGATGAGCGTCCTGTTCACATCCATTTTGTGGTATATAGGAACTGATGGTTAGTTATGAATATTCTCTCTTCAGACATAACTTGTGTAAAGTCGGGACTGTTGGGCAAGCCACATCGATGTATAAGAATATTGATTTACAGTATCATTTGCATGTGCTTCTTTTCTGCTCTGTTGGAAATGGGAACATGTACATGCCACATTCTCCTTTCTTTTTCTTTGCCTTTTGTTCTGAAAATATGTCAGTGGTTCCTTGGCATGTTGTTTGTCAGCTTTATTAGAGGAGGCTTGATTCATCAAATGTAACCTTGCTCCAAGTCCTAATGTGTTAATCTTGGTGGTGAAACTTATATCGGTTTCTCAGCACTGCTTATCTTGTAAACTAATTATACTTCCAAGTTATGAACAGCCTCAGGTTTCCTCTGCAAGTGTCAACCTCGAAACAGCATCAGCAGTTGTATTACCTATGCCTGAAGTCATGGTAACAGAGAATTGGCAACAGAATTTGGGAGAGATGCTTGCAAACCACCTGACAAATTGTGGATTTAAGTCTAGTCTTCAAGGTTGGCATATTCTTATCTATATTAATTTTCTTTCCATCTTTTATTGTCAATTTTCACCAAATGGTGATTGTTTCATGCTTGCATTTTGTCCCTTTTGGTGAATAGTGAGAGCTGTGTGAATAAGGTCTCGAGGGCAGTCAAACCATTTTAATATAGAGGCTTATTCGAGAATGATAATTTATTCTGTGTATAAGGAGTGAAAGTTTAATAAATGATCAGAATCTCTGTGTGTGTGGCGTTTCAATTTCCCGAAGCGTGAGACATAAGCCTCAACACATGGGGTATGAGCTTCATGATTTTATCCTTTTCTAATAGATGAATAAATATGTAAAGTACAACACCAGATTCATTGTCTTACTATTTTTAGCCTCTTCATGTGTGTAGCATAGATGAGAATGTTGATGGGTGGTAAAACTAAGAAAGATATAATTAGAAATGAGCACTTTTGTGAGGATTTGGTGGGTGCAATCAATAGGTGATAAAATGAGGGAAACTCTTTTGAGATGGTTTGGAGTTTGGGCTTGTCCAATCTAGGCCGACAACGGCGCCGTTGAGGAAAAGTTTTTCTATGCAAGTTGATGGCTTGCCAAGGAAGGTGTAGGCTGAAGAGGACGTGGATGAAGGTAGTAACAAAGTACAACCTATTAGCGAATTTGGCTTAGGATAGATCAGAATGAAAAAACAGAATTCATGTAGTTGACCCTAACATAGATGGACAATGCTTTGATGATGATGATGAGTAAACTAAGGTGAACTCAAATTCTAGCCTAGTTACAATAGTCTTAAAAATAAAAATCTTATGTTCTTAAAATTACAATCTTCCCAATAAGATGACTTAATGAGGCATATCCGCATATGGTCTCATATTGAGCTTGTTTGCATGATTGAAGCGCATGCTTCTTGTCGGGAATTGGTTCAAATATATCTTATAAAGCTAGCCCATGTTATGTGTGCACTGTGTAGAGAATTTCCAATTGAAGTGAAAGGAAACCTGCACCATGTAGAGAGTTTATCTTAATAGTTATATCTCAAGAAAGCCCAACATTACTCGAGACTTAAAACTCCACTTTTACAAACAGGGTCTTAAGAAGCGCGGAAGTAAAAGGGCAGGTTTGATTCAAATAACTGATTTCACTTGAAGACATGCTTTGTTCAACTGAAGAGGCAAGTGTGGTCTTAACTTGGAGATAGAATATGTAGGCTGATGGGCGATGTAAATCCTATGATTAGGATTTGGATCGTACGTGCCGCAGCACAATGACGGGTTTCTGCAGAAACAATCTCACAATGAAGAACACTGTCCAACGATAAATCCCATGAGGGAAAATTCTATTCAACTCAAATTCTATCTGCCCTGTAATACAATGCTCATATAAATAGGGAAAATAAATCTTAGGGATTAAGAATCCTAAACAAACTTGGAAACTAATATGACTGGAAACTACTCTAATACAACTCATTAAATAAAACTAGAAACTGTTAACACCAAGATATCCCACGTGATGTGTATGCAGTTGGCCTATTGTACATGGGCCTGGTGGGCCTTGTGGGTCAGATGTTAACACTAGCTGACCCACCAGGCCCACCAGGCCCATGTACAATACGCTAAATGCATACACATCACGTGGGATATCTTGGTGGATATCCTAGTTGACCAATGCTTCTGTATATTATTATCCTTCCATGTATTACATGTGTAACATATACCTTCCATTTGTGTAGATTGTAATTGCCTTGATTAAGGCCACAAACATTATAAAATGGAGCAAGGATCGATCAACAAGGATCATCCAAATATCCAAAAGTTTTCTTCATGTTATTAAGTTGTCACGGTATTATCAGAGCCAGAGGTCTCAAGTTCGAAACTACGTAGGGCAAAAATGCCCCATGTCACATTGTGTATTTGTGCTGGCGTACGTGCACAGGGCAAGAAGGCTCCATGGCACGTTGTGTATTTGTGCGGGCGCAAGTGCACAGGGTAAGAAGGCTCCATGGCACGTTGTGTATTTGTGCGGGCGCAAGTGCATAGGGTAAGAAAGCCCCATGGCATGTTGTGTATTTGTGCGGGCGCAAGTGCGCAGGGCAAGAAGGCCCCATGCTGCGTTTTAGTCTTGTGCGGGCGTGTGCTTCGGATCAAGGCAGTGTCTCGCCCGAGGGGAGGTGTTAAAAGAAACTAATAACAATTAATAAAGAAATAAAATTCTCTAAACTTCCTTGGGCCCCACATGTGGACCACGAGTCTTGTTCCAACGATATATTGGTGCCGTTGCATCAGTACCCCCAGGTTGGAAAAGAGTTCGACCTTGAACTCGGTTTTTCTTGATGTTGCTTTTGTAGACATTTTGTACTTGAAGTGCTTCCTTGGTGATACGAGAACTTGACTCTTTCTTTGGTGGTGTCGGCTTCATAGGATGGAGTGTGACATGTTTTCCATTATGAGCAAATGTGTATATATTGTCGCGCATGCCATAAGTTCCGTTCTTGTTGTACATCCATGGTCGACCTAATAGGATATCACCGCTATCCATCGGTAACACATTACACCAAATTGTATCTTTGTAGTCCGCACCAATGGCAATGGTGTTGGAAAAATAGCTAAGAGCACCATTATTTTGCTCATCTTTGAGCCTAAATAAAGGTGGGACCCACTTATCCTTTTAGGTGGGAATACATGGGAATGTAATCTACTCCATGAGTAGATTAAGGACATGTATTGGGTTGCTCTAATTCATTAAGGAGTGAATGAAAAATTGCCTCCTAAATACCACTACTTGAACATGTTAAACATGGAAACAAAAGGAAGTGGTGAACTTGCTTCCCACATTGCTTGGGAGCAAAAGATTCTTTGGATATAAATATACTTACATTGGTAGTATAGGATGAGCCCCAAGGGGCATCCCTCTTTTGTGGAAGAGGGAGGACCTAGACCAATATGGGGTCACCACCACGCGCGCGCATGCCCCGCCCCGCACCGAACCGGGCCGGGGCTTGGGCTTGGGTCGAGCCTGGCTCGGCCCACTACCCATTTATTATTTTTGGAGAAATTTTATTTAGTAAAATTTCTTTTCAAATGAATGGGGTGTGTCCAAGAGGTGTGTGTCCATTTGCATCTGAAAGGGTGTGTAAGCATCTGTTCACTGAACAATCACTGTTCTGAACAGATGCAACCCCATTGAAAGGGTCCTGAAGCAGGCTATATAAAGCATCTTGTCCATGCGTTTTTGGTAATTCAATTCACTGTTGTTGCATTGCATTTTCAAGTCATCAGTCAGAGTCGAGAGGAGTCCTGCTACACAGTTTGGTTCGCCTGTCACACAGTTTGTAGTGCTGCTACTGTGTTGATTTGATCATTGTATCCTGGGAGACAAACGCTGTTGAAGCTCGTAAGCACCAGTGCGGGGGCGAATTTTGTCTTAAGGACATAGTGTCTAACACTAGCCTTGATCAACATACTTCTGAGGATTTCCGAGTCTCCTAACTTAAACAACAAAGTACTGTTTCCTGCCTTTAATCAATAAGTGGATTACATTTGTAGATTACATTCTGTAATTCTGGTTTTACTGTTATAGTGCAACCTGTTTCCTAAATATTGAACTACTTCTGTATGTACTCGGAACAACAAATGGTAACATGACGTGCATATCACACTTAAACTTCATCACCTGTCAATAGCCATTGGGCAAAATAGGGACAATACTGTTTTTTGAACATTCAGCTTCAAACGATCCACTAGAGCTTGAGATATGATGTTTTCATAATTGCCTCCATCAATCACTATGTGCATGCTTGTCCATTGACAGTACATTTTGAGCGAAAAATATTATTTTGCAACCATTTCTTCCCAGTGGGTGCAGTCTCTTTACGGACCACGAGAGTTTCACCTTCATAGGGATGGACGATCTCTAATTCCTCGGTCTCAGCCTCAGTCTCTTTCCCTTTAGAATCATCTGGTGTATCCTTCACATCACTTTCATTCTCAATGAGGTTGATGCGTTTGGGACCTTCCATTGCGTGGTGCCTCTGTTGTTTACAATGAAAACAAGTGATCCTATTCTGACCTTTAGGGCTTGGTGAAAACTTTTTCCGAGCAACCACTTGGTTTAGAATCTTGCAGAGATGAGTTCTTTTGTACAACCCATTTAGATTTATTAAATTTTCAAGCTTGATAATTTGCAATATCCTTAGCCTTGATAACATGTTGGATGATCTCATCAAAATTATCAAAATTCTCGAATGCGAAGATATGTTGTATATTAATTCTCAACCCATGAAAACATTTGTCAACTAAGACACCATCTGCTTCATTTAACCCGCAACTAGCTTGCATGGTCATGAATTCCTCAAAATACTTGACAACCTTCCTAGATCCTTGTTTCAAATCTTAAAAACTTGAACGTAGATATCTTGAGTAATTGACTGGGAAACACTTTTGTTTCAAGAGATTTTTAATTTCAACCCATGTCTTAACATGGTCTATGATTTCGTTCATTCTCTTTTGCAACTCGGCCCACCATATTGCAGCATAATTGTGAAATCGAGTTGCTACGGAAGTAACTTTATGGCCCCCAGTCATTGGTTTGTGTGCAAAAATATTTTCCCCACACACTAACCAATCCATATATTCATCCTGCTTCAATTTTTCATCATATTCGGAAATCACGAGTTTAATTCCTAAATCTCGATCAACATTGACTGCCTGTTGATCTCACTGATTCCGAATATTTCCTCCATCTTGATGATTATCCACACGCTGGTTAGTTTCTAAATTGGTAATCTAGTTTCCATCCTTGCAAGAGTTGCTTGCATTTGAGTAATCGTTGCGGACAATTCTGTAATGGAGCTGGCCAAGTCTTCCATGGATGAAGATGAAGATTCCACTTCTACATGCTTCTTAAAATAATTTTTTTTAATTTAATCAAAAAACTTGACTGACCTGGTGGGTAGATCTTGTGACTACAAGTGTGCTGGTGAAAACGGATGTGAAATCACTTTGTATGAGCCCAATATCGCGAAATCAATATGGATCGTCTGATCTGGTCAAATTGTACATTGACCAAATCTGCTGATGGGGTGATGGACTTATGCTTTTGGGACTCTTTGTAAATGGGTCAAATAGATCCCAACTGGAGCAAAACTTGTACTCAGACCCAAGTGCTTGGACTCGGCAAGTGTTTTCGGCGAAAGCTGAGCGGACCACGTGCAAGGTGATGCACGATCTTTGAGTAGAAGAAGAAATAAAAGGGACTGAAGCCCTTTCTCTGCTTTGTGCTTCAACAAAGGGAGACGATGGAGGACGCTGACAGTAACCGGGACACGCGCGGCGCAATCTGATTTGCAGGCTATGGCTTCTGGTGATTTCCTTAGGCGTCGCAACAACGGTGGCGGTGGTTGGAATTTGCAATGGTGCCAGGGATGCCCATCTCGGCCATTACTCTCTACTTCCTTTCTTCTTTCTTTCTCTTCGCTTATCTAGTTTGGGGAGTTTGGTGATGGTGGGTGGGTTTGATTGGGATTTGACAAGGGGGATTGGATTCTGTGGTTTGGGGTTGGGTATCAAGAAGCAGGGATCTTTTTGTTAAATTTTTGTGAT
This sequence comes from Litsea cubeba, assembly GCA_012931725.1. NCBI lineage: Eukaryota > Viridiplantae > Streptophyta > Magnoliopsida > Laurales > Lauraceae > Litsea > Litsea cubeba. The sequence continues at coordinate 37,619,771 of CM022955.1, read as the reverse complement.
TGGTTTTGGCGAAAAATGGATTCGGCATAGGGGTTTTGGCTGTTTGGGATGATATATGGAATCCGGAGAAGGCGGTGGATTGGAGTCAAGATTGAGGTCAGGTTGGGATCATGTGGTGCCTGGTAGGGTGTATTTATGATTAGGGCTTAGGAGTTTGGGGTTTTGGATTTCAGGTTTTGGTGATTAGGGTTCGGTTGAAGGGATTTGGGTGGCTGGCAGTGGGAAGGTGACATGGGTAAAAAAGAAGGATTGGGGATTTTGGAATTTAGGGTTCGGCCAGGGATTTGGGGATCCACAGTGGAGGATTGGGGATTTTGGAATTTAGGGTTCGGCCAGGGATTTGGGGATCCGCAGTGGGGCATGATCGGTTTCTGCGTGTCACCCTCCCACTGCCAGCAACCGAAATCCCTTCAACCGAACCCTAATCACCAATGCCTGAAATCCATCATGGGTAAAAAAGGAGAAATATTTTGGAATTTAGGGTTCGGCCAAGGATTTGGGGATCCGTAGTGGGGAATGATGGGTTTCTACGATTGGCAGTGAGGCTAGACTAGGGTTATGGGATCAGGGATGATGGGATTGGATTCGATTGGAATGGAGATGGGATGGATAGGGGTAATCACGCTGTTTGATCGAGGGATCGTTCAGCATTGATATCAATTGATGCAATTCCACGGGTTAGGATTTGGATCGTACGTGCCGCAGCACAAAGATGGGTTTTCGCAGAAACAATCTCACGATGAAAAACACTCTCCAACGATAAATCCCACGAGGGAAAATTCTATTCAACTCAAACTCTATCTATCCTCTAATACAATGCTCATATAAATAGGGAAAATAAATCTTAAATATGATGGGAAACTACTCTAATACAAACTAGGAAACTAATATGATGGGAAACTACTCTAATACAACTCATTAAATAAAACTAGAAACTAATAACAATTAATAAAGAAATAAAAATTCTCTGAACTTCCTTGGGTCCCACATGTGGACCACGAGTCTTGTTCCAACAATAAATTGGTGCTGACCCATCAATGGGGGTCACAACATCCATACTTTTTGACAGGGAGGATTATGGGTGAGGCATGAGGACTTGTTTTCCTTCTTTTAGGTCTTTAATATATTGTCAGTAGGATGTAACTATTAATTTGATGCAACACTTGTACATTGTAGGAAACTACATTGTTTTCTCTCTGCCCTCATTGCTACTCCCTATACTTCACTTTGGTTTTATTAAAATCTGTCTTATTTTTTTTATTAAAAGACAACAGCAACCATAACAATCGAATCATGGTAATGAGGAGTGAGGACTAACCGTAATATGGTAATATTTTAAGATGTAGCATCATGGAGCACCTTATCTTGATTAATTTTGGTTTATTACTATGATGGATTGCAATTTGTCTGGATTAGTATTGCTTAATTATCTTTAGCTATAGAGGGAAATAAATAGGTTGTCAACCACGCCACATTATACAACTGAATTTTCTCGATTTTTCTTCCTTTCTCTTTTCTTGCTTTTCTGTGTCATGATTAGTGCTACAAAATATCCAAATAGTTGAATATTGAGGCTGTTCTATGGTTTATGTGAAGCTTGATTGATAACTGGCAGGTTGAGGAGAAACTATTTAGAGTCATGCATGTGGTGTAAGGAGGGCTGATTTCAGTTGAGCAATACCTTGGTAATATTGTTTCTACTCCTTTTGTTCCTACTTTACTTTCTTGCTAGGAGCCACAGATTTTTTTTTTTTTGCAACTTGAGTCTAATAGAACTTTGTTTGTCTTGAAGTTGGGTTTTCGAAGCTGCATGGGTGCATCACACATTTTGGAGTTAAAGTCTGTTTGGATTGCTCCTACTGAAGAACTCATTCTTCATCATTTGTGTGCGAAGCTTTCCCATAATTAGGCAAAACCATAGAATCTTCTACAGTTGAAAAACTTTGATTATTGGCGCCAAATATCCTGTAATTGTTAATTTAAGCATAAAATCTGTGCCTGATTTCTCATAAGCCATTTTCTGGTTAAAGGCTTTTCAACAGAGTAATTATCACAGCTCCTATTTAAGAATGCCACAGTTAATGCATTTAGAAAACAAAATGATGATTTTATGTTCAGTAAAAGCATGCCATGAGAAAGGTTTCTGGGTAATCCAACTGGGCCTGGTTGATTCCTTCTGTTACCGACGTCCCATTGATTTTGTTGTTTTCATTTTATTTTTCCTGGGACTGCAAGTTGGTTTGGTTCCATTGTCTGATACAGTGCACGCCTTGTGCTATCAACAGTTATTTTGGCCAATTACTTTAACAGGATTGGCCCATGTTTATCATTCAAGTAGGACATTTTTGAATAAATACTATTACCCTGGAAATCATCCGAGGGCAGGGGACTTGAGAGTATTCAGTTCATTAACAAGCCCTTCAAACGCTGTGGGTTTTGAAGCTTGTTAGTTTTCCTGCAAGCCTTCACAAGGGCAGGCGTTACAAGATTTTTTCCTTGAAATCCCTCAAGAGGCTGCAAATAACAGGAATGGATTGCATGCATTGTGTTCCTTGACAATAATAGGAACTAGCACGATAACCTGTGCTCCGTGCTCAGCACAGATATGTCCATGCATTGCAAATAAAAAATGTCATACATTAAAAAGGTTATGAGTGTACCTATTTTCATGATATGAGAGCAATTGGCATAGAATGAGAATAGAAAAATTGGGGTAAAAAAGGTGGGAAAGAGAGTCTTTGCATATAGGAAGAAGTAGAATTTTATAAAGTGGAAAGTAGACATGGGTGTTTTAATGAGATAAAGAGATAAGTTGTTGGATGAGATAAGTAGTGGGGGAGAAAATGCGAAAGATTTGTAAAAAGAAAAAAAATGATACCTCTAAGTCAAAATCACAACCAACAATCAAAACCAAGGCCAAAAATCCTTTGGCTCTAATATATTATAAGTAGCATTGTAGCCCATGCTAAGTATGGTTGCATTTTTCGGCACTGTCATTTAAAACTTTAAATAATGAAACAATGAAGACCATAAATTATAAATTAAACACATATTCAATTAGGAAATAGAGGAAAACACTAGTTAATCATAGTTTCAAACTAAGCAATCATCTAATAAAACATAAACTAAATACTTGGAATGTACCTAAATAATAAATATTAAAATGTAATCTAGGAATTATAATGTTTTAAATTTTTATATTGAAGATTTATTGTACTACTTGAGAAAAAGGAATGTTGATGGATGACATTTTGATTTAGCGGCACAGTTGATTTGGCTAATCCTTCTGACAGGATATGATTGTTTTTTTTTTTTTTTGAAAGAGATTTGAAACGAAAAATAAAACTTCTATAGAGCGAATGTTGAATCTTGTGCGCAATTGTGTCACCTACATATCCTATTTAGAAAAAGAAGTAAATATCAATAAAATGAAGAGATGTTACAAGTAAATGCTAAAAAAGAAAAGATTAATTAATCATTACAGTTGATAGGAGTGAATATAACTCATTTGTACTTCTGTTATGTACTTGCATTCTTGATCGAAAGAGACAACATTTAATCTACTGGTGTGATTTATTAGCACGAGTCGTATAATGAACACGGTCATTTGCAATAGGAATTTAGATCTTATCTCTTTTTTTATAAGAAATAATATTAAATTATTTAATAACTATTTTCTTTTTTAAATAAAGTATTATCTATTGTAAGAAATAAATATGTTTCTTTATTAAATTGTAGAGGAATTTATGGAAAAAATCCCTGTAGGACGCCATATGGCCTACCAGGACCTAGTATCACGTTGGACATGGGAGGGATCCTCTGGACCAAGTTCGTTTTTTCTTTTTTTTAACTGCGTGATCGAGGCCATGACACAACGCCGAGGTTAGGAGTGACCGAAGTCCGGAATTAGATGCGGCAAGGCGTACATCCACGCCTGCTTCAACCTAATCACCACACAACTCTCCGTTGTATTGCGCTCTCCAAGTGTGCTTATTCCCACCTTCTTCCTTACTATGGCAAGTATTTGTGAAATAACTCCGATGAGAAGAAAAAGAAGGCATTAAGAGACCCTCCTGGCCCAACCCTAGACACTCTAAGATCCTTTTTCAAACCTACTCCCATTTTGAGTCAAGAGATAGATAAATAGACACATCCCATTGCACTGATCGGGGGGCGTTCGTAGTGACTGAGGGGGTCGAAGACTAAGAAGTGAGTTATTTATACCAAGCATTCTTCTTATGGCTAGATCCAATCTCCTGGTCCCTGTGGAAGGGAAAAAGAATTTCACGTTCTTCATTTCGGGAAGGGAGGATTAAGGAAATCCTATTGATTGTTGCTTTCTCCAGACCTCCGCGGGAAAAGCATGAAAAAAAGGCTCGAATGGTACGATCCCTCCGTCACCCCAGAATGAAAAGGGTGATCTTGTAGTTCTTGGTCTGTGAAGATGCGTTGTTATCCATAACATGGTTGAGTACTCTTGAAAGTGCACGCCCTCGTACTCTTGAAAGGCCGAGATGCGTGATTGAGGCCGAGACACGATGCCGAGGTCCAGAATGACCGAGGTCAGTAGTAAGCTTGATCTCGGTTGGCGCCCTGGTACTGTTTTACCGAGGTGTACGTGGCCGAAGATGAGACATAATTAGCTGGTATCGATTACTGGAGCTAATGTTGTTGGAAATAGGGTGGGCCTCTAGGATAGGTTTCAAAAACTTTTGACCCACTTGACGCAGGGATCAACTATCCAGAAGGCTATAAAACCCAATCCAAGATCCATGTCCTCAATCTCAGTCATCATGATCAGTAAAACAATTTATCTAGAAGATAAAAACAGCAACTAATAAATCTACAACATGCAAGGAAGTAGATTATACCTTTGGAGCTCGGTTGTGCTCTAATGGAGGAGTTGCGTCTTTCTTTGATGATGAAACGCTTTCACTAATCAAATAGGGATCTCCAAGACCTCTTGATCTTCCACGCTATGACCCGTATCAGATTCTCCTTTTCTCAAGAAGATGGTGGGATCTCCAAGAGAAAATTACTAGGAACTCTAGGGAGGAACTAGAAAGAGAACTAGAAGAGAGAGAGGAGGAAGAGCATGTGCAACTATTGCACTAGGGAGGCTTGGGCGTGAATCCCAATGTGGATTTATGCATGGAACGTCCAAGGCATCCTCCCCTCTTATTTATAGCCTTTTCAAGTTGCCTCCTCTTTGCTAATTATAATAGAAGTCTTACTTCCACAATAATTAGTAACTTACCATATCATAATTATAAGTCTCACTTCAAATATGATTAGTAACTTTCTAATTCCTTTCTAATTAAAATAGAAGTCTCACTTCCACTAAAATTAGTAAGTCTACTATTACCACTATTAGAAGTCTCACTTCAAATAGAAATAGTAACTTTCCTTTTAGAGTTCAACTAGAATTAGATACTTTCTAATAATTGGGCTAGCGTGGGGACCACTAGGGATTCCTTAGAAAGCTGGCTCCAACTGGGACACGCGACCCCACAACTCATGTGTAATCCGGGCCCACAGTTAATTGCAAATAACTCCACTATATAAATGCAATTGAACTCCAGTCTTAGGAATATTACATAGAAGACCCTAAACTTCCACATTACCACAAGTAGACCCCTCTATCAATATCCATGGATCAATTGGACCTGTCTTCCAAAATAGATCCATATCTTATTATCCTTGAGCCCCAATTAATTATAATGATCAATAGGTACCTTTCCAATTAACTCTTAATCGGAATGGGTGCGCACTTACCAATGATAAATCCATTAATTGGCACAAGGGGATATTAGAGATAGATTCCATCTTGACTATTGAATGTTCCCACAGCTCTACTACCACGTACCCAAATCACCGAGGTGTTGACCTACAATTGGCCTCACTCATTGGTGACTCAAAGCAAATGAATAGATAGAAACTTGAGTTCATTAATGTCTCAGGATTGAGAGCCTATTGCTAGGGAATTATGAGAGCAGACCTTAAAATAAAGACAGTGTTTATAAGGTGCTTCTCATGGTCCTTCAATACATCCAATGTACCAGCACTATGATCCAGAATCTTCCATTCTGATGATCGAGACAAATCACACTATCTCATAGTGATCAAAGTGCTGCAACCTTGTCAGTATGAGATGTCCAGTCTCATCACTGGTTGTGAATATATTTAAGTATAAGATTTGTCATACATGTCTCCCGTATGTGGATCTCATCCATACACATGTATTACATCTAATATACTTGTGGACCCCGGTTCATCTCATGAACCATCATGTCATTCGTATTGGTTATGTGCAAGTATATAATAAATCACCATTCATCTCATGAAAGGAAAGCATGAATATATGAATAAATAAAGAATTTAATCAATTTATTATATCATCTACTGGATTGAGTCCATAAAACTAACAATCTCCCACTTGGGCTCAATGCCAGTTAGAGTTGCATCTCATGCACATCCCTTTTACATATAGCTCAAAGACTTTAGTAGTCAAAGGCTTAGTAAATGGATCTACTTGATTGTCTGCAGAGGCTATCTTGGTGATCGTACATCACCTCTCTGCATAATCTATCTGACCATGTATAATTTCCTCTGTACATACTTTTTGGCTCTTGGGTTATTTGGACTTAGTGACTGCCCTGCTGTCATCACAGTAAACTGTGATTGGCTGTCCTGCCAAAAATACCACTTCAAATTCCATAAGGAATCTTTTGAGTCAATCTGCTTCCGTAATTGCTTCTCAAGTAATTACAGCATAAACACATACCCAGAAGTTGATTTCCTGGAATCCTGATCTGACTAGAAGTCAGTATCTATGTAACCGACTGGTAATCAACTCATCACTGTTATGACTCAACATGTGATCTCTAGTCCTTCTCAAGTATTCGAGAACACATCTTACAACAGTCAATGATAAAGACCTGGGCCAGACTGATATTTGCTGACTAGGCCTATTGCGTGACAGATATCCGGTCTAGTACAAAGCATAGCTTACCGTACCAGAACCTTATCTATGTACACATCATTGGGATAAGCCTTATCATCCTATTTTTTCGGTCTCAATGGAAATTGATTCCTAGGATGTACCTGGCTTTTCCAAAGTCCTTTATTATCAAAAGTCTTAGCCAACCAAAACTTTTACTGTTGACGATATCCCAATATCACTCCATAGGATAAGGATGTCGTCGACATATAATACCAGAAAAACTACCCTGCGTTCTTGACTTTTCATTTACACATGACTTATCCGGATTCTGATAAAAATCAAGTGACTTGATTTCCTTAGTCAATACGGATGTTCCTATTTCGGGATATCTGCATGAATCCATAAATGGACTTATGCAGCCTGCAAACTCTTCGCACTTGGTTATTAGCTATAGAACCATCTGGTTACATCATATAGATGTTTTCCTCAAGATTCCCGTCGTGAGACGCTGTCTTGATATCCATTTGCCAAATCTCGTCACCGAGATGAACCGCAATGGATAAGAGTATCCGGATGGAACTCTTCCATCTGGCTCTCATTTTCTTTTGCAGACTCACTTGCACCCAATAGGTTTGCTATTGGCAGGCAAGCCCACAAGTATCCAGATCTGATTAGAGTACAAAGACTCCACCTCAGCTTTCATAACATCTAACCAACGTCCCAAAACTATGTCATTAACGGCTTTATCATAGTTATAGGGATCTTGTTCGGTTACACCGGGATTGCCTTGTAAGACTTTCCCTAGACCGAGAACTTGTCAAGGGTCCTGACAATACTCCCACTACGACAAGGCACTGGTGTAACTACTGGGTCAAATATGGGCGGATTTTCTTAAAATTTGGTTATTCTTGGATTTGGAATTGTTCTTTCTTGAATTTCTTCCAAGATAACCATTTCTAAAGATTTCCAGTTAATCTTATAATCTCCCTCCAGAAAACCGCATTGGTGCTGCGAAGCACTTTCTGTTCTCTGGGATTATAGAGCAACCAACCTTTAGTTCCTTTTTGGGATAGAATATAAACATATATACTTCCAACTTCGATTCCAACTAATCCGTCTTATCCTTCAGCACGTGTGCCAGACAACCCTGAAAAAATCGTAGACTAGGCTTTCGCCTTGTCCATAACTCCCTGGGAGTCTTAAGTATAGATTTAGATGGAACGAGGTTTAGTATATATATTTCAATTTCCATATCCCAAAATATAGGTAATCCATAGAAATTCAATCATAGACTTGATCATAGCTAAAAGAGTCTTGTTCCTTCTTTCTGCTACTCCGTTTTGTTGAGGCAAACCAGGAGCAGACTACTGGGATCAAATCCCAAAATCTGATAAGTATCCCATAAAATTAGTGGAGAGATATTTGCCTCATCGATCTCATCGAAGAGTATTTATACTTTTACCTAATTGCTTTTCCGCTTCCGCTCGAAACTCTTTGAACTATTCAAAAATCTCGGACTTGCGGTGCATAAGGTATATGTATCCATATCTCGAGTAATCATCGGTGAAAGTGATAAAATACTCGTATCAATCTCTCACTCTAATATTATGAGTCCATACACATCAGCAAACACTAACTCCAATAAATCTTTGGCTCGACTGCCCTTAGATGAATAAGGGTCTTTTGGTCATTTTGCCTTCCAGACAGGATTTGCAGACAGGCATTGATTCTACCACCAATGAAGGCAAGATACCATCTTTCACTAGCCTGTCAATCCTGTTTAGGTTTATATGACCTAGCCTCTTAGGTGCCAAAGTTTGTTGGATTAGATGAAGGTGACTACCTCTTTAATGATGGTCTATTATTAGCATCAGCGTCATGTATCTCATACATTGTGGGAGTTAACAAATAAAAGCCATTGATTACCTTGTCAGAATATATAAGAGTACCGCTCGTCTTTAAGACGATTTAATTTCCAAAAATAACAGAATAACTCTTATTCATCATACTAGAAATTAAAATTCCGTCTTAAAACGGTACATATAATGTATCTGACAAAATCAACTTAATATCTGAAAATAACTAAGTTACTACTCCTACTGACACTGCTTCTGCCTTGGCTTCCGATCCCAGGTTAATACTGATTTCCCCGTCATTAATCCTCCTGGTTACCTGTATCTCCTACAACATATTACTGATGTAATTAGTTGCACCAAAGTCTACAAACCAAGATTCTGAAGTACTAGTTGAAAAACTATCTTCAGAAATAAATGACTCAATCATACCTGAGGTCTTTTCCTTTGACAGAAATCGTGGACAATTCCTCCTCCAATGTCCTGTCATACCACAGTGGAAACACTTTCCTTTTGCTCCCGTACCCTTGACCTTGGCCACACCACTAGTGGAACCATACTCCACCTTAGGACCTTTGATGACTGATTTCTTCTTGCTATCCCGGTCTTTGCCTTTCGGTTTAGACTTAGCAAATGACTTTTCTGTCATGAGGGCAGTTGGTCTTTTCTTCATGATTTCCTCAAACACTACCAGCTGGCGAGACAGCTCAGCTATGGTCATTTCCAATTTACTATAATTGATCTTGAAATGTTTGAATGAGTCTGGTAGTGATTGAATGATTATGTCGATCTGCGTTTCTGTATCAAACGTAGTCCCCAGTACATCTAACTCATTCAATGCCAACTTCATTTGTAACAAATGTTTTTGTACTGGGGTTCCCTCAGCCATCTTTGTCTCCATCAGCACTTTTAGAGCTGCCTGCCTAGCAGGCCTAACCTGGTCTGCAAACATCTCCTCTAAGTTCGATATAATATCGTATGCTGACTTATAGGATTGATGTTGTTCTTGCAAACCAGTAGACATGGATGCCTGAATAAAACATCTGGCTTTCTCATTGTTTTTGGTCCACTTAGTGTAAAAGTTTTTCACAATCTGCGGTGCATCAGGCTCAGGCTCAGGAAGGGGGGGTATTAGAAGGACATATTTGCAACTTGAAGATGTCAAGATAATATCCAGGTTCCTTTTCCAGTCTACATAGTTGGATCCCATCAACTTGTTCTGGTTGAGGATGGTCGCAAGTGGATTGAAAGTATTCGAATTCATGCTGTATAAACTAAAGCACATAACCATACATTCAATGAAAGAATATAAATGACATTAGGGTTTAGTATTCTACCAAATTCATATGGGAATCCTCATAAGCACTGAATTTAGAATACATCGGAATCCCAATCCCTTAGGGCATGCCTCCTTGGGGAGTGCGAATGTCCTTGGATTGGTGCGGATCAAAGTTGTCAAAATTAAGATTAAGACTAACTATCCTTGATCCCCAATCATTCACTATCATCTAGGTATCTCATACCAAATAATGTATGACTCCCGATTATCTTTGGTTTCTAAAATACATGAGGCAAATCCTTGGGGATACTACATCATTATTTTAGTTAAGTGTGACCCACCAACTAATATTGCATGACAACCGCGATGGGCAGCTCCTCCTTGGGGAGTGAACCCCCACCACGTCTCATCAATACTACCCACAGGAGATCCATATCTAGTAACCAGATAAATAAAAGCCCTCCGTAGGGAACGGCCACTCTCTTGGTGGCGCGAGGCTAATACTTTCCTTACAATGGACCTATGGTGGAAAACCATGGGGATTAAATGCCCCGCTCCCACTTAATATTTTAGAATTGAGGATTTCCTTTTAAGGTATTAGGGCCCACATATATAAATATATGAATCATCAAATCATCTCATGATATGATCTAAGATTGATTCCAAGTCAAGTTATTTTAAGGAAAGACCAGTTTCTTAAATTAGTGTTGCCAATGTGTCCATCTCATGGGTCATCGACACTAATTAGAACTCTTTCCAAAAATTAATTTGATTTGACCAATATTAGTTACTTGCTATGTTTGGATCAGATTTGGAAACATTCTAAATAAAGCATTCAACTATAAATAGAAAATGCTAAAATTAGAAACTAGTCCTCTCCTCCACATGGCCCAAGCGGAATAGACTTCTTGGACTTCTAGACTTTCCAAAAATTTGGAATTCCTCAAACTCTTTGGGAAACTCCAAAACACCTTTGGTAATCTTCAAACTCTTTGATTAGGAGTCCAACTTCACTTTCCTTCTTAGTCTCGGACATCGCCAGAATTTACAAATTTAGAAAATTACATAGATTCCTATGTCTCTACGATGAGACTTACATGATAATCTATTAATGGAAATAAAAGGCTCATAGGGAATTTCACCATGCCTTGCCCTAAACCGGGAAAACAAGGAAACCATGATGCCCTTTACAACTTGCCAAAAATAAACATTCAACCATAAAAGAAAGTAAAAGACTTGTGGGCCATATGGAGAGAACATGATAACCTGCATGTTAGTATCTCATACTAAGAAAGCAACTCACAAAGTCGGGTTACCAAACAATAATGGAAAAACAGGATGCCAAATATTGCCACTACTATGATTCATGCCCCCTACGCAGAGGGGGTCCGGGGGTGTCCCCCGGCGGGGGTCGAGCTGCCCGGTCAGCTCGCGGGGGCCCAGGGGGCAGCGCCCCCGGCGGGGGCTCGGGGGCAGCGCCCCCGAAACAAAAACAAAAATTGAGATCTCATATGTCAGTCTGTTCGGTCGACCTGCCAGAGGGCTCGGTCGACCGGCCTCAGTGTCTTCGGTCGACCGGCCAGAGGGCTCGGTCGACCTGCCTGACGGAAATCTGCAAGTTGGGTTTTTTTGTATTTCGAGTCCAACCATCTCCAAAACTCTTCTGAAGATTTCCAATGGCTTCCTACCATCATTCCATCATTGTTAAACCCTTATGTGACTATCCAAACATAGAGATACTAATTGTCCAAGCAAAACCATCAAACTGATCCGTACATAGCCCTTGATCTATCCTCTTCGCATCTCATGCAAAGATTAGATCAAGCTTACTGATCTAACATGATAAGAGATGAGGTAAGGCTTTGATACCAATTGTTGGAAATAGGGTGGGCCTCTAGGATAGGTTTCAAAAACTTTTGACCCACTTGACGCAGGGATCAACTATCCAGAAGGCTATAAAACCCAATCCAAGATCCATGTCCTCAATCTCAGTCATCATGATCAGTAAAACAATTTATCTAGAAGATAAAAACAGCAACTAATAAATCTACAACATGCAAGGAAGTAGATTATACCTTGGAGCTCGGTTGTGCTCTAATGGAGGAGTTGCGTCTTTCTTTGATGATGAAACGCTTTCACTAATCAAATAGGGATCTCCAAGACCTCTTGATCTTCCACGCTATGACCCGTATCAGATTCTCCTTTTCTCAAGAAGATGGTGGGATCTCCAAGAGAAAATTACTAGGAACTCTAGGGAGGAACTAGAAAGAGAACTAGAAGAGAGAGAGGAGGAAGAGCATGTGCAACTATTGCACTAGGGAGGCTTGGGCGTGAATCCCAATGTGGATTTATGCATGGAACGTCCAAGGCATCCTCCCCTCTTATTTATAGCCTTTTCAAGTTGCCTCCTCTTTGCTAATTATAATAGAAGTCTTACTTCCACAATAATTAGTAACTTACCATATCATAATTATAAGTCTCACTTCAAATATGATTAGTAACTTTCTAATTCCTTTCTAATTAAAATAGAAGTCTCACTTCCACTAAAATTAGTAAGTCTACTATTACCACTATTAGAAGTCTCACTTCAAATAGAAATAGTAACTTTCCTTTTAGAGTTCAACTAGAATTAGATACTTTCTAATAATTGGGCTAGCGTGGGGACCACTAGGGATTCCTTAGAAAGCTGGCTCCAACTGGGACACGCGACCCCACAACTCATGTGTAATCCGGGCCCACAGTTAATTGCAAATAACTCCACTATATAAATGCAATTGAACTCCAGTCTTAGGAATATTACATAGAAGACCCTAAACTTCCACATTACCACAAGTAGACCCCTCTATCAATATCCATGGATCAATTGGACCTGTCTTCCAAAATAGATCCATATCTTATTATCCTTGAGCCCCAATTAATTATAATGATCAATAGGTACCTTTCCAATTAACTCTTAATCGGAATGGGTGCGCACTTACCAATGATAAATCCATTAATTGGCACAAGGGGATATTAGAGATAGATTCCATCTTGACTATTGAATGTTCCCACAGCTCTACTACCACGTACCCAAATCACCGAGGTGTTGACCTACAATTGGCCTCACTCATTGGTGACTCAAAGCAAATGAATAGATAGAAACTTGAGTTCATTAATGTCTCAGGATTGAGAGCCTATTGCTAGGGAATTATGAGAGCAGACCTTAAAATAAAGACAGTGTTTATAAGGTGCTTCTCATGGTCCTTCAATACATCCAATGTACCAGCACTATGATCCAGAATCTTCCATTCTGATGATCGAGACAAATCACACTATCTCATAGTGATCAAAGTGCTGCAACCTTGTCAGTATGAGATGTCCAGTCTCATCACTGGTTGTGAATATATTTAAGTATAAGATTTGTCATACATGTCTCCCGTATGTGGATCTCATCCATACACATGTATTACATCTAATATACTTGTGGACCCCGGTTCATCTCATGAACCATCATGTCATTCGTATTGGTTATGTGCAAGTATATAATAAATCACCATTCATCTCATGAAAGGAAAGCATGAATATATGAATAAATAAAGAATTTAATCAATTTATTATATCATCTACTGGATTGAGTCCATAAAACTAACAAATGTAACCTTAGTGTCTTGGAAATACCCCCACACAATTGCCCCCTAGCTTTTGAGTTGTTAGAGTTCCTTAACTCTTTGAGGTCGGAAGCTATATGATGGGAGAACCTTCCGGGTCTGACGGTAGAGGACTTTGCTAATGAGATGGCTGGTGAGCAGACCTCATCCCGGGTCGGGGAGATCTTTTGAGAATCAAATCTTGAATCTCATCTTGGTTAGGGTGCTGACGCTTAATCTCTATCCGATGTCGCTTCGTGTGCCCGAGGTTTTAATTGCCACGTCTCAATCGACGCGAGAAACGGGCTGACGGCACTACGTTTCACTGCCCGATTGGTCGCCTTGTCTTATCGAAGAGGTGCGCACAGTGATCGAGGCGACCTTTTCGAAACTTGGAAACGACGCCATCAGGAAGCGCCTCTTTTTCGCTATAAATAGGGGACGCCTTCCTCCTCTCTTCTTCTTCACTTGCGTTTTTCAAGAGAGGGAGAGGTTTTTTAGAGAGTCTGTGCAGGAGAGATTGCTTGCAGATGAGAAGTTCCGTGCCGAAGTCAAGTTCCGATCTAGATTCGTCTTGCATCTGTAAGTCCTTGCGTCTGTCTTTGTCTTATTCTATCCCCTGTTTTTCCTTTTTTCTGTTCTGCCCTCCGTATTCTTAGTCTCTGAAGACCTAGAAATTTATAGGAATTGGGTGGATACCCCAGTAGCCATGGCTCGTTTCAGGGCCAAATATCATATACCCGATGATGTTTTGACTAGGCTAGGGGAATCAGATAACCCCGGGGATGGTCCTATGTTCAACAACGGCTGGATGCCGTTTCCTCTAGTCACCATTGTGGAGGGCGGGGTCCGGTTCCATGTTCATCCTCTTCTTAGGGCCTGCCTTAGGACCTGGAACCTATCCCCTTGCCAATTGATGCCTAATGGCTTCAAAATCATTATGGGTGTCGTCATGCTCAACAACACTCTCGGTATTAACCTCGGCGTCCGTGACATTGAACATGTTTATGACATTTGTAAGTCCGCGACTGACGACACCGTCTTCTACCTCTGAGCTAAAACGAAGCTGGGCGGTTTCATTACTGCCTTGGAGGGTTCCAATAAATATGATGGGGACGATCGCCTTTTCATCTTGGGCAACTGGGAATTCTCAGATTCCGAGACCATCATGGAGCGGGCAAACAAGATCCCTCGCCGCTTCGGGACTCCCCCGAGTAAACACCGACCCTCTTCCCTTTGGAATTTTATCTTTGTTTTCTTTTTCTGCCGAACTGACCAACTTCCCGTTTCTCGTTGTTAGATCCCGACCCAGACCAACTCGATTAGCACTAATTAAGTGAGTGTTTAGCCTTAAGTGAGTTTTAGTATTAGTTGGGTTAGAATATGATTAGACTTAGTCTTGGTTTAGCTTTGGGAGTTTTGAGATCATTTAATATTAGTTAGTCACACTCAGGGACGCCTTGAGTGCACGCGTGAAATGGGTGTTCATTCTAGTTTTGTGATTTTGATTGTGGTTTTTACGTCATTTGAATGATTTTATTATTTGTTACAACTTTCATTTTTATCCTGTGTGTGTTTGAGGCCTAGAAACTCAAGTTTTGGCCCAAAAGAGGTAAATCTGAATGTTCATGCTAAATCTGGGCACAAATTTTAAAATCTCAAAACCATGTCAAAATTATATTTTTCTGAAATTAGATATTTCGACGATCATTTTGTTCTTCTTCACCGATCTCATCCGGGGTCCACAAGACCACGTTTCAAGTTTCAGCTGCAAGGGACCCACTTTCAAAAGCTATAAGTACCCTCTTATTATCTCTCCCACTATTCACTTTCACCTTTACCAAACTCCTGCAACATTTTTCTAACCTTAGAGCAAAAGAGAGAAAAAAACTTTCTCCTTAGTTTTCCTCCTTGGGATTGATCTAGCTAGAAGGCTTCATTCTCAAATCCGATTCCGTCATTCTCTTCCTCTCTTCTCAAGCTTCAGCTGGACTCATTTTGGGACAAATCCCTGCTACTATTCATCATCTTCTAGCTCTCTTCTTCTTGTTTGACTAGCTAAAGGTTAGAGCATGAACCTATCTTTTCATTGATGTTCTTTTAGCTCACAAAGAGCTTGTTTTTCATACTATCAAACCCATTTTCGAAATGGGGACTTGTGTTGACCAAAAATGTGATTTTTGTATGTTCTATTTTGGGGGTTTTGTGTAGATTTCGCGGACCTCTTCCTTGATTGGATTTGTGTGAAGTTTTGCTTGGCATTGGCTGTCGGCTAACCGACATCTAACCGACAGCTGACCGAGGGCTAATTGAGGCTTGCAAAAAGGCACTGTTTTGATGGATTTCTCCGGAAATAAAAATCAGACTAAGCATTAGACCTTTACTTGACATTGTGCGCTTGGAATTCTAAAATGTACTTCAACTTCGGAGGCACCAAACCTTGTAAAATTCCGACATTTGATTTCCAACTCCACGAAGGTCAATGAATGGTCTTAGCCTAAGCTTGATAGACTTCGTGTTTGAACTTTTGTTTTGATGCCACATACATCATCGTGTACTCCTTTGAATTTCAAGAATAAGCTTGTTTTAAAGATGAGTTTCAAGAATCAAAATGGGAATCACTTCTTAAGTTTCGTTAAGCATATATATTATGTTATTTTACTAGCCTTATAATGACTCGTTCGATAAGTGATTTCCCTCTTGTTTTGACGTGTTTTGAATATGTGTCGATATGTTTTCTTTATGCATTCATGATCTAAGTGAATACCACTGAGCTTGGACGGCCCCTTCAGTTTGATCCACTGTCCGGGAGTCCTTAAACTTGTGGATTGTCTGCAGACTAGTCGTGTATTGTATACACATCGTGCGTGTTTCCGGTTCCGCGGCCGGCCTCCCCGTTTACCTTGTGTAGCGTGGGATCGTGTTTAGCGTGTCATGATATCGTGTGTGCTTGCTCTTGTCATTTTTATGATAGAGAAAGGATGAGCTCAATGCGGATTTATCTTTTTCATGATAATATAAGTATTTATGCTAGTTTCGTATATTCGACATGTATATCAAATCTTGAACTGTTTCAATCTTATCAAACTGTTTTCATGTTTATTCCTAAATTGATTATTTGCCAAACCGTCGTGTTTGATGCTTATTATTTTGGTGCCCAGGTGCAGGAGGTGTTACCTTTGAGGAGGAGTGCCCGGAGGAGGCTGTTGAGCCACCCCCAGCACGAGAGTGGCAGCCCGATGACGTCATCTAGACGTCAGACGGGATCTTGATATTCGTTTCACCTAGTTTTGGAATACCTTTGGGAAACTTTAGATGTCTTGGCCTTTGTTGGCCTTTTATTTTGTAGATGTATTAACTTAATTCATCTTGTTATTTTGAAAACTTTAACTATGATGGAAAGGCCATATTATGAATCTCTTTCTGATATTATGTCTCGATGTGATCCTATTTGTGAGATTTATTAAAATGTTTATATCATGATTGAATATGTTCTTGCTACGCGCTTCCGCATATTTGTACATGTGAGTTAAATCCCCGTGTTTCGGATCCTCACCGCGGTAACCTGTGGGAAAACAAAATAATTATGCAATCACTGTCGCGGGCCCGGGTCTTAATTCTTGGGTCTCAGTCCGAGGTCGCAACAGGACTGGTATCAGAGCGGGACTTGTTTCAGGCACTTAAAAGAAACTAGAAAATCTTAGGAACGTGGCGTGGATTCGTGAGTTCGTTAGTTCGTTACTTTGGACCTAGTTGACCAACCAAAACTATGTTTATTTATGTATTAACAATTTATTTTGCAGCATCATGGCTCCGAGAAAAACACCAACGAACAATGCTTCAACTAGAGATTAAAATGAAATAGGTCCTAATGAGACACCTATAGCAACACAGTTTTAAGCACTGATGCAAGCTATGTTGGACCAACAGAGGCACGCCAATGAAAATTGTCACACCCCGAAACCGGGTCCTGCAGTGATCCGATCTCGGGATGCGAAATTTTGGAATTAATTAAAACTTTTGCTTTTCCCAAGATCCGCGTGAGTGAGGATAATAAAATTCCACCACGACTTGAATATTTTGTGGAAACTAATCATGGTGTTGCGACTCGGAGCCCGTGGCCATCGGATTTTGCATCGCACTCAACCAATAACTTATAGCCATCAGAATAAGGCTCATGATCAGACTGGTACAAATAAAAAACCATAATACATTGAGCTGACAGTAACATGATATTTTTATTTCCCATAAATATTCAAGTTACAAATTACAAAAAGAATTTTTTTTTATTAAAACCCCAAAGGGAAAAGACTGATAAAAGCTATCTGACCAAATAACCAACTTAACAAAATACTACCACATAATATGTTACGAACGCTGGCACCAAAAGCGACATCTAGATGATATCGTCGTGCCACCACTCTCGTCAAACCGACTGCTCAACCGTCTCCTCCGCTCAAACACCTAAAAAGGCAAGGAAGATGGGTCCTGGCACCAAACAAGAGCGGGGTCAGACACAACGGTCTGGCAAGTAATATTCAGATAATATGATGATAAGGTTATGTAACATTATGAAATAAACATAAATACATTTAAAGTTCTAAGTATTAGTAGCGAAGAAACAAAAGAACAATTTCTAAAAACATTAACGATTCCAAAGGATATAATAAATCAAATAAAACAATAGTGATCGATAGAAAAACGACGGTAATCGAGCAAACACAATAGTAGTCAAATAAATCAACACCGACCAATAAATCAATAGTAAACGAATAAATCATTGGCAACCACATATAGCCATATTCTCCTATTATCGAAGTAACAAGAGCAGACAGAAACCGTTGCCACATTCAAGTGGGAGTGGAAATCAGAAACCGTTGTCACTACCCGTGGAACTGGAAAACAGAAACCGTTGCCACTACCCGTGGGACCGGAATTATCAGAAACTGTTGCCACTACTCGTGGAACCGGAAAACAGAAACCGTTGCCACTACCCGTGGGACTAGAATTATCAGAAACCGTTGCCACTACCCGTGGGACCGGAATTATCAGAAACCGTTGCCATGGCCGAAAATAGAACAAAATCCAAATTGCAGTTGGCAGATAATTTAAAAATTCCGAGCCGGGTGATCAGCCCGGCAAGGGAACCTAAGCTTAGTGGTTCTTTTTAATTTTTCAAAACTTGAACCAATACAAATTAAAATAATAATCCCTTTGGCTCATGGGCTCGCACTATAAAGCTCTGGCCCCATCTTGCCTCGAGGTTTTATTCTCAAAATAATAGACTCTTTGGCTCATGGGCTCGTACTACAAAGCTCTAGCCCCATCTTGCCTCAAGGTTTTATTCTCAAAATAATAGTCTCTTTGTCGAACGTGGCGAACCACTCAAATCTATTTTAATTCGATTTGTAAAAGATACACAAATCTCCGATACTTTCAAATGTGATAAATCGCTTAAACCCCTTTCAAATTAATTTACCAAAGAATACGTGTACGTTTTCTAATTTGAAATGGAATAGAATAGTGTATGGTGGTTCAGTGGTTTACCCAGGAATACTTCGATATACACTTAGTCCCCAAATGTCGATATTAATTGATAAGTTTGGCGCCACTGAAGATCTTCGACAGTTAAAAGATAAAGTGTATATTAAAGTTTAAAAAAAAAGACTTCCAAGGTAACTAAATTCATCCAAACAATTCACTATTTTTCCTACAAATTCTATGATATAGTTTAATTAAATGCATACTTTCATTCCGGACTTCATGGGTTAATAGGGCTGAAACGGGCTTCAAATATGAGGGAAGATATGGACTAAATTGGGCTTGAAAAATAGCTTAGAAAGGCCCCAAAACAGAACCAGAAAAGGGCCCCAAACAGGCCCAGAAAAGGACCCAAAACAGGCCCATGTTCTGGGTTGGGCTCGCTCGAGAGACCCTGGGTGTCCGCTCGAGCGAGGCCCATCCAGAGAGTGGACCGCTCGAGCGGACCCACCGGGTCGCTCGAGCGAGCCATTCTCTGGCCCAGCCCATGAAGTGCAGACCTGCACTCCTTTCTTCTCTTTTTGATTTCCTTCCTTCCCTCCTTCTCTTCCATACATTTTCTAAGAAATGTGGGCTTCTCTTAGCATCAATAAACACCATTGAACCAACCACAACTAATACAATCCATTCAATTCAACAAAATCAAATGCTAACTAAAATTTCTCCGTTCATTAAGATAACAAAAAAAATCTGAGAATAAAGAAGCTGATTCAAAGAAAATGAATCCAAGAGTATAGACATTTCAGGCTAAACATTGTAAAGAAGACGAGCATAAAACATTTACATAAACATTCTAAGATGAAATCACTATATGAAAAGAGAAGAAACTCATTAGAAAGAAGTTCATAAAATCATCCACATTGGATAAATCACCATATTAATTGAAATATTGACTTGCCTTGGTCTAGAAGAGTAGGAAATCACTCAAAGGAAGCTTCTCACAGGCCTCAAGCTCTCAGTCTACAAAACCCCAAAAAATAAACCAAGAAAAACCCAAAAAAAAAAACAACTCTTTTTCAAACTCTATGAAACTCTTTGCTTGTATGAGAAGAATATTCAAAACGGTTAGGAAAACCAAGATCTCATGGAAGAAACACCATTGCTAACCTTTAAAATCTTGAACCAAGAAGAAGAGCTTGGATAGGAGATTTGTCTTTGTTCAAAAACCTTGAAAATTGCATCTTTGGAAAGCTTGAGATGAGGAGAAGAGATTGGCGAAGATCGATCTCCAAGTACCACTCAAAAATGACATAAACAAGAGGAGAGAGAGTGGCTGAAAAAGAGGAAAAAATGGTTCCAGCCCTAGCTGGAATCGTTGCAGGAAAATGGAATAAGAAGAATAACTATTGCACTTATATAAGGTGGGTGAGTGGGTCCCAATGGGCCCCAAGGTTCAAGTGGCTGAAATTGTGACTTGTGGGTCCCGAACGAAAACGACGAAGAAGACAAAATTGCTCGTCGAAAAATCTATTTTCTAAAAAGTATATTTTTGCCAATTTCTGGAATTTTTGAAATTTAAGGACAGATTTAGTGAAAATGTCATTCTTGCCCTTTTCTCGAAAAACGCAATTTCTGAGCATTAAATCAAAATGGTCAAAACATGAAAGTTATTTATAACAATAAAATGAATCAAAATAAATAAAATTTGGGATTTTTAGAAATCAAGAGTAATTTCGCTCAAAAATACATTTTACAAAGGCCGGGTCAAACTAAAGTCAACGGTCCTCAAAACTCTCAAAGGTTATGAAAAATCTAGTCAAACTCAAAAACAAAGTCAAACCAACTCTAATCTCGCTCAAAAAGCTAAACCACAACTAAAACAACTCTAAACAAAAGAATTGGGGGTTAGGGTCTTACAAAAATCAGGCCAGATTCCAGGAACAAATGGCCAAGAAAGACGAAGAGATGGCCCAAGTTCAGAGGCAATTATTGGAAGTCCTGTAGAATAGACCTCAACCACAGCCATCACGAAACATGGGTCCTCAGATTGTGTTTAACAATAGGGCTGATGACCCTAACATTCTATTTGAGAGATTCAAGAAAAGAGGACCCAAGGAGTTCTCCGGTCAAGAAGACCCGTTGACTGCTGATGATTGGCTGACTAATACAGAAAGGATCTTTGATGTATTCACTTGTACGGGCAGACAGAAAGTGAATCTCACAGCCTCTTTGTTCTATGGACTTGCAGACTCATGGTGGCAGATAGTGAAAACACCACATCAGACTATGGCAGATGAGGGGCTTGGACAGCTTTCAAAACACAATTCACTGACAAATATGTTCCTGCACATGTCAAGAGACAGAAGGCGGTAGAATTTCAACAGCTGAAACAAGGGACTATGACCTTTTTGGAGTATGTTACAAGGTTTGAGAGGCTTGCTAGATATGCAACTGAACTCATTGATACAGAACAGAAGAAGATCACTAAGTTCTTAGAGGGGTTAAACCCCATTTTTAAGAGGGATGTTGTGGGAGTGGTTCTACCAACCACTTTTGATGAAGCGGTCAAAAGAGCGTACACATTTGAAGAAATCAATAATGAGATCATACGAGATAGGAAGCAGCAATTTCAGCATCAGAATCAGAGACGGCAGCAATAGCAATAAAACAAGAATCCAAGACAAGAACAAAATCAAGTTAGGCAAGGTACTTGCAATCATTGTGGCAAGAACCACCCTACTCATGAATGCCGTAAGGCCACGGGTGCTTGCTTCAAATGTGGAGGCATGGATATGCAATCAAGGATTGCCCACAACTTCAAAATCAGGGTAACATAAATCAGCAGCAAAGACAGGGAGCACCACAGAATTAGGCACCAGTTCAAAATCAGGTGAGACCACCTCAGCAACAGCAGCAGCAGCAAGGCAGACAAGTACAAAATCGGCAGACAAGTACAAAATCAGAATGCTCATCCACCTCAGAATAGAAATAATCAGGGCAGGCAGAATTAGCAATAGAATAGGCTAAACCAATAGGGACGCTTCTACAATATCAACCGTGCTGATGCAGAAGCGGCATGTGATGTCATTGAAGGTAAACTTCTCGTTTGTGGATTAGAAGAACAGGTTTTATTTGATCCAGGATCCACACACTCCTATCTTTCTCCCATGTTTGCTAAGAAAATAGCTACACCACATTCAGAATTGGACTATGTTTTGACTGTTACTACACTAGTAGGTAAATAGGTTGTTTGTAAAACCTATTACCCTAGTTGTTCAGTTTTATTAGGAGATGTCAGTTTACCAGCCAACCTTATTATTTTAGACATGCATGATTTTGATATAATCTTAGGCATGGGTTGGTTAGAAACCTATCATGCTACCATGGATTGTTTTGGTAAGATCATTACCTTTAGATTACAAGGACCACAGACAGCGTTGATTTTTCAGGGCAATAAGAAGAGAACACAATCTAGTTTTATTTCAGCACTGAAAGCTAATGGATTGGTAAGCAGTGGTTGTGAAGCATTTATAGCGTTTATTACGAAGGATAAACAGTCCCAAGAGGTGGAGGATATCCCCGTAGTGTTTGAATTTCCGGATGTTTTTCCAGAAGAAATCCCGGGTTTACCACCAATTAGAGAAGTTGAGTTCACTATTGAGCTCCTTCCAGGGACAACACCAATATCAATTGCACCTTACAGAATGGCTCCAGGAGAGTTAGGTGAATTGAAACTTCAGTTGCAAGCAAAGGCTTCATTAGGCCAAGTGTTTCACCTTGGGGAGTGCCAGTATTATTTGTGAAAAAGAAGGATGGAAGCCTCAGAATGTGCATCGACTGCAGAAGACAGAATCATGTGACCATCAAGAACAAGTATCTGTTGCCAAGGATAGACGAGTTGTTTGATCAATTACAAGGAGCAGCATACTTTTCCAAGATAGACTTGAGATTTGGGTATCATTAGTCGCGGGTTAGAGAATTGGATGTGTCAAAAACAGCGTTTCGGATAAGATATGGGCACTACGAGTTCTTAGTGATGCCCTTTGGTTTGACTAACGCACCCGCAGTCTTCATGGCTCTCTTGAACAAAGTCTTTGCAGAGTAATTGGATCGCTCTACAGTGGTATTTATTGATGATGTCCTTGTGTATTCTAAGAGTAAGGACGAGCATGAGGGGCACTTGAGGACGTCGTTACAGCTTTTAAAGGACAACCAGCTCTATGCTAAGTTGAACAAATGTGAATTTTGGCCAGAACAAGTTACATTTCTAGGCCACATCATCTCAAGAGAAGGGTTAGCAGTTGATCCAACCAAGATAGAAGCAGTTGTGGAGTGGAAGAGACCTAGCAGTGTGACGGAAATCAGAAGCTTTTTGGGGTTAGCGGGCTACTACCGAAGATTTGTCTAAGGTTTTTCGTCTATTGCAGCGCCATTGATGAAGTTAACTAGGAAGGGTATACCATTTGTTTGGACCGATCAGTGTGAAAGCAGTTTCCAATAATTGAAGAAGAGATTAACCACAGCTCCAATCCTCACATTACCATCGGGCAGCGGTGGATTTGTTATTTTTACAGATGCATCGATTGTGGGGTTAGGCTGTGTATTAATGCAAGATGGCAAGGTGATTGCCTATGGCTCGAGACAGTTGAAGACTCATGAGAAGAACTATGCCACTCATGACTTGGAATTGGCAGCAGCAGTATTTGCTTTGAAGATGTGGAGACACTATCTATATGGAGAGAAATTCGAAGTCCATTCTGACCACCGAAGTTTACAATATTTATTCTCACAGAAAGAATTGAATATGAGACAGAGAAGGTGGATGGAGTATATAAAAATTATGACTTCCCTATCAAGTATCACCCAGGCAAGGTTAATGTTGTAGCTGACGCATTGAGTAGAAAATCAGTGGTTATGGCTAGTTTGAGAGGAGCTAGTGTTTACCAGCAGTTTGAAGAACTTGGAGTAGAAGTGCAACCTCTGAGGAAGGGTGTGATGTTGGCACATATGACTGTGTCTGAACCTACTTTTATTCAACAGATTAAAGATAGTTAGATGCAAGACCCAGACTTGGCCAGGATTGGGGAACAGATTACAGAACGTCCAGATTTCAGAATTTCAGAGGGAATATTATATTTTCGTGACTGGTTGTGTGTACCTAATGTGGATGATTCGAAGAATGAAATAATGATTGAAACTCATAACACAAAGTACTCTATGCATCCGGGTAGTGATGGACCGCGCTCTTGCTCGGTTCCTACCGAGGTCGGCGGACGTGGGAGTCCGTTTGGTTCCGACCCTTTCGTAACTGGGGGGCAGGGGCGTGCATCAACATTTCTTTTTTTTTTTTGTGAGGGTGTGCCAGATTTTCTATTTTACTTGGAATTGCAAGTGGTGATCCGGAGATCAACCTTCGCAAGTAAAAAGGAAATCAACTTCTTTCAAGTTTTCCATTGCACATATATTTAAGAAAAGAGACATTTTCTTGGTTTGCCGTGAAAGGCGATTTTTTGGCATTTATAGCCGATTTTGGCGTTTATAGCCGATTTTTTGGCGTTTATAGCCGATTTTGGCGTTTATAGCCGATTTACAATCCTTATCAATAATGAAAGACAAGAGTTGTGATTTTTGTCTCTTTTGAAAAAATGCAAACTATAATGAAAAGCAAGAAAAGGAGGATCTAACTTCTCAGGAGATTGTGGGGGACTCGTTTAGATTGACGGTCGCAAGCCATATGTGGGCTTCGCCATCATCCATGCAGATGAGAACAGAGGATGCTATTGATTCGCTTGGCTTGGCTATAACCTCAGGTTTTTAGAGAACAAAGACCAAAAGAAGGTCCTATGTCCAATGAAAAGCCGAGTAGACGGGCTTGAAAAGCCATGTCTAAGCCATTGGCGACAGAAGGAGAAGGCAAGGACCTTGGGGGGGGGGGTACCCCCCAAGGGACTTTTGTCACCTTGTAGCGGTGGCCGGTGTAGAACTTCCGCAGAGTTTTCTCTCTTTTTTCTTTCTCTGGATTTCTGTGCTTTGTCTGTCTGTGTGTTTGTGCTTTTTTTTGATGATCCTTTCTTCTTGGAGAGCTCTCCTATTTATAGGCTTTTAGGTAGCCATTTAGGAGGGTTTATGAGCTTTGATTGTCATAAAGCTACATAAAGGGAGGAGTTACAGAATTGAATTCTTTATTTTGTAACTCCTTTTTCTTGGCTTCTGATTGGCCGGAGGAGATTGAGGGCATTTAATCACCTTTAATCGCCATGATGGGAGGAGTTTCATGGGTTAAATGCCATGAATCTCTTGACTTGTAACTCCCGGATGCTTGCTTCTGATTGGTCCATCCAAAGAAATGGATTAATGACTGTAATAAAGCTAGTCAATTAATCGCATTAAGTAGTCGCCGAGCAGTTGAAGAGTCGCGGGCCGTGCCGTGTCTTTTGGGATTCTTCTGGCGATGATCATCGATGGATCTTCATGTAGATCGACATCGGATGACCATGTAATTTCAGGTGTTTGTTGCCAACAGCAGGTCGGTGCCATCTGTCCTGTCGATTTCTCGATCGGTCGGGTAGAAAGCACACTTTTTTTGGTTGACCGGGTGCCGATCAATATTTTTTTCGATACTCTTGATGATTGACCCGTGTTTTGGACGGATGTCAGAGGATTTGGTGTCTCAAAAGCATGAATTTTGGAAAGTACCAGAGGCTGGGCGCTTCGAATCGCGAAAAAACGGCGAAAACCGGGGTTTCCGGGGCCTTCCCGGCGACCCCGGGCTCCAAGGTCGCCGGCGACCCTGGGCTAGGGTCGCACGGGCCTGCGTCCCCGGGCTCCAAGGTCGCCGGCGACCCTGGGCCAGGGTCGCAGGGGTCTGCGACCCTGGGGGGGTTTTCCCTCCTTTGTGTCCCGTTTTGTGTCCGTTTTTGCTGTTTTTCAATTCTTTTTTCTTCATGTATTTTTCCTTGACATTTTGACCATTTATTGGCCTGATTTCTTTGTAGGAAACCTGATGAGAATCCTTGCATTTTATTTTGCAAAGTTTCCAATTTCCTGAGAAAGCCGAAGACTTTGTAGCGCAGAGCTGCCGATTTTCCGTCAGAAGCTGAAACTGGGTCAAACGATGTCGGAATGACCTGAAATTTGGTGTGAAGCCTCCTGAGCAATAAATAAGACCAACCATAGGTTTTTGTTTGAGTTTTGAAGCCGTTTGGGGTCCTATCACCAGTAGACTCGCTTTTGTCGCGATGAAGATGTCGCGGTTTGATGTGCGGTCAACCGATGTCCGATTGACTTGAAATTTGACAGGGAACCTATTGGAGTCATTTTAAGATGATCCATAGGCTCTGTCTTGGAAATCATGGTCCCAGAGAGCTTTGCCGCCGACAGGCCTGATTTGACTTCCGAGCGTCAAACTATGGTCAAATGTTGTGGAAATGACCTGAAATTTGACGTGTAGCCCTTTATAAGCATTTTGAAGCCGTCCATGTGCTCTATCTGATGAGTAATGGCCTCGGTGGTTCTCGCCGCCGAGAGGCTTGATTTAGCTGTTCGAGGGTTGATGTAGAGTCAAACGTTGTCGGTTTGACTCGGAACTTGACGTGGAGCCTTTTGGAAGTATTTTGAGACCATCCATCGGCTCTGATCGAAGATTTGGTGTCTCCGATGCTTTTGCCGCCGAAAGCTCCTTTTCGGCTGTCGGAGAAGCGAAGTTAGGCCAAATGATTTTGAAATGGCCCGAAACTTCTTGTGTACTCCTCTTTTGGCTGTCTTGAAGGATCTTGCAGTTTTTGTTTGATTCTGACAAGATTTGATTTTTTGGAAGTAGCATTGCCTATTTATGGCAGGTTGCGACTTCATGTAGCTCTTTGGATCTTGAAAAGGCAAAGTGACATTTTTGGTGTCAACAAATGCCCCCTCGAGGTACAGCGACGAGTTGCTTAACTTTTGTAGTCGATGTGCCTCGAAGAGATTTTTGAAGGAGAACCTGTGACTTGACTAAGAGTCTTTGAGCAGTCTTTCTTTTTGGTATTTGTAGCCTTTTGAGCTTCCAGGGAAATTTTATGGTAGTGAAAGGGATCACGTACCATCTCGAGGCAAAGTTTTGAAGATGACATCAGGGATGTGGATTTGGGTTTTGACCTTGTGACCTAACAGGCTATATGTGGCAGGTTAGGGGGTCGGGTTTGGTTTTGATCGTGTGACCCAACAAGCTGTATGTGGAATGTTGGGGGATCAATTTTGGTTTTGATCTTGTGACCTAACAGGCTGTATGTGGCAAGTTAGGGGATCAATTTTTGGTTTTTGGTTTTGGTCTTGTGACCTAACAAGCTGTATGTGGCAAGTTAGGGGACCAGGATTTGGTTTGATTTTTGTGGAATGTCAATTTCAAGATTTTGGCTCAATTTGGTAGATGAGGCTGGATGGTTTGATTTTTGGAAGCTCATGGGGCTTGGAATTTTCTTTGTATGGTCCAATCAACTCAAAAGAGGCATGGAACCATTTTTGTATGCTCTTGGTAAGAGGGATTTCTCTTTGACTAAAAGCCCCCCTTTCTTTTTTAAGTGCCTAGGTGGTCAAACCTGGCTCATATGTGCTAACCCATGGGACCTTAAGCTTTTGAAATGGCTTAGATCTCATATGGTGTCATTTTTGTAAAGAATATCAAAAAATATCTCATTTGGATAGAGAATATCTAAGAATATCTTTTCTTGGAGAGAATCTCTCATATTCCCTTTATTTTGGGATAGGATATCTCAAGATATCTTTCTTTTGGGAAAGAATCCTTCATCGATCCTATCTTTTGGGAGAAAATCTCTCATTGATTTCTTTTTGGGAGAGAATCCCTCAAGATATCTTTCTTTTGGGAAAGAATCTTTCTAATCTCTTTCTTTTGGTAAGGTTACCAATTAGTAACACTTATCTCTTTCTTCTTTCCTTCTTTGGTTTGTTCTCTTCTATAAAAGCAAGGAGGAGGTTGGATCTCTTGCTCTTATTACTTTCTTTTGCAATAATCTCAAGAGGGCTTCAAGACCAAGAGTTCTTCTTCTTCAAGATCTTCAAGACTTTTCTTCTTCTTCTCCATAAATGGCTTCAAGTAAGTTCCCTTTTTCAAGAAAACTCCATTGTAGGAAAAAAAGTTCTTTCTTTTTTTTGTTTCTTTCTTTTCTTTTCTTTTTTTTTTCCACGTGTTTGCTTCTTTTTTTTTTCACACATTTTTTTTTTGCTTTCTTTTCTTCTCTTTTTTTTTTTTTGTTTTTTTTTTGTTTGTGGGCCGTACGGACAGATCCGTACGGATCTGGCCGTACGGCCACGTGGCTTGTGGGCCACGGCCTGTGGGCCATCCCCCTTTTTTTTCTTCTTCTTTTTTTTTTTGTTTTCTTTCCCTCCCTTTTTTTTTCAAGAAAGTTTTTTTTTTTTTTTTTTTGTTTTCTTTCCCCCTTTTTTTTTTTAGAAAGTTTATTTTCCTTTTTTTTTTTGTTTTCTTTCCCCTTTTTTTTTTTTGAGAAAGTTTCTTTTCTTTTTTTTTTCTTTTGCTCATCATGATAATGCCCCTTTTTTTTGGCAAACCTAGATGTTCATGCATGCATTCAATTGTAGATTAAATTTGTAGCATGATGTGATAGCATACCTGAAAGTTTTCGCAATTTTGGGAATTTGGAGCTCGCAGCGATGTTGAGCCCTTCCTGATTTTGCGGAGACTTTGAGGTTTCGAAAGTTTGGAGTTTTGGAGCTCGCAGCGATGTTGAGCCCATCTTCAAGCTTTCTATTTCTTTCGGGATAGTTCTTTTTCTTCGGAATTGCCCCGTCATCATGTCAAAATTTCGCCAGATTTTTTTTTTTAGCGAGATTCTGTCATTTTGATGTTTGATGTTTGATCTTTTTCTTTTCCATCCTTTTCAGGTGGTTCCTCCAGAGCGAACAAGGGTAAAGAGCCTGCTACAAGCGTACCTCGTCGGTCTTCTAGATCTTCTAATCCGGCCGTTCAGCAGGCTTTTGAGAAGGTCCAGTATGTTGAGAGGAATTTGGAAGAGTGCGACTCCCTCAACAGAGATGAGATGAGGCAGCGACTGATCACTCTCAAGGGAGAGGAATTCTATAAGATCATGGTAAGCAGTCGTCCATGGGTGATGGAAGATCAGAGCGTTTTGCCCAAGCCTACCTTCTTCTTTGGTGATGCAGTCCCTGATGACATGACATACCAGATGAGATGTTTTCAGTTTTCTTTCACAGCAGATGGTGAGAAGAAGATTGTTGCTACCCGGTCGACGTTTGATCGCACCGTCTCGATTCTGAGCCTTGCCCCCACGTGCCCTAAGAGGGAAGATCCTCCAAGCTGGGTGAGAAGGACAAATGTAATCAAGACCGGGGTTTTTGTTGGCGGTTCTCCTAGATATACGGAGAGGTCGCCTGTTGACATGGACCTGTTGATGCCATCCAGCGGCTACCAGGGTTCTGATTATCCGTCGGTCGATTTGAGACCGGTGGGCCTTGGTATTTTTAGCGGTGACGGCAGCAATTGGATCAAGCCTTTTCGACTTCGTGGCCATTTCAATGCTGACTCCGAGTGGAAGTCGTGGACTGATCGCGTCCTGCTGATTGGTAGTGCCGTTTTGAAGGAAGCCGGGATTTTTGATGCGGTCCGCGCCTTTAGGGAGACCGTGATCTTTTCCGACGAGGCCTTCATGGCTATGCTGGAATCATTCCTCCCACAAACCAATACCTTCGTTGTGACGAATGGCGAGATTGGTTTTTCTTTGAAGGAGCTGAGCGCCATTACTGGATTGCCCATCCTCGGCAAACTCTATGAGGAGTTTATGCCGATTGACAGCGTCCTCGAGGGGCAGTCTGAGGAGTTCAGGCTTCTGTACTTTCAACTCGTCGCCTTCTATGATTTTTTGAAGGAGAAGGAGGGTTTGAAAGTTAGATCCAGCAGTTGGAAGAGTTCTAGCTCTTCATTCCCCAACTTTTCTGATAGCAGGGAGTCTTCTGATAGCGTGACCCAAGAAGCCGGAGCTCAGGATCCAAGTTCAAAGAAGATCTTGGCCATGCAAGAAGAGTTGAGAGATTTCTGTGCAAGTACAAACGCCATATATCCTGACATTGCACTGCGGAGAGATCTCGCTGTTTACCTCACTTATTGGCTTGGTGAGGCTGTTTTTGCTGGAGGAGATGGAACGCACATCAGGCCGCATTGTATTTTTTCCGGCTTGTCAGATGGCGTTTGGAGAGCAGCTTGCTTTGGTGCCAGCTCTTTACTCCTACCTGTGTACCGAACTGCAGGCTGCTGCTTTTTTGGTTCGGCTTGGGCTTCCCATGAATAGGGTATTTTCAGCCCATATCTTTTATTCGTGGTATGTATACCACTGTCCTGGCTTCCACCGGCTGGGTGCTGCACAGGATGATGATCCTCTGATGATTCGACTGGCTAAGGGCAAAGCCGTGTCTGAATCACTTTTGTTTGCCCGCATGAGGATCCGACGGTTCAGGGACGTCGAGATGGGGCAGTCTTCAGTGAAGCTTTCTCCGGAGTTGCGGAAGAAGGCTTTTGATTTTGGTGCCTCCCGAGACTCTACCAGGGCGGGGTCGGGAAGGCATTATTCCTTGACCAATGCAGAGAGAGAGTGGCTTTTCAGCATACGTGTCGGCACGATGGTGTACCGTAGACATCTTTTCGTAGACATCCAGCCGTATGTACCCTCTCGCTTTGCCTTGCAGCTGGGCTTTTCTCAAGGCGTTGTTGGAGCGCCTTTAAGCATGGTGAAGCGCTTTGGAGGCTTACAGGACGGGAGAAATGCATGGGCTTTCTATAGTGCTGAAGACACTACAGCCATGATTTCTTATCTTGTGTTGTTGACTTCCCGGACTGCCGGCTTTGCGAAGTGGTTCGCGGAGAGCTTTTCGGCATATCGGGGGCTTTCCAAGAAGGAGCTTGATGTGAAGCTGGCATCTGGAAAGGGTCTTGGAAAGTCGGATGGCGTCCGGCGAGAGGAAGTTTGGGCCTTCCTTTCTGGAGAGAAGCACAAGATAGGCTTTCTCGGTGACCAGGGCGTCATTGGTTCTGAAGCTGTTCGAGAAATACCTGATGAGGCTTTGGAGCAGCTAGAACAGGAGGAAGCCGAATTTGGCGCTTGGATGCAAGCGGCACAGAGGCAAGCTTCCGTGGAGTCTACTGGCAAGAGTAGACCATCCAGTGAGGAGTCAAGTGGGAAACCTGACTCTGACAGCGGGGCAGGTTCCTCGAAGAAGCGAGCCCGCCGGGGTAAGAGGGGGAGGAGTCATTATCGCAGCAAGGGGCAGCATCAGGACTCTCCTGACTTGGAAGTTCCTCTTACTATTAATGAGGATGTGCCAGTGGATGCTGACGAGCCTCCAGAGAAGAGAAGCCGAAAAGAAGAGACCGTCGGTGAAGGTATGATTCTTCCTTTTTCTCTTTCCATTTGTTTTCATGGGATTTTTCCATGTTCTGATTTTCTTCTTGTTTTTGCTTTTCTCTCTTTTTTTTTTAGCAGAGGAAGACTTGGTGATGCCTGAGGTTCCAGTCAATGAGGTGGTGACGGATCATGTCGAGGCATCTTAAGAAGAACCGAGGGACTCTGGAGTGAATCCAGAATCTCCAATTGGTACGACTTCTTTTGCTTTTTTTTTTGTCTGTGACTTGGTTTGTTAACACATTTCTTGCCAGCTGACTTGCCATAGGATTCCGATGACTTTGAACCCTCGATGGACGCAAATGTTGATGATGCTTCCAATGAGTTCATGGAGGAGGAAAGTGTTCCGCGAGTCGTCGAAGAAGGTATTTTGTAGTTATAACCCTGATAATGATTTTCAAACAGGATTATATTCATACCTTTTTGTGTTTCTTTGGCAGGTTTTGAAGTGACAGAGGAGGGTCCATCGCTTCCTTCAGAACCAGAACAAGGGATGCCGGAGGTTGATCCAGAGGTAGAGACTCTTGGGACCAGCTCTGACAATGTTGAGGAGATTCCTCGCGCTGAGATTCCTTCCCGAGCAGGAGTAGCTTTAGCTGGAAAGAGTTCTTTTGTTACTCTTCCAACAGATGATGATATGAGTAGCCGACCAACGGAGTTGGGCGAATCTTCAGCTGGGCCATCTCTTCTTTTTGCGAAGAAGGTGGTGGTGCGAGTTCTGAGCTCTTGGATTGAGACTCTCTTTTCTGGGCACTTGGATGCCGGATTTGGGATGATCCAGCATGTGCGTGAGATTCTCGGTGATGCCGAAGAAGCTGGTCTGGATGTCACAAGTGCCAGGGCGATCGTTGATAGGATCATTGAGTTGGGTGACAAGTGGTTTGAGACCATGGGTTTTCCTGACGATCAGTTCTTCAAGGAGATGTTCTTGGACCCTGCGGATAAGGCTCAATCTAACCTGGATGAGGCTACAGAAAGCAGGAAGCAGGCAGTCCGAGAGAAGAACTTAGAAGAGCTAACCATCATTGGGCTGACACATGACCTTAACATCCTTGATAGGGAGGTCGATGAGGCCAGGAAACGTCTTGAGCAATTGCAGGCACAAGTCGCTGCCAAGTGGACTGAAATAACAGAGGCTCGTGAAAGGGAAACTGCTCTGATTCACCGGGTTACGGATGCCAATCGAGTTCTCAAAAGGAAGTCTGATGAGAACAAACAATGGAAAACCGCTCGGGGGAAGCTTCCTAGTGCGAAAGAAGGGTTACAGCCCACCCCAGCATCTCATGGCAGGTTCCTGAAGAAGCGTGCCTTGGAATCCTTGACGGATGAGGCCAAAAGCTTGCTTAAGGAGCTGAACTATTGGCTGGAAACCATTTTTGATTGAGCTTCTGTTTGTTTTTTTTTTATAACAGAAACTATCCCTTTTTCTCTTTTTTGGTACCACTTGTATTATTTTTTTTTGGTACTTATTTTTTGTAGTGCTTGTGAACACTTTCTTTTTTTTTTTGGTACCACATGTATTTTTTTTGGTACTCTTTTTTTTTGTAGTGCTTGTGAACACTTTCTTTTTTTTTTTGTTATCCCTACGCTCACTTGAATCTTTTTGTGATAAAAGTAATTGCTAAATGGGATGCTCTTTTTTTTTTGTTATCCCTACGCTCACTTGAATCTTTTTGTGATAAAAGTAATTGCTAAATGGGATTTGATCAAAAGGTTGTCATTTTGTGAAAATCTTTTGTCAAATGATTGTTTTGGCATGGAAGCCAGGTTTTTGTTTGTGGCATGGAAGCCAATTTTGGCATGAGAGCTAGCTCTTTTTTTTTATGGCATTGATAGCTGAGTTTTTTTTTGTGTGGCATCTATAGCCAGTTTTGGTGGCATTGATAGCCGGTTTGTTTTGTGGCATCTAGCCGGTTTGTGGCATTGATAGCCTGTTTTGTTTTGGTGGCATTGATAGCCGGTTTTTTTGAAATCCAAGTTTTTTGTTTGTGGCATTGATAGCCGGTTTGTTTTGTGGCATTTATAGCCTGTTTTGATGGCATTTATAGCCGGTTTGGTTTTCAAAAATGCAAGTATCGACTAAAAGTCGCCTCCCTGCTGAATGTTCTTGCAAGTATCGATGGAATGTCGCATCCTTGCTCATTCGGTTGCGAGTATCGATGGAATGTCGCATCCTCGCGGATTTGGGTGCAAGTATCGATGGAATGTCGCATCCTTGCTTTTTCAAAAATTTTGGTTTTGCGGGTACTAACTTGATGTCGTTTCCCCATGATTTTTGAAATTTGTGGTTTTCTCGAACCTTTGAGTTATGGATATCAACTGAAATGTTGCGTCTCCATGGTTTTTTAGGTTTTTTCGAACCTTTGAAATTTGGGTTGTGGATATCAACTGAAATGTTGCATCTCCACAGTTTTTTTTTAGGTTTTTTCGAACCTTTGAAATTTGGGTTGTGGATATCAACTGAAATGTTGCATCTCCACAGTTTTGGATTTTGCAAGTACCGACGAAATGTCGCTTCCCTGCGATTTTGGAAGTGTCGAACGTGGTTCGCTTGCTTCCGATTTGTGCGAGTATCGACTAAGCGTCGCTTCCCCACGGTTTTTGAAAAACCATTTTTTTTTTGTTTAAAGACACGAGGGTCATAAGTTTTGACCTAAAACCATTTTGGCGGTAAAAGGCAGGGTGGACTAGGGTGGAAATCCCTGAATCCGGATTTTGTTTCAAACCATGAATTTTGGGTTCAAGGGTTGAAAATTTTGGTCAAGTTAGGGAAAGGTTCCTAAACTTGGATATTTTTTTTTGAACAATGAAACGATGAAAGTAAGCATTGTTTTAAATTTCTAGAAATTTCAACATTTGATATGAAAATTCTAAAAAGGGTGGGTTTAGCGAGCGTGTACCTGGAAACCGGTTTTGGCCGTACAGGCATTGCTCTTACCCAGTTGGGTAAGTCTTCAAGGGTAGTACCGCTTCAAGAACTTGCCATTGATGGGCAGCATACATCTGTCACCTTCCATGTTTAGGAGTGCGTATGCGCCATTGGAGAAAACTTTGTCGATGACGTAGGGTCCCTCCCATTTTGGCTCAAATTTGCCTTTGGACTTGTGAGCGAAGACCATTGGTCTTTTTACCGCAAGAACCAAGTCACTCTTTTTGTAGGCGCATTGCCTGACCTTTTTATCGAAAGATCCTGCCATGCGTGCTTGGTAAAGTTCAATGCTTTGTTGAGCTTCGAGCCGTCTCTCATCGAGATTGTCCAGCTCATGGAGTCGCAATTTGACATTGCTTTCTTGAGTCATGTCATTTTGCAAGGATACCCTCAAGGAAGGAATTTGTACTTCCAAGGGAACGACAGCTTCGCATCCATAGACCAAGGAGAATGGTGTGCTATGGGTTGGTCCTCGAACGGTGGTTCGATAGGCCCACAAAGCTTCAGACATTTTATCGCTCCAGTCTCTTTTGTGACTAGGGACCATTTTTTTGAGGATTTTGCAGAGTGTCTTGTTGAAAGCTTCTGCTAACCCGTTTGCTGCCGGATTGTATGGAGTCGAAGGACAGCTTTGGATTTTGTATTTGTCGCAGAACCTGTAGAATCGATGATCCCGGAACTGTGGTCCGTTATCATGGACGAATCTTTTGGGTATGCCGAAACGACAAATGATGTTGGTGCGCAGGAACTGAAGGACTGATGAGGTCTTCATTTCGTTAATCGCAAATGCTTCTGACCACTTGGAGAAATAATCCGTAGCGGCGAAGATGAAGCGATGACCTTTGCTTGAAGGGGGAGAAATAGGGCCTATGATGTCCATACCCCAGGCTTCGAAAGGCCATGAGATCGCTGTAGGATGCAGCCATTCTGGAGGCATGTGAATGTAATCTCCATGAACTTGGCATTGTTGGCAGCGCTTAGCAAATTGCATTGCGTCAGCTACCATGGTAGGCCAGTAATATCCTAACCTTTTTATCTGATCATAGAGCTTAGGTCCAGCCTGATGAGCTCTGCAAAGACCAGCATGAACTTCTTTGAGTGTTTCTTCAGCCTCTTGTTGTGACAAGCAGCGTAAAAGTACTCCATTGAAGGATTTCCTGTAAAGGATTTTTGAAGGAATATCCAAATGAAAGCTTGGGGTTCGCCTTTGGATGCTTACCCGTTCTTTTGGATCTTCAGGTAGGATTCCGAACATAATGTAATCAATGAACGGATCCCTCCAGTCGCCGATTGAAGTTTGAAGGATTGAAATCCGACTTCCGACCACTTGGTGGCATTCAGCCACTGCTTGGTGTGTTAAGAGGAGGAAAGATGTACCTGGTGGTCTTCAGGGACTTCAGGCTCTGGGTTGCGAGGAGGCTCGTTGACGCGGTCTTGCTCTTGTTCTAGAGCGAGTCGCTGCAAGATCCTTGCATATTCTTCAAGATCAGGCATGGGAGCCGGATCTTCTTCTTCATCAATTCTTTGTGGCTCAACATGGTTGATTTCCACTGGAGTAATGAGAGGTGCTGAGTCAGCAGCATTTTCTTGTACAGCCTCTTGGTCTTCTTCATCATCAGACCAGGATCCTTGTGGCTGTAGGGGGTTATACCAGATTACTGGCATAAGATGAGACTCAGGAACCCATTCTTCATCGGAGAGATATTCTCCTGTTTCAAGGGACTCCTCCCACTCATCTGTGTAGTTGGATTCGAATCCATCATCGGTGTCGCTGGACTCGTATCCATCAATGGAGAATCCAACTACCGAATTGCAAGAGTATGATGCCTCCTGCATGGCTTCTTTGAATTGAGGTGGCATGAAATCACTGAGAGTGAATTTCCTTACCCCCTTCGAAGTCTCTGGAAGGGATGTTTTTGTTGCCTCCAGTAAAGCAGTGGAGGAAGCCTCTGCCTTTTCTTTGACCTCTAGTTTTGGCTGGGTCTTCTCTTGCCGTTTGAGTTTGAGGAGATGTTTCCTAGCCTGCCTTCGCTGTTGAGCTGTAGGCTTTGTTTTCACGACCTCCCAATTTTCATCTTCCAGGAGATCAGGATGTACCCATATCGGTTGTCCGTCTGGTGTCGGGTAAGGAACCAGTTCCTCGGACGCTTGGATTGAGTTTATCACCTTGAAGGAAGTAGTGATCTTCTTCTTCGGTGATTTTGATGTTTGTCCACATGTCACCATGTTGACGGAGGCAGACCCATAGTTTTTGTCAAAGGTGATGACTCCGTTTTTCCACATCTCGTTTATTTTCTCTCTCACAACGAAGCATTGATTGAAAAGATGCGAGATCATCTGGTGGTATGGACAGTACCGAGGATCGTTGGTTTTGCCAACATCACCCGGCCTTTTTGGTTCAGGCAAGGTGAGCTTGCCGTTTGCCATAAGTGCCCCGAAGATTTCATCAACATCTTCATCAAACGGGTATTTCTTCTCTTATCAAACGAGTATTTCTTCTCTACTCGTTCTTTGAAGGCATCTGAGAGTTCAGGTCTCTTACCAGCAGCTTTGTTTTCAGCTTTCTTTGGTGGCTGAGGAGCTGACTTGGTCTGCACATTGAGGACCTCTTTTTTCTTTGGTTTAGAGGTTGCAATGGCGGTCGGCTCTTTTCTTGATGATTTTTGACTGTTGAGGTCTTTAATCACCGTTTCAGCTTCCATGGAAGCTTCTAGGAGTTCTCCCAGGTTTTTTGATTTGTTGCCGATGATCATGGAGCGGATTCTGGCTCTCATGTTGTTTCGGCAAATGTCGACTAGCGACGCTTGTGGCAATACATCAGAGCATTTGTATGCCATTGCTTTCCACTTGTGAATGAAGTCATATGTTGATTCATTCTCCCCCTGTTTTAGGCTGCACAGCTAAGCCATAGTAGCAGGGATGATCTTCACCTTTGAAGTGAGTCAGGAAGCGTGTCTCTAGCATGGCCCAATTTTGGATTGAGTCCTCCGGCAGAGTGGAGTACCAATCGAAGGCCGTACCTTTTAGGGTACTTGCAAAGAGGCGGATCTTGAGTGCATCTTGATCCGCGATAGCTCCCGTCAGGATCTTGAAGTGGATGACGTGCTGTCTAGCTGATCCTTTCCCCGTATATGTTTGGAGAGTAGGATGCTTGAATTTGGTGGGGAACGGGACCGAGTCCATCCATAAGGGATATGGTGGCTTGATCCCATGCTCCTTGAGTATATCCCCTTCTTTTGCTTTGGCGAGGATACTGTTTACGTCCATTTTGGTAAGGGCGCGTGACTCATTTTCTTCTCTATTTACCTCGTCGTCTTGATGATTCGGAGGAGGTTCATTGTTCGCCTGATTTTGGAAGGCGAGGAGAAGGTTTTCCATCAGAGTTTCAATCCTCTGCTGGACCTGTTCCAACTGCTGGATGCGGGTGATCGCATCTTCTGGAGGTGGATTGCGGGGTGGTGGCTCAGAATTTGTAGCCAAGACATTCATCCTTCGTGATTCGAACGAAGAAACTGTCCTGGTGACTGAGCTGGGGCTCATTCTTTTTGAAGAAGAGCTTGAGGAAGGATCACTCTGCTGTCCTTTGCTTGAAGGAGCAGGGGATTCTTCTGAATGTCTTCTTGTCCTTGAGACACGCTGCGGGTCATCGGACGTCGGACATGGATTTTTGTTGCTGACTTTTGGCGGCTTCTGGTTTTTCCAGCCATATGGACGGCAGCAACTTGGTTGGGTCTTTCTTTTTCGACCCATTTGGGAGAGACTTGAAGTGTAGGAGGCTGGGTCCTTTGCTTCTCTAGTCTCTTTTGCAGGTATGACTCGCAGCGGCGTATACGACGAGCAATTTGAGCTTCGGTCAGCTCTGGCTGGGCTTTGACGATGAAGGATGTGCTCCCTCGGGTGCAGCAGCCGAGCCTGTCTTCTTTGCAACTGGGCAAGGACAGGATGCGAACCCTGTCCTTCGCCTGTTGCAGCGAAGCTTTGAATTTTTGAAGTTCGGCCCCTGTAGAGATGAAGGGTCGAACTGCAGGTTTGTAGGCCTTAGCAGGTGCTTGTAGAGGCCTTGTGATGCATGACTTGATTTTGGGCTTGTAGGAACAAGCCGGCTCATGCTGGGATGACTTGGAAGTCAGGTTGGAGATGGGTTTCTCCTCTTTCATATAGGCAAGAGGGTAGAACTGGTTCTCCTTGAGTGGGGCCAGGAATGCTGGCTTAGTGGATGTTTGGGACCTTCTCTGTTTTGGTGAAGGTCTTGGGGACCAAGTCTTGGGATAGACCTGGTTGCTTGCAGGTCAAGGCTTCGTGGTGCTGCCACGGGCTTCAGGCCTTCTGGTGCTCGCCTTTGGTGTCACGGTAGTGACACGTTGAGAGGCGAGTTTCTGCTTCTTGGAGGGAGCAGTTTGTTCCTCAGGAAGTGGGAATGGTCCCAGCGTCCCAAAGACGATAGTCCGGGGAGTTGAGGTCAACCCGGAGTTCAGAGAGTTGCCGAGGGAGTTGATGCTTCGGCAGCTGATGAGGCGCTTGTAAGTGCGCGAGGT
Source organism: Litsea cubeba (assembly GCA_012931725.1). Classification (NCBI taxonomy): domain Eukaryota; kingdom Viridiplantae; phylum Streptophyta; class Magnoliopsida; order Laurales; family Lauraceae; genus Litsea; species Litsea cubeba. Next base: position 37,580,703 of record CM022955.1, on the reverse strand, counting down.
TTGCTTCTGTTGAAGCATGAGTTGGTGCTTGTTTTCATCGAAAGTAATGGTTAGTGAAGCTGCCATTGTTAGTTTTTCGAAAATTTCTGAAACAAGACCACATCCATTAGTAATCACAAGAATATAATGATCATAAATGGGAAGTTCTATGGTTTCGACTTTTCAAATTGCTAGAGGAAGATGACCCAAGCAACATGAAGAAGGCAAAACACCATAGAGGGTACAATTGTTCTGATCGCAGGTATGGTAAGCCCAGAATGGGCATCCCAGTGACTGCTAGAAGCAATTGTGAGCTTAAATTCGACTTATCGAGAAGCAGAGCTTGCTCGAGGTAAGAAGAATATAAAGTTGGAGTTACAGATGTGCCGGTCGCAATACAGTAGACCCTAAAAGGGCGTACTAGTACCGCTAGACACAAATATCTTGAGACCGCATCTATGAGATGAGATTCTCTGTTTTGAAAGGTCAAAATTGGATTCATCAAAGAGAGCAGATGGTATTCCAATCTAAACACGGGCTCAGCGATTTCCGCGAGCGCCAGTGCTCAGAAAGAAATGAACCATAATTTCTCGAATCTGAATCTAAAAATGACGAGTTTTTTTTTTTTGAAAGGCCAATATCGGGTTCATCAAAGAGAGCAAAAGGCACTCCAATCTGAACACGGGCTCAGCGATTTCCGCGAGCGCCAGTGCTCAGAAAGGAGAAGACCAAGATTTCTTTAATCTGAACCCAAAATGACGGAAGTTTTTTTTTTTGAAGATTTTAAAGATTTTTTTTTTTAAAATCTTTTTTTTTTATTTTTTATTTATTTTTTATATATATATTTTTTTAAGATTTTTTTTTGAAAATTTTTTATTTTTTATTTTAAAATTTTAATTTTTTAAAAATTTTAATTTTTTTTTAAATTTTGTTTAAAAGACGAGAGAGTACACATATGCCTCCTAACCCGATCTTATGAAATCTTGATTGATAGAATTGCCCCCAGGTAAGGGTAGGATTACTTAATGAACCCATTTGGAGGACCCTTGCCTAGAACAGTCAAGCTGTCTCCACACTCTGGACAAGGCTTTTCTTTGAATCAACCATGATCAAAGAACACAGTTGGTTTAACCTTAGTGGTCTATGTCTTTTTTTTATATTTTTATTTTATTATATATTTTTTTAATGAACTCATCGAAGAGAAACGATGGCCCAAAACCTTAGTCGAACAGGCTCAACATTTCTGCGAGCGCGATAAACGATAGGAACGGATCAAGGTTTCTCAATTTTGAATCCAAAATGAGAAATCTAAATTTTTTTATTATTTATATATATATTTTTTAGATCTTTAATGAACTCATCGAAGAGAAACAATGGCCCAATCCCCGATCCGAACACGGTCTCAGCGATTTTCGTGAGCGCCAGTGCCCAGAATGGAGAGGATCAAAGTTTCTCAATTTTGAATCCAAACTGAAAAATCTGATTTTTTTTATTTTTTTTTTTTGAAAAGAGAAAGAGTGGAAATAAATTCAAAGAATTAGAAATTTCCAAACAAAAAAATCTCATCTCATTTTTTTTAGATGCGGAATTCAACATAGGCCACCAATTATAAAGTAGCCAAGGAATCGAGAAAAGAAATATAAGCATAGAGCAAAATATATGATATGCAAATATTTCATTTCTAGCATCGTGTTTTCAAATAAACGAGTCCCACCAGGTGGGCCAGCTTGATGGACCGCGCTCCTGCTCGGTTCCTACCGAGGTCGGCGGACGTGGGAGTCCGTTTGGTTCCGACCCTTTCGTAACCGGGGGGCAGGGGCGTGCATCAACATTTCTTTTTTTTGTGAGGGTGTGCCAGATTTTCTATTTTACTTGGAATTGCAAGTGGTGATCCGGAGATCAACCTTCGCAAGTAAAAAGGAAATCAACTTCTTTCAAGTTTTCCATTGCACATATATTTAAGAAAAGAGACATTTTCTTGGTTTGCTGTGAAAGGCGATTTTTTGGCATTTATAGCCGATTTTGGCGTTTATAGCCGATTTTTTGGCGTTTATAGCCGATTTTGGCGTTTATAGCCGATTTACAATCCTTATCAATAATGAAAGACAAGAGTTGTGATTTTTGTCTCTTTTGAAAAAATGCAAACTATAATGAAAAGCAAGAAAAGGAGGATCTAACTTCTCAGGAGATTGTGGGGGACTCGTTTAGATTGACGGTCGCAAGCCATATGAGGGCTTCGCCATCATCCATGCAGATGAGAACAGAGGATGCTATTGATTCGCTTGGCTTGGCTATAACCTCAGGTTTTTAGAGAACAAAGACCAAAAGAAGGTCCTATGTCCAATGAAAAGCCGAGTAGACGGGCTTGAAAAGCCATGTCTAAGCCATTGGCGACAGAAGGAGAAGGCAAGGACCTTGGGGGGGGTACCCCCCAAGGGACTTTTGTCACCTTGTAGCGGTGGCCGGTGTAGAACTTCCGCAGAGTTTTCTCTTTTCTTTCTTTCTCTGGATTTCTGTGCTTTGTCTGTCTGTGTGTTTGTGCTTTTTTCTGATGATCCTTTCTTCTTGGAGAGCTCTCCTATTTATAGGCTTTTAGGTAGCCATTTAGGAGGGTTTATGAGCTTTGATTGTCATAAAGCTACATAAAGGGAGGAGTTACAGAATTGAATTCTTTATTTTGTAACTCCTTTTTCTTGGCTTCTGATTGGCCGGAGGAGATTGAGGGCATTTAATCGCCTTTAATCGCCATGATGGGAGGAGTTTCATGGGTTAAATGCCATGAATCTCTTGACATGTAACTCCCGGATGCTTGCTTCTGATTGGTCCGTCCAAAGAAATGGATTAATGACTGTAATAAAGCTAGTCAATTAATCGCATTAAGTGGTCGCCGAGCAGTTGAAGAGTCGCGGGCCGTGCCGTGTCTTTTGGGATTCTTCTGGCGATGATCATCGATGGATCTTCATGTAGATCGACATCGGATGACCATGTAATTTCAGGTGTTTGTTGCCAACAGCAGGTCGGTGCCATCTGTCCTGTCGATTTCTCGATCGGTCGGGTAGAAAGCACACTTTTTTTGGTTGACCGGGTGCCGATCAATATTGTTTTCGATACTCTTGATGATTGACCCGTGTTTTGGACGGATGTCAGAGGATTTGGTGTCTCAAAAGCATGAATTTTGGAAAGTACCAGAGGCTGGGCGCTTCGAATCGCGAAAAAACGGCGAAAACCGGGGTTTCCGGGGCCTTCCCGGCGACCCCGGGCTCCAGGGTCGCAGGGGTCTGCGACCCTGGGGGGGGGTTTTCCCCCCTTTGTGTCCCGTTTTGTGTCCGTTTTTGCTGTTTTTCGATTCTTTTTTCTTCTGTATTTTTCCTTGACATTTTGACCATTTATTGGCCGGATTTCTTTGTAGGAAACCTGATGAGAATCCTTGCATTTTATTTTGCAAAGTTTCCAATTTCCTGAGAAAGCCGAAGACTTTGTAGCGCAGAGCTGCCGATTTTCTGTCAGAAGCTGAAACTTGGTCAAACGATGTCGGAATGACCTGAAATTTGGTGTGAAGCCTCCTGAGCAATAAATAAGACCAACCATAGGCTTTTGTTTGAGTTTTGAAGCCGTTTGGGGTCCTATCACCAGTAGACTCGCTTTTGTCGCGATGAAGATGTCGCGGTTTGATGTGCGGTCAACCGATGTCCGATTGACTTGAAATTTGACAAGGAACCTATTGGAGTCATTTTAAGATGATCCATAGGCTCTGTCTTGGAAATCATGGTCCGAGAGAGCTTTGCCGCCGAGAGGCCTGATTTGACTTCCGAGCGTCAAACTATGGTCAAATGTTGTGGAAATGACCTGAAATTTGACGTGTAGCCCTTTATAAGCATTTTGAAGCCGTCTATGTGCTCTATCTAATGAGTAATGGCCTCGGTGGTTCTCGCCGCCAAGAGGCTTGATTTAGCTGTTCGAAGGTTGATGTAGAGTCAAACGTTGTCGGTTTGACTCAGAACTTGACGTGGAGCCTTTTGGAAGTATTTTGAGACCATCCATCGGTTCTGATCGAAGATTTGGTGTCTCCGATGCTTTTGCCGCCGAGAGCTCCTTTTCGGCTGTCGGAGAAGCGAAGTTAGGCCAAATGATTTTGAAATGGCCCGAAACTTCTTGTGTACTCCTCTTTTGGCTGTCTTGAAGGATCTTGCAGTTTTTGTTTGATTCTAACAAGATTTGATTTTTTGGAAGTAGCATTGCCTATTTATGGCAGGTTGCGACTTCATGTAGCTCTTTGGATCTTGAAGAGAAGTGACATTTTTGGTGTCAACAGGTAGTACGAAGATGTAACAGAACTTGAAGGATAGATTTTGGTGGAACAACATGAAGTGAGAGATAGCATGAGCATTTATATCTCGTTGCTTGATTTGTCAGATGATCAAAGCAGAACATCAGAAGCCTCCAGGTTTGCTACAACCGCTGGAGATTTCAGAGTGGAAATGGGAGCACATCACTATGGATTTCTGTCTCCGGATTGCCTAACACCAAGAAAGGGAACAATGCTATTTGGGTAATTGTAGACCGTCTTACGAAGTCTGCTCATTTCATTCCGATGAAGACAGGGAATATGATGCATATGGCACCACTTGTAAGCTTGTTCATCGAAGAGATTGTCAGTAAACATGGTCAACCTGTTTCCATCACTTCAGACAGAGACAACAGATTTGTTTCGAGATTTTGAAAGACTCTTTTTGAGTCTATGGGTACAAAACTCCAGTTTAGCACAGCGTATCACCCGCAGACAGATGGCCAATCAGAGCGGATAATACATACTCTTGAAGATATGTTACGTCATGTGTATTAGACTTCAAGGTTGAATGGGATGAGTACCTACCACTTTGTGAGTTCGCATATAACAATAGCCCATTCTAGCATTGGGATGGCACCTTTCGAGGCACTTTATGGTAGAAGATGCAGAACTCCAGTTTGTTGGGAAGAAGTCGGTGTTCGTTGCTTCCATTGACCGACAATAGTTGGAGAAACAAGTGATAAAGTCAAATTGATTCAGGACAGATTGAAGATTGCTCGAAGCAGAGAAAAGAGTTATGCTGACACTCGCAGAAGGGAGTTACAGTTTGATGTGGGTGACAAAGTGTTTTTGAAAGTGTCACCGGTTAGAAGGACTCTGAGGTTTGGAAAGAAGGGCAAGTTATCAAATAGATTTATTGGTCCGTACGAGAATTTGAGCAAAATTGGAAATGCTGCCTATAGACTTGTATTACCACAGGAACTCTCCGGGGTGCATAACGTATTTCACGTCTCTATGCTTAAGAAGTATGTCCACAGCCGTTCCCATATAACTCCACACGAGCCTTTAGAGATTCGAGAAGATGCTTCGTATTTGGAAAAACCAGTCAGAATCATTGACACCAAGGAACATGAATTGAGAAATCGGACTATCCATTGGTCAAGGTACTTTGGGAAAACCATGAGCCAGAAGAAGCAACATGCATGGTAATTAAGAGATCAAGTTCAGAGAAAATATCCACACTTATTGCCAGAGGTAAACTTGTTTTTATTTGGAGGACCAAATATCCTAAGGTTGGAGGATGTTAGAACCCGACCCAGACCAACTCGATTAGCACTAATTAAGTGAGTGTTTAGCCTTAAGTGAGTTTTAGTATTAGTTGGGTTAGAATATAATTAGACTTGGGTTAGAATATAATTAGACTTAGTCTTGGTTTAGCTTTGGGAGTTTTGAGATCATTTAATATTAGTTAGTCACACTCAGGGACGCCTGAGTGCACGCGTGAAATGGGTATTCATTCTAGTTTTGTGATTTTGATTGTGGTTTTTACGTCATTTGAATGATTTTATTATTTGTTACAACTTTCATTTTTAGCCTGTGTGTGTTTGAGGCCCATAAACTCAAGTTTTGGCCCAAAAGGGGTAAATCTGACTACTCATGCTAAATCTGGGCACAAATTTTAAAATCTCAAAACTATGTCAAAATTATATTTTTCTGAAATTAGATATTTCGACGATCGTTTTGTTCTTCTTCACCGATCTCATCCGGGGTCCACAAGACCATGTTTCAAGTTTCAACTGCAAGGGACCCACTTTCAAAAGCTATAAGTACCCTCTTATTATCTCTCCCACTATTCACTTTCACCTTTACCAAACTCCTGCAACATTTTTCTAACCTTAGAGCAAAAGAGAGAAAAAAACTTTCTCCTTAGTTTTCCTCCTTGGGATTGATCTAGCTAGAAGGCTTCATTCTCAAATCCGATTCCGTCATTCTCTTCCTCTCTTCTCAAGCTTCAGCTGGACTCATTTTGGGACAAATCCCTGCTACTATTCATCATCTTCTAGCTCTCTTCTTCTTGTTTGACTAGCTAAAGGTTAGAGCATGAACCTATCTTTTCATTGATGTTCTTTTAGCTCACAAAGAGCTTGTTTTTCATACTATCAAACCCATTTTCGAAATGGGGACTTGTGTTGACCAAAAATGTGATTTTTGTATGTTCTATTTTGGGGGTTTTGTGTAGATTTCGCGGACCTCTTCCTTGATTGGATTTGTGTGAAGTTTTGCTTGGCATTGGGGCTAAAGCAAGTGAACTTCTTAGGATTTCTTTTACATTTTTTTTCCATCCTTCCTTCTCATTTCTGAACCACCTGCATTGATATGTATAAAAATTGTCCCTTGGAAAGCATGGTGGCTTGGGGAATGCAGGTCGTTTAGAAATGAGAAGGAAGGAGGGAAGAAAAAAAAATCTGAACCGAAATGTACTGTCCGTGCGTTGTCGGTCAGGTGTCGGTCAGCTGTCGGCTGACCGACGGTCGACCGACAGCCAACCGACCCCTGTCGGTTCCAATTCCCGAGAGCAACATTTTGACAGAACAATCCGTTGGTCAGCTCTCGGTTAACCAACAAATCTATCGGTTCCTTTTCCAGAGGGCATCAATTTTTGTTCAGAGATCTGTCGGTCAGCCGAGGATTGGCCGTCGGTCAGCCGAGGGTTGGCTGTCGGCTAACCGACATCTAACCGACAGTTGACCGAGGGCTAATTGAGGCTTGCAAAAGGGCACTTTTTTGATGGATTTCTCCGGAAATAAAAACTAGACTAGGCATTAGACCTTTACTTGACATTGTGCGCTTGGAATTCTAAAATGTACTTCAACTTCGGAGGCACCAAACCTTGTAAAATTCCGACATTTGATTTCCAACTCCATGAAGGTCAATGAATGGTCTTAGCCTAAGCTTGATAGACTTCGTGTTTGAACTTTTGTTTTGATGCCACATGCATCATCGTGTACTCCTTTAAATTTCAAGAATAAGCTTATTTTAAAGATGAGTTTCAAGAATCAAAATGGGAATCACTTCTTAAGTTTCGTTAAACATATATATTATGTTATTTTACTAGCCTTGTAATGACTCGTTCGATAAGTGATTTTCCTCTTGTTTTGACGTGTTTTGAATATGTGTCGATATGTTTTCTTTATGCATTCATGATCTAAGTGAATACCACTGAGCTTGGATGACCCCTTCAGTTTGATCCACTGTCCGGGAGTCCTTAAACTTGTGGATTGTCTACAGACTAGTCGTGTATTGTATACACATCGTGCGTGTTTCCGGTTCTGTGGCCGGCCTCCCCGTTTACCTTGTGTAGCGTGGGATCGTGTTTAGCGTGTCGTGATATCGTGTGTTCTTGCTCTTGTCATTTTTATGATAGAGAAAGGATGAGCTTAATGTGGATTTATCTTTTTCATGATAATATAAGTATTTATGCTAGTTTCGTATATTCGACATGTATATCAAATCTTGAACTGTTTCAATCTTATCAAACTGTTTTCATGTTTATTCCTAAATTGATTATTTGCCAAACCGTCGTGTTTGATGCTTGTTATTTTGGTGCCCAGGTGCAGGAGGTGTTACCTTTGAGGAGGAGTGCCCGGAGGAGGCTGTTGAGCCACCCCCAGCACGAGAGTGGCAGCCCGATGACTTCATCTAGACGTCAGACGGGATCTTGATATTTGTTTCACCTAGTTTTGGGATACCTTTGGGAAACTTTAGATGTCTTGGCCTTTGTTGGCCTTTTATTTTGGAGATGTATTAACTTAATTCATCTTGTTATTTTGAAAACTTTAACTATGATGGAAAGGCCATATTATGAATCTCTTTCTGATATTATGTCTCGATGTGATCCTATTTGTGAGATTTATTAAAATGTTTATATCATGATTGAATATGTTCTTGCAACGCGCTTCCGCATATTTGTACATTTGAGTTAAATCCCCGTGTTTCGGATCCTCACCGCGGTAACCTGTGGGAAAACAAAATAATTATGCAATCACCGTCGCGGGCCCGGGTCTTAATTCTTGGGTCTTGGTCCGGGGTCGTGACACTTGTGCAGGCATTCAGGAGAGAAGGAAAGAAGCCCGCCGAGCCGGTTGGGAGGAAAACAATACCTGGCTTAAGGCGGTGTTCGAATACAAAGGACACCGAGGTCGGATAGCTTTTGCGCTCCTCGATTACGAGCCGAGGTACCGATCTTACAAGAGTAAAACCGATATTCGTCTGTTACCTGCAGTTGAAGAAGAGGGGTAAGAGCCTGCTCTGACCATCGCCGAAGTTGAGCGCCGAGCTGCATCTGGTGACGAGGCCTCGATTTCTAGGTCTAATTTCGAAGGAGCCGAGATAATTGAAGGGGTGGTTGTATCTTTAAGCACTTCGTCGGGCGATTTGGAATCGAGAAGAGAGATGTCAAGGACCCAGCCGAAGTTGACGCTTAGGAACCTTGGGGCTAAGACCTTTGGAGGTGAATCCTCCGGCCTTTCTTGTCCTCCTCCTGAACCTTCACCCGCTGTCGGACCTTCATTGCCCCAAATTCCTCTGCCTTCTGGTACAGCTGGGACCCGTGCCCCCATAGCCGCGTTTACTGGGACTACGGGGGAGGAGCACCGTCGAGCGAAAAGGACCAGGGTCGAGGGTCCAGCAGGACAGGGCCCAGTGCAGGAGGGCCATTGTGCCACAACAGCGGCACGACAGTCCACTCAGGCCCAATGGAGGCCGAGCCTTTTACTTCAGCCCGATAGGCCACTGAATATAGAATATCATCTCATGGGGAACCCCTTGGTGGTGGCGACACTAGGCAGCGTTTGTGCCTTACCGCGTGATATGGAGAGGCACGCCAGACTGGATGACGTGATGCTGCTGGTGTCTCAGTGCTCTCAGCACTGAATGTAAGTCTATTTTTCTCCAAACTTTATAAGTGTTTGACTTCGGCTATTGCCCTCTAATGTTTGTTTTCTCTGCAGATTGTTCAGATATGCCAGGTCTCGGTGGATAGGCTCCAACAGCGCAAGGCCAAGATGATGAAGGTCGAGTCTGAGAGGGATTCCTTACAAGCAGAGGATCAAGGATCAGGAGGAGACTCTTCGCGCCCTCTTTTCCGAGCATGATAAGGCTAAGGCTGAGTTGGAGAAAAAGGTGGCCGAACTCGAAATGCGGATGGCCGAAACCGAATCCCGTGTCCAGTCTGAGATCGATGCTGTCTATCGTGAAGGAACAGATGTGGCAGGGGAGGATTATGAGAAACAGGTCGATGGCATAAGAGATGTAGCCTGGGAAATGGGTTGGATAACGGCTTTAAAGAAAGTGGGGGTCCCTGATGACCATTCGGTTTTAAGAAATCCGGACAAGTATCCACGCTCGGGACCTGAGCCAGGCTCCGCTCCTTCCACTTTCGAGGCACCTCCTGCTGCGACCGATGTCATCGCGGCTGAATCTGTTTCGGCCGAGAACGAGCTTGCTCAGATCGACGGCGATGCCGCTGGAGCTTCTGCTTCCTGAAGATCTTTCCTTGCTTTTCTTGATGTAATTTCTCTCAGGACTTTTGTAATGTTCCGCTTCAATCTCTTTTGAATATAATGAAGATCTTTTTGGTCACTTAAGTCTCGAGTTCTCCCTTTTGATGCTTTCTTTCTTTATGCTTGTCTCCAATCATTACTTTAGAAATCGCTAAGTGTCTGAGCTTGGTTCTTTAACCGAGCTTCTTGAATTCGGTCTACTTAAAAAACATTTAAGTAATAACCTGAAACTCAGAGAGGTATTCGAGATGAAACTAGATTCTGAATTTGCTCGTAGAGTGGCTCAGTTCATTGACCGAACTCAAATGGGAATAAATCGAATGCAAGTTCTTTGTCTCGGCACTCTATTGATAGTGTACTTGGTTTTTTAGCCAAAGTAGTCATCGAGGCAGTCACCGAACTTTATAACTTAGTGTCATGCCCTGAGGTGTTTCGGCATTTCCAGAATACTGCGTAGCAACTGTGTAGGTGGATGCTGAGTTGCCTTTGGGCTGATCTGGATAGTCTTCAATTACTGGTTCGTCACCAATTGAGAGATCGAGACATGCCTGGTTAGTAATTTTATCGAAACCAGAGTAATCTTTGTAGCACTCTTGCTGAGTTGCTTAGGATAGAGACATGACCAGCTGGCTCGTCACCAAAGGTGCAGCCTCTTTGGTCAGTCATCTGGTACTCTTACCGAGATGCCATGTGGTAGAGACATGTCTGGCTGGTACTTTTACCAGAGCCAAGGTAGTCTTTTTAGCACTCTTGCTGAGCTGCTAAAGGCCGAGACCGAGACAGGATCAGCTGGTACTTTTATCGGAGCTGGTGTAGTCTGGTTGGTGCTGGTGCCGAACTATAGATGACCGAGTCACGCTTAGCTGGTACTTTTGCCGGAGCTGGTGTGGCCTCAATGTACTGCTTCCGAGCTCTGTAACTTGATGACATTTTGAGAACAATGGAAAATGATGATTGTTTTTATTGATCTCAGAAATTAAGTACAATTCAAAAATAAAACTTTTTGAGGTGCGTTGCATTCCATGGCCGTGGTAACTCCTTGCCATCCATGTCCTCAAGTTTGTATGCTGATTGGCCAGCAGCTGAGATCACCTTTAATGGGCCGCGCCAGTTTGGTGCCAGCTTGCCATGGTTTGGATCTTTGTCCGCAGGGAGTGTTTTCTTCAAGACCAGCTCTCCTACTGAAAACCTCTTTTTTTTTACTATTTGATTGTAGCCCTTAGCTAATTGCTGATGATAGGCAGCTAGACGGATAACCACTGCTTCTTTGCGTTCTTCGATTAGGTCTAGTTCTCGAGCAAGATTTACTTCGTTTTGGCCTTGGTCGAAGAGTTCCAATCTCAAGGTCGGGAGGCCGACCTCAAGTGGAATCACGGCTTCCATACCATAGCCCAAGGGGAAGGCGTTGCCGAAGTGGAGCGCCTTGGAGTCATCTTGTATGCCCATAGGACGCTTGGGAGTTCCTCCACCCACCTTCCCTTAGCTCGGTCGAGTCTTTTCTTGAGTCCGTCGAGAACCACTTTGTTGGAGATTTCGGCTTGACCGTTGCACTATGGGTAGGCTGGGGTGGAATAGTAGTTTCTGATGCCGAGATTCTGGCAGAAGTTCTTGAAGAGGTTGGAATCGAACTGGGTCCTATTGTCCGAGACCAAAGCTCGTGGGATGCCAAACCTTGTGATGATGTTCTTCCACATGAAGTTCTTGGAGTCTTGCTCGGTGATGGAAGACAGTGGCTCTGCTTCTACCCATTTGGTGAAGTAATCGGTGGCTACTATTAGCCACCTCTTATTCCCTGGAGCACGGTGAAGTGGCCCTACAATGTCTAGCCCCCATTGGGCGAAGGGCCATGGGCTGGAGAGTGGGCTTAGATCATGCGCTGGCTAGTGAAGGGAGTGTGAGAATTTCTGGCACTTCTCACACTTACTGGCATACAGCTGAGCGTCCTTCTGCATGTATGGCCACCAGTAACCCTGGCTGATAGCCCGGTATGCTAGTGACCGACCTCCTATATGGCTGCCGCAGATCCCTTCGTGAATTTCATAGAGAAAGTCTTCAACTCTGCTCGGGTGAACACATTGAAGGTAGGGGCCAGTATACAACTTCCTGTAGAGCTTGCCTTCTAGAGAAAGCCAAAACTGAGCTGCTTTCAGCCTGATCTTGTGGGCTTCGTTTTTGTCTTCAGGAAGTTGATCGTCTCTGAGGTATGAGGTGATTGGGTCCGTCCAGCTCGGACCGAGATCAACACATAAAATCTACCGAGGTGGGTGTAGTCCTATGCTTGGCTTCCCCAATGATTCCACCTTAACAATTCTTTTTCTTCCGGCCTCGACGGCGGAGGCTAGGCTGGCGAGGGTGTCGGCATGGGAATTGGATTCTCTGCCGACCTGCTTGATTTCAACTTTTTCGAATTTAGAGAGGATCCTTTTTGTATGAGCTAAGTAGGCTGCCATCCTATCATCACGAGCTTGGTAATCTCCATTCAGCTGGCTCGTCACCAGCTGGGAGTCACTGAAGACCACCAAGTGTTGAGTGTTGTGCTCCTAGGATTTTAGCACTGTTAAGCCCAGCAATCAGTGCTTTGTACTCTGCTTCATTGTTGAACGCCTTGAAATCAAGTGTCAGAGCTTGCTCGATGACCAGTCCTTCTGGAGATTGGAGGACTATGCTCGCGCCAGCCCTCTTGGAGGTTGAGGATCCGTCAACGAAGACCTTCCATGCTGAATCAAGAAACTGCTTCCAAGATCGATCTTTTTTCATCTCGGTCTCGATGGCTTCGCCCTCATTTCCTTTGCCCCCCAGTTCGGTTTTGAGCGGGCTCGGTGCTGAACTGGGAGAGATGAACTCTACGATGAAGTCAGCTAAAACTTAGGCTTTGATCGCCGTTCTGGGTTGATACTGGATATCAAACTGCCCCAGTTCGACGACTCATTTTGATACTCTTCCAGAAAAGTCCGCCTTTTTGAAAAGGGACTTGAGTTGATGCTCAGTGATAACTATTATTGTATAGGTCTGGAAGTAGTGGGAGAGTTTACGAAAATCACTGAGGAGTGCCAATGCAAGTTTCTCCATAGGAAGGTACCTGGTCTCTGCATCAAGAAGGATCTTGCTCTTGTAGTAGATGGGCTGCTGCCTGTCTTCCTCTTTAACGAGCACTGAGCTCACTGCATGATCCAAGACAGCTAGGTATAAGTAAAGCACTTCTCCCTGTTTCGAAGTTGAAAGTAGGGGTGGTGAAATGAGATAGGTTGAGGTTCTGTAGGGCTTGGTCGCACTCCGGAGTCCATTGGAATTTCAGGCTTTTATTCAAGAGTTGAAAGAAAGGTCTGCATTTGTCCGAAGCTCAGCTGATGAAGCGGTTGAGCGCGGCAGTCATGCCAGTGAGCCTCTGAACCTGTTTTGCTGTGGTTGGACTCTGTATTCCCTGGATTACCGAGATCTAGTCTGGATTTGCTTCAATCCCTCTCCGCGTGACTAGGCTTCCCAAGAATTTGCTGGAGCCGACACCAAAGGCACACTTAGAGGCATTCAGCTTGAGCCGGAACCTTTTGAGGACGTCAAATGCTTGACTGAGGTTAGCTAAGTGGTCTTGTGACCCTTTAGACTTGACCACCATGTCGTCGATGTAGACCTCTGCTGTCTTGCCGAGCTCGACCTGAAACATTTTGGTCACCAGCCTCTGGTAAGTTGCCTCCATGTTTTTTAACCCAAAGGGCATCACTTTGTAACAGTAGATGCCTCTAGGTGTTATGAATGCGGTTTTTTCCTCGTCAGGCCCATGCATCGGGATCTGATGGTAACCTCGGTAAGCGTCGAGGAAACTCATCCTATCATGACCAACGGTGGTGTCGGTCATCTGGTCGATCTTTGGGAGCGGAAAGCAGTCTTTTGGACATGCTTTGTTGAGGTCGGTGAAGTCAACACAAACTCTCCACTTCTCGGTCTTCTTTTTTACCACCACCGTGTTGGCCAGCCAGTCGGGATATTGGACTTCTCTGATTACCTTTGCCTCCAACATATTTTTGACCTCGTCTGATGGACCGCGCTCCTGCTCGGTTCTACCGAGGTCGGCGGACGTGGGAGTCCGTTTGGTTCCGACCCTTTCGTAACCGGGGGGCAGGGGCGTGCATCAACATTTCTTTTTTTTTTGTGGGTGTGCCAGATTTTTTATTTTTACTTGGAATTGCAAGTGGTGATCCGGAGATCAACCTTCGCAAGTAAAAAGGAAATCAACTTCTTTCAAGTTTTCCATTGCACATATATTTAAGAAAAGAGACATTTTCTTGATTTGCCGTGAAAGGCGATTTTTTTGGCATTTATAGCCGATTTTGGCGTTTATAGCCGATTTTTGGCGTTTATAGCCTATTTTGGCGTTTATAGCCGATTTACAATCCTTATCAATAATGAAAGACAAGAATTGTGATTTTTGTCTCTTTTGAAAAAATACAAACTACAATGAAAAGCAAGAAAAGGAGGATCTAACTTCTCAGGAGATTGTGGGGGACTCGTTTAGATTGACGGTCGCAAGCCATATGTGGGCTTCGCCATCATCCATGCAGATGAGAACAGAGGATGCTATTTGATTTGCTTGGCTTGGCTATAACCTCGGGTTTTTAGAAGACAAAGACCAAAGGAAGGTCCTATGTCCAATAAAAAACCGAGTAGACGGGCTGAAAAGCCATATCTAAGCCATTGGAGGCAGGAGGAGAAGGCAAGGACCTTGGGGGGGGGGTACCCCCCAAGGGACTTTTGTCACCTTGTTGCGGTGGCCGGTGTAGAACTTCCGCAGAGTTTTCTCTCTTTTTCTTTTCTCTGGATTTCGGACTGCTGTCTGTTGATGTTCGTTGTCTGTCCGTTGTGTTTTTCTTCTTGGAGAGCCCTCCTATTTATAGGCTTTTAGGTAGCCTTTTAGGTGGGTTTATGGGATTTTATTGTCATTAAGCCGCATAATGGGAGGAGTTACAAAATTGAATTGTTTATTTTGTAACTCATTTTTCTTGGCTTCTGATTGGCCGGAGGAGATTGAGGGCATTTAATCGCCTTTAATCGCCATGATGGGAGGAGTTTCATGGGTTAAATGCCATGAATCTCTTGACTTGTAACTCCCGAATGCTTGCTTCTGATTGGGCCGTCCAAAGAAATGGATTAATGACTGTAATAAAGCTAGTCAATTAATCGCATTAAGTGGTCGCCGAGCAGCTGAAGAGTCGTGGGCCGTGCCACGTCTTTTGGAATTCTTCTGTTGATGATCATCGATGGATCTTCATGCAGATCGACATCAGATGATCATGTAATTTCAGGTGTTTGTTGCCAACAGCGGGTCGGTGCCATCTGTCCTGTCGATTTCTCGATCGGTCGGGTGGAAAGCACACTTTTTTTGGTTGACCGGGTGGCGATCAATACTGTCTTCGATACTCTTGATGATTTACCCGTGTTTTGGACGGATGTCAGAGGACTTGGTGTCTCAAAAGCATGAATTTTGGAAAGTACCAGAGGCTGGGCTCCTTGAATCGCGAAAAAACGGCGAAAACCGGGGTTTCCGGGGCTTTCCCGGCGACCCCGGGGTCCAAGGTCGCCGGCGACCCTGGGCCAGGGTCGCAGGGGTCTGCGACCTTGGGGGGGTTTTCCCCCTTTCGTGTCCCGTTTTGCGTCCATTTTTGCTTTTTTCTGATTCTTTTTTCTTCTGTACTTTTCCTTGACATTTTGACCATTTATTGGCCTGATTTCTTTGTAGGGAACCTGATGAGAATCCTTGCATTTTATTTTGCAAAGTTTCCAATTTCCTGAGAAAGCCGAAGACTTTGTCGCGCAGAGCTGCCGATTTTCCGTCAGAAGCTGAAACTGGGCCAAACGATGTCGGAATGACCTGAAATTTGGTGTGAAGCCTCCTGAGCAATAAATAAGACCAACCATAGGCTTTTGTTTGAGTTTCGAAGCCGTTTGGGGTCCTATCACCTGCAGACTTGCTTTTTGTCGCGATGAAGATGTCGCGGTTTGATGTGTGGTCAACCGATGTCCGATTGACTTGAAATTTGACAGGGAACCTATTGGAGTCATTTTAAGATGATCCATAGATTGGAGTCATTTTAAGATGATCCATAGGCTCTATCTTGGAAACCATGGTCCCGGAGAGCTTTTGCCGCCGAGAGCTCCTTTTCGGCTGTCGGAGAAGCGAAGTTAGGCCAAATGATTTTGAAATGGCCCGAAACTTCTTGTGTACTCCTCTTTTGGCTGTCTGGAGGAATCTTGCAGTTTTTGTTTGATTCTGACAAGATTTGATTTTTGGAAGCAGCATTGCCTATTTATGGCAGGTTGCGACTTCATGTAGCTCTTTGGATCTTGAAAAGGCAAAGTGACATTTTTGGTGTCAACATCGTCGATCACGGCTTCGGTTTATGGGACCCCCGTCCTGCGAGCCTTCTGAACTACAGGTTTGTGCTTTGGGTCCACATTTAGTTTGTGGCACATGACCTCGGGGTCGACGCTAGGCATTTCATATGGGGTCCAAGCGAAGACCTCCTTGTTCTATAATAGAAATTTCAGGAGCTCAGTCCTCTCGGGCTCGGTGAGCTGGCTTCTGAGCATGGAGTATCTCTCAGGATCGTCGGGGTTGATCCGGATTTCAGTTAGATCTTTGACGCTCTTATGTTCTGGATTTCGGCCAATGTTATTCAGCTTTGCTTTAAGCTCGGCCATATGTACCTGCTTTTGGCTCCTCCTCACCAGGTACAATGGCCATTAAGCACTGCTTGGCCATCTGCCGGTCGCAGCGATGTTGAGCCCATCTTCAAGCTTTCTATTTCTTTCGGGATAGTTCCTTTTCTTCGGAATTGCCCCGTCATCATGTCAAAATTTCGCCAGATTTTTTTTTTTAGCGAGATTCTGTCATTTTGATGTTTGATGTTTGATCTTTTTCTTTTCCATCCTTTTCAGGTGGTTCCTCCAGAGCGAACAAGGGTAAAGAGCCTGCTACAAGCGTACCTCGTCGGTCTTCTAGATCTTCTAATCCGGCCGTTCAGCAGGCTTTTGAGAAGGTCCAGTATGTTGAGAGGAATTTGGAAGAGTGCGACTCCCTCAACAGAGATGAGATGAGGCAGCGACTGATCACTCTCAAGGGAGAGGAATTCTATAAGATCATGGTAAGCAGTCGTCCATGGGTGATGGAAGATCAGAGCGTTTTGCCCAAGCCTACCTTCTTCTTTGGTGATGCAGTCCCTGATGACATTACATACCAGAGGAGATGTTTTCAGTTTTCCTTCACAGCAGATGGTGAGAAGAAGACTGTTACTACCCGGTCGATGTTTGATCGCACCGTCTCGATTCTGAGCCTTGCCCCCACGTGCCCTAAGAGGGAAGATCCTCCAAGCTGGGTGAGAAGGACAAATGTAATCAAGACCGGGGTTTTTGTCGGCGGTTCTCCTGGATATACGGAGAGGTCGCCTGTTGACATGGACTTGTTGATGCCATCAAGCGGCTACCAGGGCTCTGATTATCCGTCGGTCGATTTGAGACCGGTGGGCCTTGGTATTTTCAGCGGTGACGGCAGCAATTGGATCAAGCCTTTTCGACTTCGAGGTCGTTTCAATGCTGACTCCGAGTGGAAGTCGTGGACTGATCGTGTCCTGCTGATTGGTGGCGCCGTTTTAAAGGAAGCCGGGATTTTTGATGCAGTCCGCGCCTTTAGGGAGACCGTGATCTTTTCCGATGAGGCCTTCATGGCTATGCTGGAGTCGTTCCTCCCTCAAACCAATACCTTCATTGTGACGAATGGTGAGATTGGTTTTTCTTTGAAGGAGTTGAGTGCTATTACCGGATTGCCCATCCTCGGCAAACTTTATGAGGAGTTTATGCCGATTGACAGCGTCCTCGAGGGGCAGTCTGAGGAGTTCAGGCTTTTATACTTTCAGCTCGTCGCCTTCTATGATTTTTTGAAGGAGAAGGGGGGTTCGAAAGTTAGATCCAGCAGTTGGAAGAGTTTTTGCTCTTCATTCCCCAACTTTTTTGATAGTAGGGAGTCTTCTGATAGCGTGACCCAGGAAGCCGGAGCTCAAGATCCAAGTTCAAAGAAGATCTTGGCCATGCAAGAAGAGTTGAGAGATTTCTGTGCAAGTACAAACGCCATATGTCCTGACATTGCACTGCGGAGAGATCTCGCTGTTTACCTCACTTATTGGCTTGGTGAGGCTGTTTTTGCTGGAGGAGATGGAACGCACATCAGGCCGCATTGTATTTTTCCGGCTTGTCAGATGGCGTTTGGAGAGCAGCTTGCTTTGGTGCCAGCTCTTTACTCCTACCTGTGTACCGAACTGCAGGCTGCTGCTTTTCTGGTTCAGCTTGGGCTTCCCATGAATAGGGTATTTTCAGCCCATATCTTTTATTCGTGGTATGTATACCACTGTCCTGGCTTCCATCGGCTGGGTGCTGCACAGGATGATGATCCTCTGATGATTCGACTGGCTAAGGGCAAAGCCGTGTCCGAATCACTTTTGTTTGCCCGCATGAGGATCCGACGGTTCAGGGACGTCGAGATGGGGCAATCTTCAGTAAAGGATGGGGCAATCTTCAGTAAAGCTTTCTCCGGAGTTGCGGAAGAAGGCTTTTGATTTTGGTGCCTCCCGAGACTCTACCAGGGCGGGGTCGGGAAGGCATTATTCCTTGACAAATGCAGAGAGAGAGTGGCTTTTCAGCATACGTGTCGGCACGATGGTGTACCGTAGACATCTTTTCGTCGACATCCAGCCGTATGTACCCTCTCGCTTTGCTTTGCAGCTTGGCTTTTCTCAAGGCGTTGTTGGAGCGCCTTCTAGCATGGTGAAGCGCTTTGGAGGCTTACAAGACGGGAGAAATGCATGGGCTTTCTATAGTGCTGAAGACACTACAGCCATGATTTCTTATCCTGTGTTGCTGACTTCCCGGACTGCCGGCTTTGCGAAGTGGTTCGCGGAGAGCTTCTCGGCATATCGGGGACTTTCCAGGAAGGAGCTTGATGTGAAGCTGGCATCTGGAAAGGGCCTTGGAAAGTCGGATGGCATCCGGCGAGAGGAAGTTTGGGCCTTCCTTTCTGGAGAGAAGCACAAGATATGCTTTCTCGGTGACCAGGGCGTCATCGGTTCTGAAGCTGTTCGAGAAATACCTGACGAGGCTTTGGAGCAGCTAGAACAGGATGAAGCCGAACTTGGCTTTTGGATGCAGGCGGCACAGAGGCAAGCTTCCGTGGAGTCTACTGGCAAGAGCAGACCATCCAGTGATGAGTCAAGTGGGAAACCTGACTCTGACAGCGGGGTAGGTTCTTCTAAGAAGCGAGCCCGCAGAGGTAAGAGGAGGAGGAGTCATCATAGCAGCAAGGAGCAGCATGAGGACTCTCCTAACTTGGAAGTTCCTCTTACCATCAATGAGGATGTGCCAGTGGATGCTGACGAGCCTCCAGAGAAGAGAAGCCGAGAAGAAGAGACCGTCGGTGAAGGTATGATTCTTCCTTTTTCTCTTTCCATTTCTTTTCATGGGATTTTTTTTTGCTATGATTTGCTTCTTGTTTCTGCTTTTCTTCTCTCTTTTTTTTTTTAGCAGAGGAAGACTTGGTGATGCCTGAGGTTCCAACCGATGAGGTGGTGATGGATCCTGTTGAGGCACCTGAAGAAGAACCGAGGGACTCTGGAGTAAATCCAGAATCTCCAATTGGTACGACTTCTTTTGCTCTCTTTTTTTTTGTTTGTGACTCGGTTTGCTAACACATTTTTTTTTGTCAGCTGACTTGCCACAGGGTTCTGATGACTTTGAACCATCGATCGACGCAAATGTTGATGATGCTTTCGATGAGTTCATGGAGGAAGAAAGTGTTCCGCCAGTCGTCGAAGAAGGTATTTTATAGTTATAACTCTGATAATGATTTTCAAACAGGGTCATACTCATACCTTTTTGTGTTTCCTTTGCAGGTTTTGAAGTGGCAGAGGAGGATCCGTCGCTTCCAGAGCAAGAGATGCCAGAGGTTGATCCAGAGGTAGAGATTCCTGGGACCAGCTCTGACAATATTGAGGAGATTCCTCGCGCTGAGATTCCTTCCCGAGCAGGAGCAGCTTCAGCTGGAAAGAGTTCTTTTGTTACTCTTTCGACAGATGATGACATGAGTAGCCGACCAACGGAGTTGGGCGAATCCTCAGCTGGGCCATCTCTTCTTTTTGCGAAGAAGGTGGTGGTGCGAGTTGTGAGCTCTTGGATTGAGACTCTCTTTTCTGGGCACTTGGAAGTCGGATTTGGCATGATCCAGCATGTGCAGGAGATTCTCAGTGATGCTGAAGAAGCTGGTATGGATGTCACAGGTGCCAGGGCGATCGTTGATAGGATCATTGCACTGGGTGACAAGTGGTTTGAGACCGTGAGTTTGGCTGATGACCAGTTCTTCAAGGAGATGTTCCTGGACCCTGCTGATAAGGCTAAGTCTGACCTGGATGAGGCTACAGAAAGCAAGAAGCTGGCAGTCCGAAAGAGGAACTTAGAAGAGATAGCCATCATCAGGCTGACACATGACCTCAACATCCTTGACAGGGAGGTCGATGAGGCCAGGAAACGTCTTGAGCATTTGCAGGCACAAGTCGCTGCCAAGTGGACTGCCATAATAGAAGCTCGCGACAGGGAGAGTGCCCTGATTCACCAGGTTGCAGATGCCGAACGGGTTCTCAAAAGGAAATCTGATGAGGATGAACAATGGCAAACTGCTCGAGGTAAGCTTCCTGGTGTGAGAGAAGGGGTACAGCCCACTCCAGCATCTCATGGCAAGTTCCTGAAGAAGCGTGCCTTGGAATCCTTGACGGCTGAGGCTAAAAGTCTGCTTGGGGAGCTGAACTCTTGGCTGGAGACCATTTTTGATTGAGCTCCTGTATACAGAAACCATCCTTCTTTCTTTTTTTTTTTTTTTTTTTTGGTACCACTTGTATTTTTTGGTACTTATTATTTTTGTAGTGCTTGTGAACACTTTCTTTTTTTTTAGTACCACATGTATTTTTTGGTACTCTTTTTTTGTTATTTTTTTTGTAGTGCTTGTGGACACTTTTTTTTTTTTTTGTTATCCCTACGCTCACTTGAATTTTTTTGTGATAAAAGTAATTGCTAAATGGGATTTGATCAAAAGGTTGTCATTTTGTGAAAATCTTTTGTCAAGTGATTGTTTTGGCATGAAAGCCAGGTTTTTGTTTGTGGCATGGAAGCCAATTTTGGCATGAGAGCCAGCTTTTTTTTGTTTGTGGCATCTATAGCCAATTTTGGTGGCATTGATAGCCGAATTTGTTTTGGTGGCATTGATAGCCGGTTTTTGGTGGCATTGATAGCCGGTTTGTTTTGTGGCATCTATAGCCGGTTTTGTTTTGGTGGCATTGATAGCCGGGTTTTTTTTTGAAATCCAAGTTTTTTTTGTGTGGCATTGATAGCCGGTTTTGTTTTTAGTGGCATTGATAGCCGGTTTTGTTTTTGGTGGCATTGATAGCCGGTTTGTGGCATTTATAGCCTGTTTTGATGGCATTTATAGCCTATTTTGATTTCAAAAAAAAAAATGCAAGTATCGACTAAAAGTCGCCTCCCTGCTGAATGTTCTTGCAAGTATCGATGGAATGTCGCATCCTTGCTCATTCGGTTGCGAGTATCGATGGAATGTCGCATCCTCGCGGATTTGGGTGCAAGTATCGATGGAATGTCGCATCCTTGCTTTTCAAAAATTTTGGTTTTGCGGGTACTGACTTGATGTCGTTTCCCCATGATTTTTGAAATTTGTGGTTTTCTCGAACCTTTGGGTTATGGATATCAACTGAAATGTTGCGTCTCCACAGTTTTGGATTTTGCAAGTATCGACGAAATGTCGCTTACCTGCGATTTTGGAAGTGTCGAACGTGGTTCGCTTGCTTCCGATTTGTGCGAGTATCGACTAAGCGTCGCTTCCTCGCGGGTTTTTGAAAAACCATTTTTTTTTGTTTAAAGACACGAGGGTCATAAATTTTGACCTAAAACCATTTTGGCGGTAAAAGGCAGGGTGGATTAGGGTGGAAATCCCTGAATCCGGATTTTTTTTTTTAAACCATGAATTTTGGGTTCAAGGGTTGAAAATTTTGGTCAAGTTAGGGAAAGGTTCCTAAACTTGGATTTTTTTTTTGAACAATGAAACGATGAAAGTAAGCATTGTTTTAGATTTCTAGAAATTTCAACATTTGATATGAAAATTCTAAAAAGGGTGGGTTTAGCGAGCGTGTACCTGGAAACCGGTTTTGGCCGTACAGGCATTGCTCTTACCCAGTTGGGTAAGTCTTCAAGGGTAGTACCGCTTCAAGAACTTGCCATTGATGGGCAGCATACATCTGTCACCTTCCATGTTTAGGAGTGCGTATGCGCCATTGGAGAAAACTTTGTCGATGACGTAGGGTCCCTCCCATTTTGGCTCAAATTTGCCTTTGGACTTGTGAGCGAAGACCATTGGTCTTTTTACCGCAAGAATCAAGTCATTCTTTTTGTAGGCGCGTTGCCTGACCTTTTTATCGAAAGATCCTGCCATACGTGCTTGGTAAAGTTCAATGCTTTGTTGAGCTTCGAGCCGTCTCTCATCGAGATTGTCCAGCTCATGGAGCCGCAATTTGACATTGCTTTCTTGAGTCATGTCATTTTGCAAGGATACCCTCAAGGAAGGAATTTGTACTTCCAAGGGCACGACAGCTTCGCATCCATAGACCAAGGAGAATGGTGTGCTATGGGTTGGTCCTCGAACGGTGGTTCGATAGGCCCACAAAGCTTCAGACATTTTGTCGCTCCAGTCTCTTTTGTGATTAGAGACCATTTTTTTGAGGATTTTGCAGAGTGTCTTGTTGAAAGCTTCTGCTAACCCGTTTGCTGCCGGATTGTATGGAGTCGAAGGACAGCTTTGAATTTTGTATTTGTCGCAGAACCTGTAGAATCGATGATCCCGGAACTGTGGTCCGTTATCATGGACGAATCTTTTGGGTATGCCGAAACGACAAATGATGTTGGTGCGTAGGAACTGAAGGACTGATGAGGTCTTCATTTCGTTAAACGCAAATGCTTCTGACCATTTGGAGAAATAATCCGTAGCGGCGAAGATGAAGCGATGACCTTTGCTTGAAGGGGGAGAAATAGGACCTATGATGTCCATACCCCAGGCTTCGAAAGGCCATGAGATCGCTGTAGGATGTAGCCATTCTGGAGGCATGTGAATGTAATCTCCATGAACTTGGCATTGTTGGCAGCGCTTAGCAAATTGCATTGCGTCAGCTACCATGGTAGGCCAGTAATATCCTAACCTTTTTATCTGATCATAGAGCTTAGGTCCAGCCTGATGAGCTCCACAAAGACCAGCATGAACTTCTTTGAGTGTTTCTTCAGCCTCTTGTTGTGACAAGCAGCATAGAAGTACTCCGTTGAAGGATTTCCTGTAAAGGATTTTTGAAGGAATATCCAAATGGAAGCTTGGGGTTCGCCTTTGGATGCTTACCCGTTCTTTTGGATCTTCAGGTAGGATTCCGAACATAATGTAATCAATGAACGGATCTCTCCAGTCGCCAATTGAAGTTTGAAGGATTGAAATCCGACTTCCGACCACTTGGTGGCATTCAGCAACTGCTTGGTGTGTGTTAAGAGGAGGAAGGATTCTTCTTTCACACACTGTGACTTGCATGTTTTCCCCTTCCTGGATTGCCATGGATGCGGCAAGTCCGGCTAGGGCATCTGCACGTATGTTTTCACCTCTACGAATGTGGGTGATGTGACAGATGTCAAACTTTTGCAGAAGTGATTGTGCCTTGTTGTAGTAGGGCAACAAATCTGGCTTCCTGACTTCAAATTTCTGATTCATCTGGTTGACGATCAGTTGAGAGTCTCCAAAGACTTCCAGCATTGTGATACCGGATTCGATGGCTAGTTCCAATCCTAAGATCAGAGCTTGATATTCAGCTGCATTGTTTGTGCATGGTTCTAGTAGCGAGAAAGCGTGTGGAATCATGTATTTGTCGGGGCTAACAAAGAGGATGCCAACTCCCGAGATCAGCTGTCTTTTTTCATTTGTCCTGGTTGCACCGTCAAAGTACATGTCCCAGGAGGCACTTTGTGAGAAAGTCTCCACATTGTAGACTGGTTCGTCTGGGAGATCATCTCTTAGTGGAGAATCTTTAGGCAATGGATGCTCTGCGAGGAAGTCCGCTAGAGCTTGCCCTTTGATTGCTTTTTGTGGTACATACCTAATATCAAATTGTGACAGAAGGATGGACCATTTTGCCAGTCGAGCATTGAGAGAACCTGCCTTTGTGACAAGGACCTTCAAGAGGTTGACCCTCGAGACTAGGTAGACTGTATTGGAAAGCAAATAGTGACGCAGCTTTTGTACGGCGAACATCACTACAAGACATTCTTTTTCAACTGGAGAGTAGCGATGCTCTGCACCTACTAGCATGCGGCTGAGGTAATATAGAGCAGCTTCTTTTCTTTGATCATTTTCTTGTGCAAGCAGAGCTCCCAAAGAGTGATCAAGGGCTCTTGTATACAAGATGAATGGTTTTCCAGTGGTAGGAGCAGCTAACACTGGAGGTTTTGTCAGGTATGACTTGATGTCTTGGAAAGCAGCTTCACAGTCAGCATCCCAGACAAAGTTTACACCTTTTTTCATCAACCGGGAGAATGGACGGCATTTCCCCGAAAGATTGGAGATGAACCGTCTGATGTAGGCCAATCTCCCTTGAAGCCCTTTGAGTTCTCTCAAGGTTCTTGGAGAGGGCATTTCTAGAATGGCTTTGACTTTTATGGGGTCAAGCTCTATTCCAGCTTTCCGAACTAAGAATCCGAGGAACTTACCCGACGAGACGCCGAAGAAGCATTTCAATGGATTCATTCGCAGTTTGTGTTTGCGAAGCCGGAGTGTAAGTGCTCTCATCAGACGATGCTTCGGAAGAGCTATAATCCCGAATTATCACATTACAGGAAGCTCTGATGGGAGACGTTGCCTGATCGGAGTCAGACTCATCCTCGGATGTAAGAGGATCGTCTATCCAGCAATTCTCTCCATTTTCAGGAGTTAAGGGAGGATGTACCTGATGGTCTTCAGGGACTTCAGGCTCTGGATTGCGAGGAGGCTCGTTGACGCGTTCTTGCTCTTGTTCTAGAGCGAGTCGCTGCAAGATCCTTGCATATTCTTCAAGATCAGGCATGGGAGCCGGATCTTCTTCCTCATCATCTCTTTGTGGCTCAACATTGTTGATTTCCACTGGAGTAATGAGAGGTGCTGGGTCAGCAGCATTTTCTTGTACAGCCTCTTGGTCTTCTTCATCATCAGACCAGGATCCTTGTGGCTGTAGGGGGTTATACCAGATTACTGGCATAAGATGAGACTCAGGAACCCATTCTTCATCGGAGAGATATTCTCCTGTTTCAAGGGACTCCTCCCACTCATCTGCGTAGTTGGGTTCGAATCCATCATCGGTGTCGCTGGATTCGTATCCATCAATGGAGAATCCAACTACTGAATTGCAAGAGTATGATGCCTCCTGCATGGCTTCTTTAAATTGCGGTGGCATGAAATCACTAAGAGTGAATTTCCTTACCCCTTTTGAAGTCTCTGGAAGGGATGTTTTTGTTACCTCCAGTGAAGCGGTAGAGGAAGCCTCTGCCTTTTCTTTGACCTCTAGTTTTGGCTGGGTCTTCTCTTGCCGTTTGAGCTTGAGGAGATGTTTCCTAGCCTGCCTTCGCTGTCGAGCTGTAGGCTTTATTTTCACGACCTCCCAATTTTCATCTTCCAGGAGATCGGGATGTACCCATATCGGTTGTCCGTCTGGTGTCGGGTAAGGAACCAGTTCCTCGGACGCTTCGATTGAGTTTATCACCTTGAAGGAAGTAGTGATCTTCTTCTTCGGTGATCTTGATGTTTGTCCACATGTCACCATGTTGACGGAGGCAGACCCATAGTTTTTGTCAAAGGTGATGACTCCGTTTTTCCATATCTCATTTATTTTCTCTCTCACAACGAAGCATTGATTGAGAGGATGCGAGATCATCTGGTGGTATGGACAGTACCGAGGATCGTTGGTTTTGCCAACATCACCTGGTCTTTTTGGTTCAGGCAAAGTGAGCTTGCCGTTTGCCACAAGAGCCCCGAAGATTTCATCAACATCTTCATCAAACGGGTATTTCTTCTCTACTCGTTCTTTGAAGGCGTCTGAGAGTTCAGGTCTCTTACCAACAGCTTTGTTTTCAGCTTTCTTTGGTGGCTGAGGAGCTGACTTGGTCTGCACATTGAGGACCTCTTTCTTCTTTGGTTTAGAGGTTGCAATGGCGGTTGGCTCTTTTCTTGATGATTTCTGACTGTTGAGGTCTTTAATCACCGTTTCAGCTTCCATGGAAGCTTCTAGGAGTTCTCCCAGGTTTTTTGATTTGTTGCCGATGATCATGGAGCGGATTCTGGCTCTCATGTTGTTTCGGCAGATGTCGACTAGCGACGCTTGTGGCAATACATCAGAGCATTTGTATGCCATTGCTTTCCACTTGTGAATGAAGTCATATGTTGATTCATTCTCCCCCTGTTTTAGGCTGCACAGCTGAGCCATAGTAGCGGGATGATCTTCACCTTTGAAGTGAGTCAGGAAGCGTGTCTCTAGCATGGCCCAGTTTGGATTGAGTCCTCCGGCAGAGTGGAGTACCAATCGAAGGCCGTACCTTTTAGGGTACTTGCAAAGAGGCGGATCTTGAGTGCATCTTGATCCGCGATAGCTCCCGTCAGGATCTTGAAGTGGATGACGTGCTGTCTGGCTGATCCTTTCCCCGTATATGTTTGGAGAGTAGGATGCTTGAATTTGGTGGGGAACGGGACCGAGTCCATCCATAAGGGATATGGTGGCTTGATCCCATGCTCTTTGAGTATATCCTCTTCTTTTGCTTTGGCGAGGATACCGTCTACGTCCTTTTTGGTAAGGGCGCGTGACTCATTTTCTTCTCTATTAACCTCGTCGTCTTGATGATTCGGAGGAGGTTCATTGTTCGCCTGATTTTGGAAGGCGAGGAGAAGGTTTTCCATCAGAGTTTCAATCCTCTGCTGGCCCTATTCCAACTGCTGGATGCGGGTGATCGCATCTTCTGGAGGTGGATTGCGGGGTGGTGGCTCAGAATTTGTAGCCAAGACATTCATCCTTCGTGATTCGAACGAAGAAACTGTCCTGGTGACTGAGCTGGGGCTCGTTCTTTTCGAAGAGGAGCTTGAGGAAGGATCACTCTGCTGTCCTTTGCTTGAAGGAGCAGGGGATTCTTCTGAATGTCTTCTTGTCCTGGAGACGCTGCGGGTCATCGGACGTCGGACATGGATTTTTGTTGCTGATTTTTGGCGCCTTCTGGTTTTTCCAACCATATGGACGGCAGCAACTTGGTTGGGTCTTTCTTTTTCGACCCATTTGGGAGAGACTTGAAGTGTGGGAGGTTGGGTCCTTTGCTTCTGTAGTCTCTTTTGCCGGTATAACGCGCGGCGGCGTATACGGCGAGCAATTTGAGCTTCGGTCAGCTCTGACTGGGCTTTGACGATGAAGGATGTGCTCCTTCGGGCGCAGCAGCCGAGCCTATCTTCTTTGTAGCTAGGCAAGGACAGGATGCGAACCCTATCCTTCGCCAGTTGCAGCGAAGCTTTGAATTTTTGAAGTTCGGCCCCTGTAGATATGAAGGGTCGAACTGCAGGTTTGTAGGCCTTAGCAGGTGCTTGTAGAGGCCTTGTGATGCATGATCTGATTTTGGGCTTGTAGGAACAAGCCGGCTCATGCTGGGTTGACTTTGAAGTCGGGTTGGAGATGGGTCTCTCCTCTTTCATGTAGGCAGGAGGATAGAACTGGTTCTCCTTGAGTGGGGCCAGTAATGCTGGCTTAGTGGATGTTTGGGACCTTCTCTGTTTTGGTGAAGGTCTTGGGGACCAAGTCTTGGGGTAGACCTGGTTGTTTGCAGGTTGAGGCTTCGTGGGGCTGCCACGGGCTTCAGGCCTTCTGGTGCTCGCCTTTGGTGTCACAGGTAGTGACACGTTGAGAGGCGAGTTTCTGCTTCTTGGAGGGAGCAGTTTGTTCCTCAGGAAGTGGGAATGGTCCCAGCGTCCCAAAGACGATAGTCCGGGGAGTCGAGGTCGACCCGGAGTTCAGAGAGTTGCCGAGGGAGTTGACACTTCGGCAGCTGATGGGGCGCTTGTAGGTGCGCGTGGTTTGCTTCTGTTGAAGCATGAGTTGGTGTTTGTTTTCGTCGAAAGTAATGGTTAGTGAAGCTGCCATTGTTAGTTTTTCGAAAATTTCTGAAACAAGACCAAATCCATTAGTAATCACAAGAATATAATGATCATAAATGGGAAGTTCTATGGTTTCGTCTTTTCAAATTGCTCGAGGTAGATGACCCAAGCAATATGAGGAAGGCAAAATGCCATAGAGGGTACAATTGTTCTGATCGCAGGTGTGGTAAGCCCGGAATGGGAATCCCAGTGACTGCTAGAAGCAATTGTGAACTTAAATTCGACTTATCGAGAAGCAGAGCTTGCTCGAGGTAAGAAGAATATAAAGTTGGAGTTACAGATGTGCCGGTCGCAATACAGTAGACCCTGAAAGGGCGTACTAGTACCGCTAGACACAAATGTTTTGAGACCGCATCTTATGAGATGAGATTCTCTGTTTTGAAAGGTCAAGATTGGATTCATCAAAGAGAGCAGATGGTATTCCAATCTGAACACGGTCTCGGCGATTTCCGCGAGCGCCAGTGCTCAGAAAGAAATGAACCATGATTTCTCGGATCTGAATCTAAAAATGACGAGTTTTTTTTTTTTGAAAAGCCAATATCGGGTTTATCAAAGAGAGCAAAAGGCACTCCAATCTGAACACGGTCTCGGCGATTTCCGCGAGCGCCAGTGCCCAGAAAGGAGAAAACCAAGATTTCTCTAATCTAAACCCAAAATGACGGAAGTTTTTTTTTTTTTTTTTTTAAAAAAATCTTTTTTTTTATTTTTTATTAAATTTTTTTTAAGATTTTTTTTTGAATTTTTTTTTATTTTTTATTTTAAAATTTTTATTTTTATTTTAAAAATTTTATTTTTGAAAAAAATTTATTTAAAAGACGAGAGAGTACACATAGGCCTCCTAACCTGGTCTTATGAAATCTTGATTGATAGAATTGCCCCCAGGTAAGGGTAGGATTACTTAATGAACCCGTTTGGAGGACCCTTGCCTAGAACAGTCAAGCTGTCTCCACACTCTGGACAAGGCTTTTCCTTGAATCAACCATGATCAAAGAACACAGTTGGTTTAACCTTAGTGGTCTATGTCTTTTTTTTTTATATTTTTTTTTATTTTATTTTTATTTTTATGAATTCATCGAAGAGAAACAATGGCCTAAAACCTTAGTCGAACAGGCTCAACATTTCTGCAAGCGCGATGAACGATAGGAACGGATCAAGGTTTCTCAATTTTGAATCCAAATTGAGAAATCTAAATTTTTTTTTTTACATATATATATATATATATTTTTAGATTTTTAATGAACTCATCGAAGAGAAACAATGGCCCAAAACCTTAGTCGAACAGGCTCAACATTTCTGCAAGCGCGATGAACGATAGGAACGGATCAAGGTTTCTCAATTTTGAATCCAAATTGAAAAATCTGATTTTTTACTTTTTTTTATATTTTTTTTTTAGATTTTTAATGAACTCATCGAAGAGAAACAATGGCCCAACCCCTGATCCGAACACGGTCTCGGCGATTTCCGCGAGCGCCAGTGCCCAGAAGGGAAAGGATCAAAGTTTCTCAATTTTGAATCCAAAAATGAAAAATCTGATTTTTTACTTTTTTTATATTTTTTTTTTAGATTTTTAATGAACTCATCGAAGAGAAACAATGGCCCAACCCCTGATCCGAACACGGTCTCGGCGATTTCCGCGAGCGCCAGTGCCCAGAAGGGAAAGGATCAAAGTTTCTCAATTTTGAATCCAAAAATGAAAAATCTGATTTTTTTTTGTTTTGTTTTTTTTTTTGAAAAGAGAAAGAGTGGAAATAAATTCAAAGAATTAGAAATTTCCAAACAAAAAAATCTCATCTCTTTTTTTTTTTATGCGGAATTCAACATAGACCACCAATTATAAAGTAGCCAAGGAATCAAGAAAAGAAATATAAGCATAGAGCAAAATATATGATATGCAAATATTTCATTTCTAGCATCGTGTTCTCAAATAAACGAGTCCCACCGGGTGATGCCAGCTTGATGGACCGCGCTCCTGCTCGGTTCTACCGAGGTCGGCGGACGTGGGAGTCCGTTTGGTTCCGACCCTTTCGTAACCGGGGGGCAAGGGCGTGCATCAACATTTCTTTTTTTTTTGTGGGTGTGCCAGATTTTCTATTTTTACTTGGAATTGCAAGTGGTGATCCGGAGATCAACCTTCGCAAGTAAAAAGGAAATCAACTTCTTTCAAGTTTTCCATTGCACATATATTTAAGAAAAGAGACATTTTCTTGATTTGCCGTGAAAGGCGATTTTTTTGGCATTTATAGCCGATTTTGGCGTTTATAGCCGATTTTTGGCGTTTATAGCCTATTTTGGCGTTTATAGCCGATTTACAATCCTTATCAATAATGAAAGACAAGAATTGTGATTTTTGTCTCTTTTGAAAAAATACAAACTACAATGAAAAGCAAGAAAAGGAGGATCTAACTTCTCAGGAGATTGTGGGGGACTCGTTTAGATTGACGGTCGCAAGCCATATGTGGGCTTCGCCATCATCCATGCAGATGAGAACAGAGGATGCTATTTGATTTGCTTGGCTTGGCTATAACCTCGGGTTTTTAGAAGACAAAGACCAAAGGAAGGTCCTATGTCCAATAAAAAACCGAGTAGACGGGCTGAAAAGCCATATCTAAGCCATTGGAGGCAGGAGGAGAAGGCAAGGACCTTGGGGGGGGGTACCCCCCAAGGGACTTTTGTCACCTTGTTGCGGTGGCCGGTGTAGAACTTCCGCAGAGTTTTCTCTCTTTTTCTTTTCTCTGGATTTCGGACTGCTGTCTGTTGATGTTCGTTGTCTGTCCGTTGTGTTTTTCTTATTGGAGAGCCCTCCTATTTATAGGCTTTTAGGTAGCCTTTTAGGTGGGTTTATGGGCTTTTATTGTCATTAAGCCGCATAATGGGAGGAGTTACAAAATTGAATTGTTTATTTTGTAACTCATTTTTCTTGGCTTCTGATTGGCCGGAGGAGATTGAGGGCATTTAATCGCCTTTAATCGCCATGATGGGAGGAGTTTCATGGGTTAAATGCCATGAATCTCTTGACTTGTAACTCCCGAATGCTTGCTTCTGATTGGGCCGTCCAAAGAAATGGATTAATGACTGTAATAAAGCTAGTCAATTAATCGCATTAAGTGGTCGCCGAGCAGCTGAAGAGTCGTGGGCCGTGCCACGTCTTTTGGAATTCTTCTGTTGATGATCATCAATGGATCTTCATGCAGATCGACATCAGATGATCATGTAATTTCAGGTGTTTGTTGCCAACAGCGGGTCGGTGCCATCTGTCCTGTCGATTTCTCGATCGGTCGGGTGGAAAGCACACTTTTTTTGGTTGACCGGGTGGCGATCAATACTGTCTTCGATACTCTTGATGATTTACCCGTGTTTTGGACGGATGTCAGAGGACTTGGTGTCTCAAAAGCATGAATTTTGGAAAGTACCAGAGGCTGGGCTCCTTGAATCACGAAAAAAACGGCGAAAACCGGGGTTTCCGGGGCTTTCCCGGCGACCCCGGGGTCCAAGGTCGCCGGAGACCCTGGCCCAGGGTCGCAGGGGTCTGCGACCCTGGGGGGTTTTTCCCCCTTTCGTGTCCCGTTTTGCGTCCGTTTTTGCTTTTTTCTGATTCTTTTTTCTTCTGTACTTTTCCTTGACATTTTGACCATTTATTGGCCTGATTTCTTTGTAGGGAACCTGATGAGAATCCTTGCATTTTATTTTGCAAAGTTTCCAATTTCCTGAGAAAGCCGAAGACTTTGTCGCGCAGAGCTGCCGATTTTCCGTCAGAAGCTGAAACTGGGCCAAACGATGTCGGAATGACCTGAAATTTGGTGTGAAGCCTCCTGAGCAATAAATAAGACCAACCATAGGCTTTTGTTTGAGTTTCGAAGCCGTTTGGGGTCCTATCACCTGCAGACTTGCTTTTTGTCGCGATGAAGATGTCGCGGTTTGATGTGTGGTCAACCGATGTCCGATTGACTTGAAATTTGACAGGGAACCTATTGGAGTCATTTTAAGATGATCCATAGGCTCTGTCTTGGAAACCATGGTCCCGGAGAGCTTTTGCCGCCGAGAGCTCCTTTTCGGCTGTCGGAGAAGCGAAGTTAGGCCAAATGATTTTGAAATGGCCCGAAACTTCTTGTGTACTCCTCTTTTGGCTGTCTGGAGGAATCTTGCAGTTTTTGTTTGATTCTGACAAGATTTGATTTTTGGAAGCAGCATTGCCTATTTATGGCAGGTTGCGACTTCATGTAGCTCTTTGGATCTTGAAAAGGCAAAGTGACATTTTTGGTGTCAACATCGTCGATCACGGCTTCGGTTTATGGGACCCCCGTCCTGCGAGCCTTCTGAACTATAGGTTTGTGCTTTGGGTCCACATTTAGTTTGTGGCACATGACCTCGGGGTCGACGCTAGGCATTTCATATGGGGTCCAAGCGAAGACCTCCTTGTTCTATAATAGAAATTTCAGGAGCTCAGTCCTCTCGGGCTCGGTGAGCTGGCTTCTGAGCATGGAGTATCTCTCAGGATCGTCGGGGTTGATCCGGATTTCAGTTAGATCTTTGACGCTCTTATGTTCTGGATTTCGGCCAATGTTATTCAGCTTTGCTTTAAGCTCGGCCATATGTACCTGCTTTTGGCTCCTCCTCACCAGGTACAATGGCCATTAAGCACTGCTTGGCCATCTGCCGGTCGCCTCCGACCGTGACCACCTCAACTCGGCCGTTCTCATTCTCCAATGGGAACTTGAGTTTTTGGTGATGGGTGGAAGGTACATCTTCCATGTTATCCAGCCAGGTCCTCCCCATTATGGCATTGTAAGGGGACGGTGCATCCATTACAAGGAAGTTGGCCATCACAGATGCGCCTTCGATTTGAACCTTCAGGGAGATCTTCCCTTTGGGGTATACAGGTTTAGCGCTAAAACCCACTAGGGGAGTGCGTGCTTCTTGTAGATCTTCTTCTCTGAGACCCATTTTCTTGAAGCAATGGAAGTAGAGGATCTCGGATGAGTTGCTAGGGTCCATAAGAATCCTCTGTACCTAGCAGTTTTTCAACTTTAGGGTCACGATCAGGGGATCGTTGTGGGGGAGCTGGACACCTTCTAGGTCCTCATCAGAGAACCAGATTTTGGGCTTTTCCTTCCGAGCCTTCTTGCTAGCTGGCTCTAACTCGGCTGTCATCACCTGTTTGCCGTGTGAGGTCCTCCTAGCCTCGGCACGAGCTTGGTTACTCCCTCATGGAGGGAGAGCTAGGTGGATGACATTTATTATTCTTTTCGACTCATCGCTATCTTGATCATTGTCGTCTTGGCGCTGAGCTCGGTTCACATGTCTGTCCCCTTCTTTGTGGTAGTCCTTCAAGTGCCCGTCCTTGACGAGTTTCTTGAGATAGGACTTTAGGGACAAGCAGTCTTCAATTATGTGCCCATTTTGTTTATGATAGGACCAGAATTTTCTTTGATCACGGGCGGCAGAATCACCCTTCATGGGCTGTGGCCACTGAAAGTATGGCTGTGTCTTGATCTTGCCAAGGAGCTTGTAGATTGGCTCCTTGAAGATCGTGTTGACAGCCTTATATGCAGTAGCGGCCGACTGCCCTTCTCTGGCTCGATGAGCCTGCTTGAACTTCTTACCGCCTGCTGAGGTGGGGAGGGAGACCTTTGCCGAGCTCGTGGAAGCCCGATTTCGGTCTGCGTCCTCCCTTTGAGACGACTTCTGCTCTTTTTTGGAAGCTCGGTCTTCGGGAGAGAAGCCGAAGTTCTCTTGAGCCCGGAGCTCGTCTTCCTTTTGTTCGACGTACTGGTTTACCCAGGCCATCAATGCCTTCATCGTGACCACGGGGTAGCAGACCAATTCTTTTCAAAGCTCGTTGCCTGGCAGCAGAGCGTGTTTGAAAGATATGATTGCCACCTCATTAGAGGAGTTCTCGATTTGGCTATAAATCATCCATAATCTTTTGGCAAATTAAGTGATATTCTCGGTCTGCCTTATTCTGAGAGCCATCACATCCTGGTCTGTTTTGGGGATGATTCTGTGTGGTTGGAACTTCTCGATGAAGGAGTTTCGGAGCTGTCGCCAGCTCGAAACTGACTCTTCTGGGAGTGCACAGAACCACCTCAGGGGAAGGTCTCCCAGACTAGAGGAGAAAACTCTACAGTTTAGGTGACCTTCATCTCCCCAAACTGACATCTTCTGAGTAAAATGCAGGAGATGTGCTGTTGGGTCTGAGGTCCCTTCATAAAAGGTAAACCTTGGAATGTTGAATCTTTCAGGGAGAGAAAAGTTTCTGACCTCCTGAGATAAAGGAGACGCACCGAGATTGTCAGAGCCGTAAGTATCTAACCGATCTCGACCGAAACCGATTACCTCCATATTCTTCTGGAATATCTGCTTGATATGCTGATCAAGCCATTCCCTCAGGTTGTCATCGCCTTTGGGTAACTGACCCGACCTTCTTTTGGAATGGCCGCAGCTGGAACCCTCATCATGAAATCGATCGTGTCTCTTTTTATCCAAGATTTGCCTCAAATCCTGGTTGGCCGAAAGAGCTTGCTTGCTCCTGGGGGGCTGAGTCACAGCTTTTGTCCTTCTTTGGAGCTGTTGCTGGAGATGACGAATCAACTTGTCCTTCTCTTGGATAACAAGGTCTTGGGTCCTGATATCCTCGAGATGAGAGCCTCCATCATCGTTGCCATCAGCGGGGTGCTTCCCTTTATCCCGTGGGGGACGTTGGGAGGGCCCCGGCCTAGGGTTATCTCACTGGGAAGGTGTTCTCACATCCCCTGAAGATGTATCAAGCTGAGTATGAACACTTCCCACATCTTCTGCGCCCGCCTTCCTCTAGCGAGGGTCCAGAGGATTCGGTGGGAATACCGGCGTAAACCCTAGTGGGAGTACCGGTGGCTGTGGTAATTTTTTTGAAGGTCCTCCGCCCTTCTTAGCTCTTGGAGGCATGGTGTTTGGGAAAATTTTTGAATTCGGATTTCCCCACAGACTGCACCAATTGTAAGTGTTGGATATCGCGATCACTGAGAGGCGGGGGGGGGGGGGGGGGTGAATCAGTGATTTCTAAAAACAGGTCCAATTCAACAACAAAACAAGTCAAACCACACAATGACACCAGATTTAACGTGGTTCACCAAAAGGCTACGTCCACGGATCAAAACCGTCCGAACACCGATCCGGTACAGGTCTGAATATATTTAGTCGCACCAACGACAAAGAGCACCAACCCTTATGTTTTAGATAGCACCCACTATCTAGGAAGCACCTACTCCTCTTACAATTTATCTGCACCCACAGATAGGATCACCAAACCCCAAACACCAAGCACCAACTTGATGTAAAAACAGAATAGAAGATAAACTCTGTCTACAGCCCTTCCCCTCTACAATTCTCTCTCTCTCAATCCCTTACAAATTGAAATCTAAAGCATAAAGAGAGACACTTAACTCATGGACGAATCACCATCTTCAAGAGCACAATCTCGTCCACAATTGCTGTAGAAAACGTCACCACAACAGCACCACAACAGCAGCTTCTTCTTTCTCTCAAGAACTCTCTCAATTTTCTCTCTAAAACTCTTCTCTGTTCTTCTATTGCAATCACGAATTAATCAAGCCTTTTTATAGGTTTTAATAACCCTAGCAAGTCTCCAAATTCGGCTACAATATGTTTAGAAAGAGTCCCAACCGATCTACAAACTTTCCCTGACTTTTAGCTGAAGTTTACTAATTCTGCGTATATCAGGAAACCCGTGCCCGGTCGACCGCATGAAGGCCCCGGTCGACCGGCCAAACAGACTGTGCAGAAATCTGTTACAAATTAACTGAGACCTGTATTCTGCAGATTTCTTCTTGCCCGGTCGACCGCATGAAGAGCCCGGTCGACCGGCTAAACACCCTGTGCAGAAATCAGTTACAAAATAACTGAGACTAGTTTTCTGCAGGTTCCTTCTTGCCCGGTCGACCGGCCAAGTGCCCGGTCGACCGGCCACTCTGCTACAGAAAAACTGTTTTCTGTACACTTTTCAGCTCTTTTTCCATTCTGATTTCCATCTGATTTCCATTGCATAGTTGAGCTTCATCCTCTCATCATGTTGACAGGATTGACAACAATTACAACCATGATTTCCATTCAAATCATTTAAAGCTTCTTCAAATTATAACAATCTCCCCCTTTGGAATTGTTGTCAACTTTAACAACTTTGTCAACATGCTAACAACTCTTCAACTCTTTCAACTCCAGCTTGCAGCTCTTCCAAGTTCTTTTCAACACTCACTTGGAACCAATTCTGAAATTCTGAAATAACTAACAACCATGCACTGTCAACAATCTCCCCCTAGCTTTCATAGCATAACATCTCTCCCCCTTTGACAACAAGTCCAAAGGGACCAAACCGAGGAGCGAATAGGATATTCAATGAATGCATTGCTCCCCCTTTCAAGCACAACTCCTACGGTTTAGGAGAGTGAGTAACTCCTAACTTTTTCCGAAGATACTCGAAGACTTCCTTTGGCAGAGGTTTCGTGAAAATATCAGCCACTTGCTCAGTTGTTGGAACATATTCCAACTTGACCTCTCCATCAGCAACTTTATCTTTAAGAAAATGATAACGAATTGCTACATGCTTTGTTCGAGAGTGCTGAACAGGATTCTTAGATATATGAATTGCACTCGTGTTGTCACATAGGATCGGCGTAGGATCCGTTGTAGGAACTCCTAGATCAGAGAGCATTTGCCGCATCCATAACACTTGCGTACAACAAGTTGCCGCTGCAATATATTCCGCTTCCGCTGTCGAAAGGGATACTGAGTCTTGCTTCTTACTATGCCAAGCAACTAATCTTTCTCCAAGATAAAATGCGCCGCCGCTAGTACTCTTGCGATCATCTACGCATCCAGCCCAATCGGCATCAGAATATGCAACAAGAGTGAAGGATTTGCCTTTGGGATACCAGATACCAAGCTCCATAGTACCTTTCAGATATCGAAAGATTCTTTTCATTGCTGTAAGGTGCGTTTCAGTTGGTGCTGCTTGAAAACGTGCAACCATACATACTGCTTGTAGAAGATCTGGTCTTGTAGCAGTCAAGTAGAGCAAGCTTCCTATCATAGAGCGATAGGTGGTATGATCAACGGACGAGGCCTTATCATCTTTGCTAAGCTTCGTGTTCGTTGACATTGGTGTGCTCACTGGCTTGCTGTCTTCCATATTAAACCGTTTCAGCATTTCCTTAATGTACTTCATTTGTGATATGAAGATGCCATGTTTCAGCTGCTGCACTTGTAAACCAAGAAAGAACTTTAGTTCTCCAAGCATCGACATTTCAAATTCTTTCTTCATCTCTTCAGCAAAATTCCTGCACATCTCCTCATCATTGCCACCAAAGATTATGTCATCAACATAAACAATGACAACCAGCTGTTTGCTTAACTCAGTTTTGACATACAGATTGCTATCAACCATTCCTTTTCCAAAACCGATCTTGCGGAGATAGAGATCCAGCCTTGCATACCATGCCTTTGGCGCTTGTTTCAGTCCATAAAGTGCCTTTTTCAACTTGCACACTAGATCTGAATTTTTGCCGATGAGAAAACCATCAGGTTGCTCAATGTAGACCTCTTCTTCAAGTAAACCATTCAAGAAAGCTGACTTTACGTCCATCTGAAATACCTTGAAGGTTTTGTATGCTGCCAATGCAAGAAACATACGAATAGCTTCCAGACGAGCCACCGGTGCAAAGGTCTCTTCAAAATCTATGCCTTCAACTTGAGCATAGCCTTTACAAACCAACCTTGCTTTGTTTCTAATGACTTGACCATCTTCATTCAGCTTATTCCGAAAGACCCATTTAGTACCAATAACATTCTTATCAGTAGGTCTAGGAACAAGTTCCCATGTGGAGTTCTTCTCAATTTGCTCCAACTCCTCATGCATAGATTTCAACCAACTTTCATCGAGACTGGCTTCAGCCACAGTCTTGGGTTCAATGGTGGACATAAGTGAGTAATTGCTAACTACACTTTGTCTAGTTTGAACGCCTGCCTTAGGATCTCCAATGATTTGATCCTTAGGGTGTTGCTCTACCCAAGTGTTGTGCTTCTTAGGTGTAGTATCTTCTGAGTCATCCTTTGATTTCTCAGAATCATTAGATTCAGCCATCTCATCATCAATCTCACTCGAGTCCTCATAAACTGGACTGTCATTATGAGTTGCATTCTTTGGTTCAATATTCTCATCTATTCTCACATCAGCACTTTCTATGATTTTTCTGGTTCTTTTGTTAAGACACCTATATGCCTTGCTAGTAGAGGAGTAACCCAGAAATATACCTTCGTCAGCTCTTTCTTCAAATTTGTCCGGATTTTGTTCGAGCCGCTTGATGTAACACTTGCTGCCGAAGACTCTGAAGTGCTTGACTGTTGCTTTTCTTCCAAACCATAGCTCATAGGGAGTTTTGTCTTCATGTGGCCTGATCAAGCATCGATTTTGAATGTATACAGCCGTATGAATTGCCTCTTTCCAATACTTGTCAGCCATCTTGCTTTCACTTAGCATCGTACGAGCCATCTCTTGTACGGTGCGATTCTTCCGTTCCACAACTCCATTTTGCTGTGGAGTTCTAGGGGCTGAGTACTGTCTTTGAATGCCATGATGTTCACAATATTTAGTGAACTCTTCAGATGTGAACTCGCCTCCACGATCAGACCTTAAAATCTTGATACGTTTTTCCAATTGATTTTCAACCTGTGCTTTAAACACTTTAAAACGATCAAGTGCTTGATTGTTATGCTTAAGAAACAATACCCATGTCATACGAGTATAATCATCAATGCATAACATGAAATACTTATCTCCATTGGTGCTTTGAGTTCGCATCGGTCCACAGAGATCAGTGTGCACTAGCTCAAGAGGTTTCTTGGTAAGATGCTCCTTTGACTTGAACATGACCCTCGTTTGCTTTCCCTTTTGGCAAGAGTCGCAAATGGGATTGGAAGGCTTTTCAACTGTAGACATGCCTCTTACAGCCTTTGAATTGCAAATCTTTGACATGTTATCAAAGCTTAGATGCTCAAGGCGTTTGTGCCACAACCAACTTTCCTCTGTCCGACTCATCAAGCAGGTCTTTTCAGCTCCATCTGACAATGTATAGAGATTTCCAGCAGTTCTTGATCCAGTTGCCACTGTTTTGCCGTTGCTACTCTTCTTGATGGCAAACCCATTCTTTGTGAAGATAACTTCGTGACCCTTGTCACAGATCTGGCTCACACTAAGCAGGTTGTGTCTCAATCCAGACACATATAAGACTTCTTCCGATCTGATCTTGTTTGCCATAAGCTGAATAACACCTTTTCCGCAGATTTTGGCACCATCATTGTTGCCAAACTTCACTGAACCGCCTTCATAGTGCTGTAATTTGATGAATTTCTCTTTATCACCAGTCATATGGCTTGAACAACCACTATCAAGGACCCATGGTGCTGCCTTCTTTTGTGCATTGAATGCCATTTGCACAATGAGAGATTCTTTGGGACTTTCTGCACTTTGCTTTGCTCTCCAAGCCTTGACTAACTTGGGTTTCTTTTCAACCTGAAATTTGTTAGCAATATGCAACCTACAATCCCTAGCCAAGTGTCCATAATTATAGCACTTATGGCACTCAATTTTGTGGCTACTTAAGATTGAAAAAGGGTTCCTAGTTACAAGTGAGCTGTATTTCACATAGAATTTGCAATTGTCTCTTTTATGTCCAAACATATTACAATGAAAGCAATAACCATAGAATTTGTATCTTCTTTGTGGCTGGTTAGTCTTCATTACCTTTCTAACAGGAATGGACTCCTTTCTAGGTTGAGTGGGCTTTATAGAGTTAGAAGGTGCAGTGACTTGCTTCACAAACTCTTTCTTTTCAGGAGGTGCAATCTTAGAGGATTCACCTTTCTCAAATCCTAGACCAAATCTGAAGTGGGCAGGTCTTTGAACTTTCAGTAGTTCATCGAGTTTCGTAGTCCCTTCAATCGCTTGGAGTGCTTTGAGTTTTTTGCTATTTTCCAAATTTTCAGCCTTTGCTCTAGCGAGCTCAGTTTCAAGTTTCATAGCCTCTTCCTTTTTGATACTTATTTGGTTTTCAAGGACTTCTACCATTCTTTTATATTCTTCTACTTGAGTTTTCAAAGCAATAATAGAACTTTCAGATTCATGGAGAAGTTTCAGATTTTTCTTACTTGTTTTGCGTTCCATGCTAAGCTCCTCAAGTGCGACTATGAGTTCCTCTTCAAGATTGACTTCAGCCTCCTCTTCCTCTTCCGGATCTAACTCTTCTTCTTCTTCAACAGTGACCATGAAGAGAGCTTCGGTTGATTCATCATCGTCTGAAGTTTCAGACGTGCTGTCATCTTGTTGACATAGAAAGTTTTTAGCTTTGCCTCTTTTTCTGAAATTTCTCTTTCCTTTACTCTTTTCAGCATAAGAGTCATTATCATTGTCTTCTTTTAGCGGACACTTCGCAGCAAAGTGACCAACACCTCCACAATTGAAGCATTTAAAGGGTAGCTTCCCTTTGTACTTGCCATTGCTTCCTTTCTTCAACTTTCTAACAAATTGAGCCTCAAGCTCATCATTATCAGAATCAACATCATGACCAGCAGTCTCTTTTGCCTTTTTCTGAACTTTGAAGGCCGCTTCTTTATCAGATGAAGACGTCTTTCCTATGCGCATCTCATAGGCAGTTAGAGAACCATGTAATTCATCCATGGAAAATGCATTCAGATCTTTGGCTTCTTCGATGGCTGAGACTTTTGAATCAAACCAGGGAAGAAGAGATCTTAGAACCTTTTTGACGATGACTGGCTCTTTAATCTCCTCCCCTAGTCCACGAATGTCATTCGTGACTTCATTCACTCGTTGCATATACGAGTCAACATTCTCGCTTTCCTCCATGCGAAGAGACTCGAATTGAGAGCGATGAGTTTGCAATTTGGCTTCTTTAATCTTCTCATCACCTTCATGTATGCTTTGCAACTTGTACCAAATTTCCTTGGCTGTTTTGCATGCAATTACTTTGACAAGCTCGCTGTCCACAAGGCCACTAAAGAGTGCATTCTGCGCC
Organism: Litsea cubeba; assembly: GCA_012931725.1. Lineage (NCBI taxonomy): Eukaryota > Viridiplantae > Streptophyta > Magnoliopsida > Laurales > Lauraceae > Litsea > Litsea cubeba. The sequence continues at coordinate 37,539,516 of CM022955.1, read as the reverse complement.
TTGGAGTCGTTGTCTGCCAACTTCTTCGATGCAGTATCATTGGGTACGGTGGCAGCATTGTAACCGACTCTGACAGCCTCCCAAACATCATAGCCAAGAGATTTGATGAAGGCTTGCATCCTAATCTTCCAAAAAGAGTAATTAGAACCATCAAACAGAGGTGCTTTCATATTCCCTGTATTGGCTGCCATGTGATTTGACAAGAGATCACCCTTAGCGTATTAAACTGATCAAGGGAGCCTCGCTCTGATACCAATTGTTGGATATCGCGATCACTGAGAGGGGGGGGGGGGGTGAATCAGTGATTTCTAAAAATAGGTCCAATTCAACAACAAAACAAGTCAAACCACACAATGACACCAGATTTAACGTGGTTCACCAAAAGGCTACGTCCACGGATCAAAACCGTCCGAACACCGATCCGGTACAGGTCTGAATATATTTAGTCGCACCAACGACAAAGAGCACCAACCCTTGTGTTTTAGATAGCACCCACTATCTAGGAAGCACCTACTCCTCTTACAATTTATCTGCACCCACAGATAGGATCACCAAACCCCAAACACCAAGCACCAACTTGATGTAAAAATAGAATAGAAGATAAACTCTGTCTACAGCCCTTCCCCTCTACAATTCTCTCTCTCTCAATCCCTTAGAAATTGAAATCTAAAGCATAAAGAGAGACACTTAACTCATGGACGAATCACCATCTTCAAGAGCACAATCTCGTCCACAATTGCTGTAGAAAACGTCACCACAACAGCACCACAACAGCAGCTTCTTCTTTCTCTCAAGAACTCTCTCAATTTTCTCTCTAAAACTCTTCTCTGTTCTTCTATTGCAATCACGAATTAATCAAGCCTTTTTATAGGTTTTAATAACCCTAGCAAGTCTCCAAATTCGGCTACAATATGTTTAGAAAGAGTCCCAACCGATCTACAAACTTTCCCTGACTTTTAGCTGAAGTTTACTAATTCTGCGTATATCAGGAAACCCGTGCCCGGTCGACCGCATGAAGGCCCCGGTCGACCGGCCAAACAGACTGTGCAGAAATCTGTTACAAATTAACTGAGACCTGTATTCTGCAGATTTCTTCTTGCCCGGTCGACCGCATGAAGAGCCCGGTCGACCGGCTAAACACCCTGTGCAGAAATCAGTTACAAAATAACTGAGACTAGTTTTCTGCAGGTTCCTTCTTGCCCGGTCGACCGGCCAACTGCCCGGTCGACCGGCCACTCTACTACAGAAAAACTGTTTTCTGTACACTTTTCAGCTCTTTTTCCATTCTGATTTCCATCTGATTTCCATTGCATAGTTGAGCTTCATCCTCTCATCATGTTGACATGGATTGACAACAATTACAACCATGATTTCCATTCAAATCATTTAAAGCTTCTTCAAATTATAACAGTAAGTGCCTAAAAATTACGCACCTTATATCTGGAATTGGTTCCTCTATTTATAGGGGAACGAAGGATGTTGACGTGAGGGAGGATGTCCCGTCACTCTGATAAAGAGTCCCATGACTCTGACGAGCACTTGAGAAGTGCCGCCCATCTCTCATTAAATGGAAGTCCCATCGTAGATCGCCTTTCTTTAAATGGCAATCCCTTCATAGCCCATTCTGTCCCATCGGGCCTTACTCTGGCGCCTTGGGAGTTATGGATGTCGAAATGTCAGGGACTAAGGGCGGAAAAATGGCTTATCATCCCTACTTGCGTATGCCTTTATCCAATCACATGTCCCATGACGTGGTTGAGATCCTGTAGAAGTTCGGCTGTCAGTGTCTGTCTCAGCTAGCCATCTGGCATTATTGCTGAGATGCGTGACCAAGGCCAGGACACAAGTCGAGGTCAGGAGTGACCGAAGTCCGGGATTAGATGCGGCAAGGCATACATCCATGCGTGCTTCAACCTAATCACCACACGTTCCATAACATGGTTGAGTATTCTTGAAAGTGCAAGCCCTCATACTCTTGAAAGCCCGAGATGCGTGATCGAGGCCGAGGCACGATGCCTAGGTCCAGAATGACCGAGGTCAGTAGTAAGCTTGATCTCGGTTGGCGCCCTAGTACTATTCTACCGAGGTGTGCGTGGCAGAAGTTGAGACATAATTAGCTGGTATTGATTACAGGAGCTAATGTAATCTCAGTGTCTTGGAAATATCCCACACAGCTAGTTTTAGTGTCTCTATAAGAACGCCAATCATTGTAAGTAAATAAATTAAGTATTAATAATAAGACCATTTACACCTTCTAACTAAATATTGGTAGTTCGCACATTAACAAACAAACCATGTCCCATAAGATCCAAACACAACCAAGTATTGAAAACTAAGCATCACCCAACTTTATTCCACACACTTCTCCTCAAAAGCCCAAGCAAAAACAAATTTACCTTCAAAATCGAAACAATCCTCTCCTGTTCTTTAACCTCTTCAAAATGTAGATCGGAAGACAGGTAGGATGATCCGCTAATGTACACTAGTTGTTGTCCTCGGAAATTCTTTTTTGTTGTTTGATCTGCCAAAGGCACTAACCATTGCCAACAAACAAATCCTTCAGAAAACCAGATTTCATAACTCGTAAGAGCATTTGCTCAAGAAGACACAAACCATTCCATTCAGAAGAAGAATAAAAATCATTGGCTGTAGATATCAAACTGCCAAAAGTATACTCATTTGGTTTTAAAATTTAAACTAAACCTGACCCCCTCTTACTTTTCTGAGAATAATCCAAAAGCAGAGAAAACATCTCCCCTTTGAGAGTAAACCGAGATGATCCTATTTCAACTTACAACATCCCATCAAACACTTGGCATGAATAACGAGCCAAATCAGTGCATTGCACACTACAATCTATGACGCATACCGTATTTTTAAAATTTGACAATGGATTTGCATCATGATTTTAAAGAGATTGACACCCAAGTCCTGGCAAGCCCGGAGCACGCTACCAAAGTAAAATGGGTTGGCACAGACCCAACATGAATCATCAAACAAAAAAGTTCACTTGTATCATCAGGCTGCCCCAGTTGCATGAAATCAAGCAAGTCTAGGTAACAACATTTCTCTCAGGGCACGTTTGTGTACACCTAATTTCCATGGAATGGTGAATTTGCCACATCATCAAATTCTATGGCTTTGAAATACTTTGGAAAAGGCTTTCTGCGGAAGTCACAAATTCATGTTTGGTGCAAAAAGTTTTTCTTTGATGAATTTGTGCTATGTTGTTTGGTGCGGCTGTGGATTCCTTACGGAAAACTAGTATTTAGTGTTTGGTGCGACAATTTTCCATAGAAAATAACAAAACTACATAGATATCAATTACTTTCAATTTGTCAATTACATACATATAGATTTGTGTGCCCACCAAATTTAGTATTAAAGTGATCAGATCGACCTATCTTCATTAAAAATGCATGTAAACCTATTTTGTTGCTTTTTAGTTTTCTCTAATTGGTAAACAAACTACTAGCTAAGAACTCAAAAGTGCTGAGTGGGCAATCTCAAAGCAATCACTGGGAGCACTTACCAGTTTCTGTTGGTTCATTTGCTTTGGTTTTTTCATTGTGTTTGGGAAGATGCACATTAATAATAGCTCGCAACACCTTTACAGGACTCTTGCTTCTTTCCATTTGAAAGACAGACAATGTTCAAATGAGAGCATCCATAGTGCCAACTTCCACAATAAAGAAACTGCCATTCAACTGGTTGATATTTACAACTTTTTTTCACAATTCATATATTATAACTTTCAATACAAAGCAATAAAGTATGGAGCATTGATTATTATTCTCCAGCATTAGTTACCATGGGATTGGTGTCAAATACAAGAAAGAGGTGTCATATACAAGGAAGAGAAAGAAAAAAAAAACAGTTTGGCGCCAGTGTTGGGGATGTTGCACTGGCAGGCCATGTTAAGATGCACATTTAGCTGCACAAACCAATCTTCAGCAAACAACAAAAAACTTGCAAAAATCTTTAGACATTAACTAGTCTCTCCTCCATGCAAATACAATCCTCCAAGCCACACCAAAGATAATGGCCGAGGGAACATCAACTTAACTGGCATCCCTGAAGCTTCAAATATCAAACACAATCACCTATACCATCCCTGCTGCTCTAATAAATCCAACACATCCACATAAACCATCCTTGTTGCTCCAAACATCTTAGTTTTCTCAGTTTTGGATTTCTCAAAAGTACGCTCCACTACATTTCGTAATTTAGAATGTCGTAAATTATAGAGTTCATTGGGTGTTTGTGGTGCTTGTGTGGTTGACCACTCTTTGAGATGATAACGCACTCCCCAATATGGTGCAATAAACCCGCGGGTGTTTGCATAACCCGCTTCAACCAAATAATATTTTCTGACAAAGAAATCTACTCTATGAGAATGAAAATTCCAAAGTATATCATAAAAATAAATTTACCCTACAAAAACAAATGGTACAGATTGAGCCAACACAGAAATAATACCCTTCATAGGAATAATCATCATAGACATACCTAACTAATCAAAGAGAACACCATCATAATTCATTCAACATCAAATAATAATCTATTGAAGGCATTAAAATTCAAACATTGAGAGAGTGATGCCCAGAGTCAACCCACATTAGGCATCACTGGTTTGTTATTGAAGGCATTAAAATTCAAACATTGAGAGAGTGATACCCAGAGTGCTTTTATTGCTACCTTTTCACTTATTTGAAATACTTTGGGTTGAGTTGTTCTTTTCACTTTGAATCATTCCATACAAAACTTCATTATGTCACAGTTTTCCTATTCCCTGTGACTATATTCCTTTCGTCACAGGCAAGTTCTTGGTTATCTGAATACATGCTCAGACAATCAGACCACCATAATCATTCAACATTCTTTGGTTTCTTTTCTATTGGATCTATATATGAATTTCCTCTTCCATATTTATTGTGATGTTAACCCCGGCTTTGAGTTACATATGAACACAATACTATAATCTAGATTTGCTTTCAAGCAGCCCCAAATTGAACTGATTAGTAATCGTGGCATCATTATACTTCTTCCTTTGATAAAAAAATCTCATTAATTACTTTTGATCAAACCAATCATAAAAATTGTAATAGTGTGCAGCAGATAAACCCTCCCAATCCCATCCACTAAATACATAACCACACCCACTCCTTCCATCCTGTTACAACCCATCAATGTTATAGCCTATCATTGGACAGAGAAAAATCACAACCCAAACCCAAATGAAGAGAGACCTGCTGTGGGCCAAATCCCACACCAAACCCAAATGAGACAGAAAAATCTGTTTGATAAACATTTCAAACCCACTATATGTCTGCTAAACATAGCAAATATATTTCTCTTTATTCATTTATCAGACATATTATGGGTTGAATCCCAACCAAAACCCAAATGAGAGACAGACTTACAATGAAACAAAGAAGGGATGGGGATGAAACTGAAATAAGGAGTTGGACAGAAGAGAGAAATGGAAAGGGAGAGAGAGATAGAGAATGGGGAAGTGAGATGAGATAGAGACAAAGAAGGAAAGGATGAGAGAGTGGTTACCCAGATGGAGGCAGCCCTTTCAGCTCGAAGGCGAGGAAGGAGAAGACGATCGCCCAATCCAGGCTGCTAGGGTTTTCACCAGAAGATGGAGTCGTTGGGTGAAAAGGTTCGGAAATGATGCTTATAAAGGGGGGTTAACTTTTCTGTAGAAACAAACTTCCCATACCCCCCATGAGAATCCCATTTCTGATCCTGACAAAAAAAATCTTATGTGGCATGAAACCCATTTCCGCGGATTTATCCGCACCAAACGCACAAAAAACCCCATTTTAGCAGAAAACCAGAGTTTTTCTACGGAAATGGGTGACACAAACATACCCTTAGACATTTTATCAAGCACTTGGGTAGCAGAAACCACATTACCTATTTTTCTGTACAAATTAATAAGACTATTCGATAAGAACATATTTCCATACAACCCATTCTTTACAAAATGTAAGTGGAGGTCTTTGGCATAAGAGAAAATAGGTAACTTATCGAATACGTTCTTATCTTAAATCCCTAAAACCTCCAAAACCCCAAAATCCAAAATCCTACCCTGATTTCCTTCTCTATCCATGAGATTTCCAAAAGCATGAAAATGGAAAAAATAATCAAAAGCATGAGATTTTAACTTGAGATTTTTGGAAAGAGCCCTCCCTCCATTTCTACAGGTAGAGTGGGGCGGATCATGTAAGACGACATGCTCCCCTTTACAATTGCAGTCGAGTTTCTGCATGTGATAGTGGTGAGGAACGTCTGCAATGGTGGAGTGGAGCTCTCACGGGGCAAGAAGGTTCTGGTGGAGATCGCCAGATCCGATCTTTTCCCCAACTGAAACCCATGACATCATAGTATACTCTGACGAGATCTGCTGCCAGTTGAAAATGATTCGGCTGAAGGCGGAGATGGTCGAAGGGAGAGAGAAGAACGTCCCGGTCATTGTCAGAAATGATTAGGTGTGGTGGAAGCTTACAAGTTGCTGGTGGAGGCGAGATGAGAATGAAGAGAACGAGATAAGAATGGAGGGACGTTTTAGATTATGTGGAGGGAACGGGAGAAAAAAAGGGTTTTACTCTAGCAGGCCCTATTGAACCCATTTCTAATTACAAACGGCTCAGAACCGCACCAGACCAATGTTCATGATCTTCATTTTTGGTATAGTGCAACCTCTTAATGGAGTCCAACCACCAAGGTGATGGAGTTTTATGGTGGTTTCTAAAAGGGGAAATCACTGGAGCCAAGTTGAGGACGACCCAAAAGGAGGATTGTGAAAAAGAGAATCGGGACGAGATATAAAGTAGTTTCGCATAATGGTTGATATTAACAAACTTCTTGGTTGATATCGACCATATCGCAAAACTTAAAAAAAAAGATAAAAGGAAAAAGGCCACATGAGGACCCCTCCCGTGTCCAACGTGATTCTGGGTCCTGGTAGGCCATATGAGGTTCTATGGTGACTTTTCTCGTAAATTCCTCTAAATTGTATATCGCCTGTATACCAAAACTTAAGGCTAAAGCCCAACCTAAAGCATGCTAATCCCTAGTTGGGCTTGGGCCAGCCCGGTCCATGAGCGCCTCTATCTAGATCAATTAATATGTTTGTGCTTACCGCGATCAATTGAATCCATACTAAAAAAATATCATTTAATCTTTGTAATAAAAATAAAAAAAATTTAATTTAATTTCATATGTGTAGGCTATTTGAGATTTAAAATGCAACATTATTTGTTAAAAAAGCCTCTATGGACTTAAATATAGTTGTTGACGAAAGTTCAAGCTAGACCAATGCAAAGTCCCGCGGGGGGGGGGGGGGGGGGGGGGGGGGGTGTGAATAGGACTAATTAATTTTTTTAACATAATCATGCAAGTTAGTCCAATTAAACAAAAACACAAATTCACTCAAATTGCTCAACAATGTATAACTTTGAGAGAGGGCAATCAAGTAAACAAATGCGCATTGCTATATAAAAGATGTGTGTTAAATACTTAATGATATGCCAATTTGTTCAAAGTATTCTGGCACATGTGAATTGTATGCCAAATCACCAAAAGTTTGACTCTCTAGCACATGTAGTCTATAGCATTTATTTGAAACAATGAAGCATAAAAGAGATAGAGGTGCACAACAATTTATAGTGGTTCGGTCCTTGACCTGCGTCCACTCCCAAGTAAGCCACACACCAATGGTCCATTCGCTTCTACTATTATAGGCTTTCAAAGGTTCACCTAAAGAACCTTTACACTTTGTTTTTTGATATGGTGGTTTAATCACTAAGTCTACTCCACCACTTTATTTTTTATAATGGTTCGATCACATAAGTCGAATCCACTTTACAATGATGTAAAAGTAAAAATAAATCAGGATGCTTGCCTCTTTGTAGATGAATCTAACTTGATGCTTCATTTTATGAAGCTTGAACTTTGACTCCAAGCTTTGACTCCAAGCTTTGACTCCTTGCTTAGCTCCTTGGTGGTGAAGATGCTCCGATTGTGCACAACCAAGTAAGGAAGGAGGTCTAGGTCTAGGGTGACTAAGATATATCAAGGAGGTCCAGGTCTAGCTTTGACTCCTTGCTTCTCTATTGAATCCCATAAGAGAGAACTGATGGTTTGATCACACAGTAAATTAGTACAATCGGTTCTGATACCAATTGAAGAAACGAGATTAAGCCATAACACAGGTTAAGGTCCCAAATCAGTTTCTCTTTTAGATTCCAAATCTAATTAATTAATCTAGAGCTAATTAAACTAACTCAAGAAAACAAGCAATCAGCCACAAGAGAAGGAGACACAGGAATTTTAAGTGAAAAACCCTAATCGGGAAAAGCTACAGGTCTTATCGTCTAGGCCAACAGACAACCACACCAAGCACCGTGTAATTACAAGTTACAAAAACTCACAGATCCATTTCCCAGTTGCAACGCAACCTAAGGACTGGTAAGATCTTGCTGACGACTCGCCGTATGCTTTTACCGTGCTTGAACCAACCACCTTGAAAGCCTCTTTAAGGTGAATCTACTTCATGAGAGTAGATGAAAAGAACTCCAAAGTCTTGAAAACTTCAGCACAACAACTTGATGAAGCTTTGAAGAAGATGTTGGATCTCTTAAGAGTTTCTAGGGTTTAGAATAAGAGAAAATTATCTATTGAATGAGAGAGAATGACAATATATAGGGTTTGGTTTGTGCCTTGAGTTTTCTAAAAAGAGTATGACTCAAATTGGTAAGATGAGAGAAACTAAGAAGTGGTTTCCGGATCAAACTTTTGAACTAGCGCTTCGAGCGCTCGAGCAGAGGGTTGGGTTTGTTCGAGCGCGTGAGGCTCTGTCTCCAATTATTTTTCATTTCATTTGTTAGGCGCTTGAGCATGAGGGTGAACAGCTTGAGCGCATGACATTCTGGGGCCTGCTTGAGTGGTTGAGAGTGTCTGCTCGAGCGCCCATAGTGATTTTCCAAATCTCTTGAGCTTTTTCTTAGTAATTCAATCTGGGCAGTTGGGCAGTCCAACTAGAAAATACATAATAAAATATGAATCCCGATTTTATCCATCACCTAATGAATTTGTCAACACTCGAAATCCTTACATATATGTAGACAACTAAGAGAAAGAGAGAGAGAACTGGGGAAGGAGCAGCAAATAATCCATTGTACATGTAGACAACTAAGAGAGAGAACAAGGAAATGAGCAACCTTGTCCTTTTTCTCAATTGTATTACTAAAGAGATTAGAGAGGGAGGAGCTTCCTCTTATTTGTTTGTCTTCTTCGAACAGTGAACAATATGCTCGTCATTGAGATTTTGGTAGTCGAAAACATCTCCCCTTGAATATGGAGAAGGTGAGTCTGAGAATGATAGCAATAACCAACCTTTATCCTTTTGTTTTGTCCTCTAATCAACTCTCCATTTTCCAATTTTCTTCTATAGTGAACTGCCTCGGATTGGGGATTTCCTTATCAACAAACCATGGCAAATTGAACTGCGAATTGTTCAATTCGAGTAGTTCACAGTTTGAGCTTGAATCACCAAATTAGTTAACTATGGTTACCACACCTTATTTAATCTTGGTGCATGTGTGGGGATATTTCCAAGACATCGAGATTACATTAGCCCCGATAATAGTACCAGCTAATCATGTCTCGACCTCGGCCACGCGCACCTCAGCAATAGTGCCAGGGTGCCAACCGAGATCAAGATCGCTCCCGACCTCAGTCATTCCTGACCTCGTTGCCGTGTCCTGGCCTCGGTCACGCATCTCGGCAATAGTGCCAGAAGGCTAGCCGAGACAAACACTGACAACCAAACTTCTACGGAAGCTTAACCACATCATGGGACGTGTGATTAGACATAGGCATGCACAAGTGGGACTGATTAGCCATCCTTTTCGCCCATGCTCTCTGACAGAGCGGCATCCAGCGGCCACATGTACATCAGGGTGAGGCCCCATGCAGAAGTCCGATGGGACCATGCCAAATAGTCAACAAAGTAAGGCCCGATAAGACTGCCATTTAATGAAAGGTGGGCTGATGGGACTGTAATTAAGGAAAGGTGATCATGGGACTGTACTTCTCAAAAGTACCTGTCAGAGTCATGGGACTCCTTGTCAGAGTCATGGGACTCCTCACCCAACTTCTCCTATAAATAGAGAAGCTCAGGTATGACAAAAGGAATGCAAAAAACAGACAATATAATATCTCTAACATCCTGAATTCTCTCTTTCTTCTCCATCTCAATCCTCTGTTGAGTTGTTGAACTGACTTAGGCATCGGAGAGCCTTACGCTGACTACAGCCAGGGTCTTTGACTGCTGTTCTTCTTCTCCCTTTTCAGGTTCAAGGCATTTTTATCTTCATCAAGGAGAGCTAAATCTCATCCTAATCCATCATCCCAAGTCTGTAATTTTTAGGCGCTTACAATTGGCGCCGATTGTGGGAAATAGATTAAAAAATCTTCCCAAACACCATGCATCCAAGAACTAAGAAGGGCGGATAATCTTCAAAAGAATTACCACAGCCACCGGTACTCCCGCCGGGGATTTACACCGGTATTCCCACCAGCTATTGTGCCTCTGGACCCTCGCCAGAGGGGGTTAGGTGCAGAAGGCGTGGGAAGTGTTCACACTCAGCCGGGTTCATCTTCAAGGGAGGAGATAATACCTTCCCAGCAAGATAACCCTTGACCAGGGCCTTCCCAGCCTCCGCCACGGGATAATGGGAAGCATCTCGCTAATGGTGACGACGATGGCAACTCTCCTCGAGGGTATCAGGGCCTAAAACCTTGTCATCCAAGAGAAGGACAAGTTGATTTGTTAACTCCAGTAGCAACTCCAAAAGAATATGAGGACCTCGACTCAACCCCCTCGCAGCAAGTAAGCTCTTTCGGCCAACCAGGATTTGAGGCGAATCTTGGATAAAAAAAGGCATGATTGAGCTCACGACGAAGGTTCGAGCAACGGCCATTCGAAGAGAAGGTCGGGTCAGATGCCAGAAGATAGTGTTGACCTGAGGGAATGGCTTGAGCAGCAGATCAAGTAGACATTCCAGAAGAACATGGAGGTGATTGGTTTCGGCCAAGACCGGTTAAACGCTTATAGCTCCGACGATCTCGGTGCATCCCCTTTCTCTCAGGAGATCAGGGACTTTGCTCTCCCTGAAAGATTCAGCGTCCCGAGGTTTGACGGGACCTCGGACCCAGCAGCGCATCTCCGACACTTTAGTCTGAAGATATCGGTTTGGGGAGATGAAGGTCACCTAAACTGTAGAGTTTTCTCCTCCAGTCTGGGGGACCTCCCCCTAAGGTGGTGCTGTGCACTTCCAAAAGAGTCAGTTTCGAGCTGGCGGCAGCTCCGAAACTCCTTTGTGGAGAAGTTTCAAGCACATAGAATCATCCCTAAAACATACGAGGATGTAATGGCTCTCAGAATGAGGCGGACCGAGAATATCACTCAGTTCACCAAGAGGTTCTGGACAATATACAGCTAGGTCGAGGACTCCTCTGATGCGGTAGCGATCAAATCTTTCAAACAAGCTGGGCTGCTAGGCAATGACCTGCGAAAAGAACTTATCCGGTACCCTGTGGCTACGATGAAAGCATTAATGGCCCGGGTAAACCAATACGTCGAGCAAAAGGAAGACGAGCTCAGAGCTCAAGAGGACTTTGGCTTCTCTCATGAAGACCGAGCTTCCAAGAAGGAAAAGAAGTCGTCTCTGAGGGAGGAGACAGACCGAAATCGGGCTTCCACGAGCTCGGCAATGGTCTCGTTCCCCACCTTAGGAGGTGGCAAGAAGTTCAAGCAGGCTCACCGAGCCAGAGAAGGGCAGCCAGCTGCACCGCATACAAGGCTGCCAACACGATCTTCAAGGAGCCAATCTATAGGCTCCTCGGTAAAATCAAGACGCAACCGTACTTCCAGTGGCCGCAACCCATGAAGGGTGATCATTCCACCCGCAATCAGAGAAGATTATGTGTCTATCACAAACAAAATGGGTACAGAACTGAAGATTGTATGTCCTTGAAGTTGCATCTTGAGAAGCTCGTCAAGGACAGGCACTTGAAGGACTACATCAAAGAAGGGGACAAACACATTAACCGAGCTCAGAGCCGAAGCAACGATGATCAAGAGAGCGATGAGCCGGAAAGAATAATAAATGTCATCCACCTAGCTCCCCCTCCAAAAGGGAGTAACCAAGCTCGTGCCGAGGCCAGGAGGGTTTCACACGGCAAATAGGTGATGACAGCCAAATTGGAGCCGGCTGCCAAGAATGCTCGGAAGGAAAGGCCCAAGATCTGGCTCTCAGATGTGGACCTAAAAGGCGTCCAGCTCCGCCACAACGATCCCCTGATCGTGACCCTAAAGTTAAAGGAACTGCTGGGTACAGAGGATTCTTATGGACCCCGGCAGCTGATCAGATATCCTTTACTTCGATTGCCCCTAAAGGGAAGATCTCCCTGCAAGTCCAAGTTGAAGGCGCCTCTATGATGGTTGACTTCCTTGTTATGGATGCACCATCCCCCTATAATGCCATAAGGGGGAGACCTGGTTGTACAATATGGAGGCAATACCATCCACCCATCACTAAAAACTCAAGTTCCCGTTGGAAAATGAGAATGACAGAGTTGAGGTGGTCACGGTCCGAGGTGACCATCAGATGGCAAAACAATGCCTGATGGCCATTGTACCTGGTGATGATGAGCCAAAGCAGGTGCATATGGCCGAGCTGGAAGCCAAGCTGGATAGTGTTGGTCGATATCCATAGCAGAGGAGCGTTGAAGATTTGGCCGAGATCCAGGATCTACCCCAACGATCCTGAGAGGTACTTTCTGCTCGGAAGCCAGCTCACCGAGCCCGAGAGGTCCGAGCTGCTGAACTTCCTATTACAAAACAAAGAGGTTTTCGCTTGGACCCCATATCAGATGCCTGGCATCGATCCCGAGATCATGTGCCACAAGCTGAATGTGGACCCAAAGCACAAACTTGTAATCCAGAAGGCTCGCAGGACGCGAGTCCCACAAATCGAAGCCGTGATCGAGGAGGTCGAGAAACTGCTGGAAGCCAAGGCAATTAGAGAAGTCCACCATCCAGATTAGTTGGCCAGCACGATGGTGGTCAAGAAGAAGACCGGGAAGTGGAGAGTCCGCGTCGACTTCACCGACCACAATAAGGCGTGTCCAAAAGACTGTTTTCCGCTCCCGAAGATCGACTTAATGATTGACGCCACCGCCGGTCACGACATGATGAGTTTCCTCGATGCCTACCAAGGTTACCATCAGATCCCGATGCATGGGCCTGACGAAGAAAAGACTGTGTTCATAACACCTAGAGGCATCTACTGCTATAAAGTGATGCCTTTTGGGTTAAAAAATGCGGGGGCGACCTACCAGATGCTGGTAACCAAAATGTTCCAAGCCCAGCTCGGCAAAACAGTGGAGGTCTACATTGACGACATGGTTGTCAAGTCTAAAAGGTCACAGGACCACTTGGCAGACTTAAGTCAAGCGTTTAACATCCTTAAAAGGTTCTAGCTCAAACTGAATGCCTCCAAATATGCTTTTGGTGTCGGCTCCAGCAAATTCGTGGGAAGCCTGGTCACAAGAAGAGGAATTGAAGCAAATCCAGAGCAGATATCAGCGATCCAGGGAATACAGAGTCCAATAACGACAAAGCAAGTTCAGAGGCTCACGGGCATGGCTGCCGCACTCAACCGCTTCATCAGCCGAGCTTCGGATAAATGCCGACCTTTTTTTCAGCTACTAAAGAAAAATCTGAAATTCCAATGGACTCTGGAGTGCGACCAAGCACTACAAGAGCTCAAAGCATATCTTGCTTCACCACCCCTGCTTTCAACTCCAAAACAGGGAGAAGTGCTCTACTTGTACTTGGCAGTCTCAGATCATGCAGTGAGCTCGGTGCTCGTTAGAGAGGAAGACAGCAGCATATGCTCAACTACTACATGAGCAAGGTCCTTCTTGATGCCGAGACCAGGTACCTGCCAATGGAGAAACTTGCAATAGCGCTCATTAGTGCTTCTTGCAAACTCTCCCACTACTTCCAGACCTACACGATAATAGTTATCACAGAGCATCAACTCAAGTCCCTTTTCAAAAAGGCAGACTTCTCTGGAAGAGCATCAAAATGGGCTATCGAACTGGGGCAGTATGATATCCTATATCAATCCAGAACGGCGATCAAAGCCCAACTTTTGGCTAACTTCATCGTGGAATTCATCTCTCCTAGTTCGGCATCGAGCCACCTCGACACGGAACTGGGGGGCAAAGGGAATGAGGACGAAGTCACCAGGACCGAGATGCAAGAAGAACGATCTTGGAAGCAGTTCCTTGATTCAGCATGGAAGGTCTTCGTCGACGGATCCTCAACATCTAAGAGGGCTGGCACTGGCATAGTCCTCTAATCTCCAGAAGGATTGGTCATCGAACAAGCCCTGACACTTAATTTCAAGGCGTCCAAAAACGAAGCAAAGTATGAAGCACTAATTGCAGGACTCAACAGCGCTAAAATCCTGGGGGCATAGTAGTTGGTGGTCTTCAGCGACTCACAGTTGTGACGAGCCAGCTGAGCGGAGACTGCTAAGCTCGCGATGAAAGGATGGCAGCCTACCTAGCTCTTGCAAAAAAGCTCCTCTCTCAGTTTGAAAAAGTTGAAGTCAAACAGGTCGGCAGAGAATCCAATTCCCATGCCGACGTTCTCGCCAACCTGGCCTCCTCCATCGAGGCCAGGAGAAAAAGAATCATCGAGGTGGAATCATTGGAGAAGCCGAGCATAAAACTTCACCCACCTTGGCATATTGTATGCGTTGATCTCGGTCCGAGCTGGATGGACTCGATCGTCTCGTATCTCAGAGACGATCAACTTCCTGAAGACAAGAATGAAGCTCACAAGATCAGGCTGAAAGCAGCTCGATTTTGGTTGTCTCCAGATGACAATCTTTACAGGAAGTCGTTTACTGGCCCCTACCTTTAGTGTGTTCACCCCAGCAGAGTTGAAGACTTTCTCTATGAAACTCACGAAGGAATCTGAGGCAACCACATCGAAGGTTGGCTACTAGTATATAGAGCCATCAGCCAAGGCTACTGGTGGCCATACATCCAGAAGGATGCTCAGCTTTATGCCAGGAAGTGCAAGAAGTGCCAGAAATTCTCACACTCCCTTCATCAGCTAGCACACGATCTGATCCCACTCTCCAGCCCATGACCCTTCACCCAATGGAGGCTGGGCATTGTGGGACAACTTCACCAAATGGGTAGAAGCAGAGCCATTGTCTTCCATCACCGAGCAAGACTCCTTGAACTTTGTATGGAAGAACATCATCACGAGGTTTGGCATCCCACGAGCTTTGGTCTCGGACAACGGGACCCAGTTTGATTCCAACCTTTTCAAGAACTTCTACCAGGAGCTCGGCATCAGAAATTACTATTCCACCCCAGCCTACCCACAGAGCAGCGGTCAAGCCGAAATCTCTAACAAGGTGGTTCTTGACGGACTCAAGAAGAGACTTGACCAAGCTAAGGGATGATGAGTGGAAGAACTTCCAAGTGTCCTATGGGCATATAGGACGACTCCAAGGCGCTCCACCTTGGCAACGCCTTTCTCCTTAGCCTATGGGATGGAAGCTGTAATTCTACTCGAGGTCAACCTCCCGACTTTGAGATTGGAACTCTTCGACCAAGGCTAAAACGAAGTGAATCTGTCTCGAGAACTATACCTAGCTTAAGAATGCAGAGAAGCAACAGTCATCCGCTTAGCTACCTATTAGCAACAATTGGCTAAGGGCTACATTCAGAGAGTCAGAGAAAAGAGATTCTCAGTTGGAGAATTAGTCATAAAGAAGGCACTCCCAGTGGATAAAGATCCAAACCAAGGCAAGCTGGCACCGAACTGGCATGGCCCATTCAAGGTGATCTCAGCTGCGGGCCAATCAGCATACAGACTTGAGGACATGGATGGTAAAGAGTTACCATGGCCATGGAATGCGACGCTCCTCAAGAAGTTCTATTTCTGAATTGTATTCAATAAAAACAGTCTTCGTTCTTTGTTGTTCGCAAAATTCACCAAGTTATAGAACTTGCAGTACCACTCTCCAGCTCGGCAGCAGTGCATCGATGCCACTCCAGCTCCGGTAACAGTGCCAATTGGGCGTGACTCGATCCTCTCCAGCTCGGCAGTAGTGCCACTCTTAAGCCGCAGCAGTGCATCGAGGCCACACCAGCTCCGGTAAAGTACCAGCTAGGCGTGACTCGGTCTCTCCAGCTTCGGTAACAGTTCCAGCTGGTCATATCTCGGTCTTGGCCTTAACCAGTTTTGCAAGAGTGCTAACATGACTACCCTGGCTTCGGTAAGAGTATCAGCCATGCATGTCTCGGTATCATGCATCTCAGTAACAATACCGGATCACTCTCAACGAGACTACACCAGCTCCGGTAACAATACCAGCTGGTCATGTCTCAGTCTCAGCTTCAGGCAACTCAGCAATAGTGCCAACATGACTACCCTGGCTTCGGTAGGAGTACCAGCCAGGCATGTCTCTGCATTTTGCATCTCTGTAACAGTACCAGATCGTAGGCAGCGTGACTACACCAGCTCCGGTAACGGTATCAGCTGGTCATGTCTCGGTCTTAAGCAGCCCAGCAAGAATGCTAACGAGACTATCCTGATCTCGGCCCAACGCATCTCAGCCCAATGCATCTCGGCGACAGTGCTAGATCGTTGCCAACAAGATCATTCTACGACAGTAAACAAGTTGTAGAGCTCGGCGACTGCCTCGATGACTGCTTTGGTTACAAAACCAAGTACACTACGGCAAGTGCCGGGACGAAAGCCTTGCATCCAATTTGCTCCTTGTTCAAGCTCGGTCAATGAACTAAGCTACACTATATGGACAAATTCGGTACCTGTGGCCCTCCAGTTATGTCACCGAGGTCGGGTACTTTGGTCTTTCGGTCACAAAACCAAGGTCAGATGCCTACCTCGGGTCGAAGAACCGAGGTCAGATACTTGTAATTTCTAAATTAATGTTTGAAGGCAAGCATGAAGAAAGAGAAAAATTGTTTAGATGCAAGCAAGGAAAATCGAGATTGAATTATTAAAAAAATATCTCATTTCATCCAGATTGTATCATTACATTCAAGTGAAAGACAAAAGGAGATACAACAAAAGAAATAGAGAAGGTCTTCAAAGGGCAGGACCGGCTGCAGCGTCGTGCTCGACCTCAACGACCTCGATCTCGGCTGGAGTGGATTCAAACACAGCAACTTCAGCGGGAGCCTTGGCCTGAGGAAGTTTAGTCTCGGCAGTTTCGAGGGGGACCTCGGCAAAAGGGGCAGAGCTCAACTCCGAGCCTGGGAATTTGGGCGCATTTTTGAAAGACGGATGGTCCTCCGGGACACCTGCCTCCTTCAGAGCTACGCTCCATCCCATTATCCAAGTCCTATCCCTCACCACGATAACCTCAGCTACGTAGTGAACTGTTGCACGCACCGCCCCTTCTTCATAGGCAGCATTAGACTCCGACTCAATCTTGGCCTCAACTTCTTCCCTCAGCCTCTCGAGCTCTGCCATGCGCTCATCCTGGGCCTGAAGCCTTGCCATAAGATCTTCCCTCTGCCCCTCCAAACAGGCCTCGAGTTTGGCCGACTTCTTCTTCCCAGCCTCAACCTCAAGCCCCAACAGGCGATTCTCCTCCTTGGCCTTTTCAAGCCTAACTTTCAGGCCATTTTTTATATCCGTCATCTTCTCCAACGCCTGATTGCTGGAGGTCAGGGCTGTTTGGAGGCTCTTCCTCTCAGCCTCCAGCTTAGTGACTGTAAAGCCGTGCTGATGGAGCCTGCCTAAGGCAACCATGCACTTCTGCGCTGTCTGTCGAAGAAATGAGCGTTAAAAAAAATAGTGGTTGGGATGGAACACTTTAACAGAAAATGAAAAAAGATTCAAGCTAGCTTACTGAGAAGGAGGACTTCAATGTTGACAGCATCAACTTCTCATCCTCATAGCCCTCCAGTATCGCCAAGTCCTGCGGCATGGCGTAGGCTCGCCCGAGCGCCTCAAGGACAAGGGGATCAGCCTTGCGGAGGATGTGGTCGTCGACCGTCATTGGCCTCCCTTGCTCAAGCAGAAAGCTCGGCTTCCAGAGTGCCGGCTTGGTGGCCTCCTGTACCGTGACCGAGCTCGAACCCCCTCGATCTCGGGCCTCTTTTCTGGCCGACCCTCTCCCTGTGCGATTTCGGCTGCATGCGGCCGAGCCTCCAGGCTGGTAGGCTGAGTGAAAATGAGCGCAGAGGCAGCAACGGTGGGATCCGGAGGAGCCATAGAAGGCCCGGGGGCAGAAACCTCAATAGCGCCCGAGGTCAAAGGTGCTTGAGAAGTTTGAGAAGCTTGAGAAGTTTGGCCCCAAACGCCAAAGCTTCCAAGCTTTTGAAAACTAGACGCCGATAACGCGTCATCTCCGGGCTCGACGAAGAAGATCAGACTATCTGGCGCAACCTCCTCCTCAGAGGAACCTCAGAACGCTCTGACTCAGATGTGGAAGCCTCGGCACCAAATGTGACCCGACGATTAGCTTCGGTCTCAGTCGGTGCGGGCTCTTCCTCCTCTACTTCGGCTGCAGCGGCCTCACGATGATTGACCCTCTTCTTGTAGGATCGATATTTCAGCTCGTAGCCGGGGAGCGACCAGGCCGCTTTGTCTTCGTGGCCATGATAATTCTTTACGGCCCGAAACCAGGCCTCGTTCCTAACCCAGCCGACTTGCCGGGCCTCTTGCCTCCTTTTGATGACGCCTGCACAGCAAGCAAAAAAGCATTAGATCGGCAGTATAAAGAAGCAAAGAAAAATATGGAGGGAGAAAAAGAAATAAAGAAGCAATATTTACTTGGAGGAGCGCCAAGATGACGAGGAACCCTGAAAAACCTCTGCGCCAAGGGCTCGTCATCACTAAACTCCCAGTTGCTCGAGACAAACAGGTGATCGTCCTTGGCATATCTGTTTGAGTCCTCCAGGGCTCGGATGAAACCCTCCCGGCCCGGCTTAACTCGGAGGTAATAGGTGCTACCTCCAGATTTGCATAGGTCATAGGCGTCCTCGATATCGTGGACACCAAGGTTGATCTCTAGAACCCTATTGAGCACGGCCGTGCCCATTATGATCTTGAAGCCGTTCGGCATCAATTGACAAGGATAGAGTTTCCATTCCCTAAGATAGTCCCTGAGCAGAGGGTGAAGGGGGAACCGAACCCCGCCTTCGATTATAGCTATTAGGGGGAACGACATCCGGCTGTCAGCAAAGCTAATATCGTCATAAGAATTGGGGTGAGGTGCCCTGACAAGGACATCCTCGGGTATATTGTACCTAGTTCTAAACTGAGCAATCGCTCATGCGGTCTCTAACCAGAAACTATAGATACCTATTTCTACTGGAAAGGGGAAAAACCCTAGACAGAACGAAAAAGGGAAAAAGCTAAAAGAAACCCTAAATCGCAGAAATGAGTGAGACAGGGAAGGAAGGACTTACGAAGACGAAGAGCAAGAATGGGACTCGAACTAGCGAGGCAGCGCTTCTCTTCAGACAAAATCTCCTTTGCATATCTCTCTTCTCCTTATTCTCTAGCGAAAGCAAAATTAAAAGGCAAAGAAGCCCTAGCACTTTGTTTTTATAGAGAAAGGGCGCCCTTTTGAATTCCAAAAGAGCACGTGCCAAGCGTCGCATCGGGAACCGTACGCATCGCTTCTGGTACTGCACGCGCCTCCTCAAAGCAGTGCGTGCCTTTTGAAATGATTGGAAACCGTCTGGATGGTGACACGTGGTGCCCTCAATACATCTTCCACATTAATCAAGGTACGCCATTTATTACCTCAGGCAGGTAAAACGACATCGGATGAGATCAGACGTTAGCAGCCGACACCGAGATGAAAGTCTACTACCCCAGAAGTTTCTCCCATCATACAGCTTCCGACCTCAAAGAGTTAGAGAATTCTAAGAAGTCAAAAGCTTGGGGGCAATTGTGTGGTGATGTTTCCAAGACATCGATATTACATTAGCTCCGGTAATAGTACCAGCTAATCATGTCTCGACCTCGGCAATAGTGCCAGGGCATCAACCGAGATTAAGGTCGCTCCTGACCTTGGTCATTCCTGACCTTGGCGCCGTGTCCTGGCCTCGGTCACGCATATCGACAATAGTTCCAGAAGGCTAGCCGAGACAGACATTGACAGCTGAACTTCTAAGGAAGCTTAACCACGTCATGGGATGTGTGATTAGACAGAGGCACGCGCAAGTGGGACTGAGTAGCCATCCTTGCCGCCCATGCTCTCTGACAGAGTGGCATCCAGCGGCCACATGTACATCAGGGTGAGGCCCCATGCAGAAGTCCGATGGGACCATGCCAAATAGTCAACAAAGTAAGGCCCGATAAGACTGCCATTTAATGAAAGGTGGGCTGATGGGACTGTAATTAAGGAAAGGTGATCATGGGACGGTACATCTCAAAAGTACCTGTCAGAGTCATGGGACTCGTTACCCAACTTCTCCTATAAATAGAGAAGCTCAGGTATGACAAAAGGGATGCAAAAAACAGATAATATAATATCTCTAACATCCTGATTTCTCTCTTTCTTCTCCATCTCAATCCTACTGTTGAGTTGTTGAACTGACTTAGGCATCAGAGAGCCTTGTGCTGACTATAGCCAGGGTCTTTGACTGCTGTTCTTCTTCTCCCCTTTCAGGTTCAAGGCATTTTTATCTTCATCAAGGAGAGCTAAATCTCATCCTAATCCATCATCTCAAGTTAGTAATTTTTAGGCACTTACAGTGCACTTTTCACTTCAACCAATATACTTGATTAAAACATAGAAAAAAGAAAAAAATACATGTGAAAACATTTGAGCAATTTGATGGTGGCTTTGGAAAAAGGAATTTGCTAACTAGTAGATGATAATGGCCACAATCAAATCCACTTTCTATATATAAATCTTCTCACTATCTACAATAGGTCGACTCGAAGATAAAGAAGCAGAAACAAAAATAAAGAACAAAGAAAAAAGTGATTGAACATATCTATTTTGAAACCCAAAATATTATTTAAGATGAGGAAGAAAGAGATAAGGAGAGAGGTTGGGGATCATACCTGGTTGGGGTGAAAACCACTAAAGGGAGAGGAGCACCAATACTTGATCTTAGATTTGAAGAAGGAAAGAGTAGTGGACGGTGCTCATATATAAAGAGAGAAAGAAGATGTGGATTTTGAAGTGGTAGAGTTCATGTGGGAAAACGGACGTTAAATGCCATAAGGAGTGTAAAGACGATAGAACTTTTGCTTTTTGTTGGTAAACATGACATTAAAAGCTGTATTGGGGCTGGGAGTAGTTTTTGGGTCTCAAGCCCATCACATTTGTTGCTTGATGAGGTCATCCGTCCTCTTCCTAATGCTTTCCATAAAAAAATGATTTAAATTTATTTTTTTATTTATCATTCCATCAAGAGAGTTTTAGGAAACATTCCTGATTATTTTCTATTATGGAACACATAGGACTTTGCATCCAAACGCATCCTCTTAAGTTTTTGTTCGTGGATCATTTCGGGTCTACCTGGGTTAGCGGATGTGAGAATCTGTGGGGTTCAACTATTTCGTGACCAGAGACGAGCGAACAACCGCCTTTTCATTTGTATACGGGTTTGCCAAATTTTCTAATCTACTTTAAAAAACAAGCGGTGATCCATAGATCAAACTTTTCATGCGGAAGATTGAATAAACTTTTTTTTCTAACTCTTATTGTATATGTGTTAAAAAAGAGATATAATTTGGATTTTGGATGCCGTGAAAGGCGAATTTCATTTGTTTGCCGTGAAAGGCGATGTTTTTGCCCTGAAAGGTGAGTTTTTGTTTGCCATGAGCCGCGAGAGGCGATTTACAACTCTTATAAAAAAAAGACAAGACTTGTGATTTTTGTCTGTTTAGAAATACAAATATTATGAGAAGAAAGAAAATGAGATCCGACTTCATAGGAGATTGCGGGGGCTCGTTCAGATTGGCGGTTGCAAGTCATTTTTGGACTTCGCTGTCATCCTTCTGATGATAACAGTGGACGCTTTTGATTCTCGTGATTCGGGTTGAACCTTAGATTCTTAGTAAATAAGGATCAATGAGAGATCATATATCCAATAAAAATCCGAGTAGACAGGCTAAAGAGTCGCGTCTAAGCCATGGAGATAGAAGGAGAGGGCCTGAATTTGTGGCCCCCTAATGGTCTTCATCACTTTGTAGTGGTGGCTGTTGCAGAACTTCTTCAAAGAAGGAGAGACCGTCGTAGGAGCTTCGTAGCAATTGATATGCATGGCATAATACTAATAACTACCCTTTTATTTGAATTTGCTAGTTGTTTATTTTGTCTTAAATGTTCTAATTATAGTATTTTTCTTATTATGTAGGAATTAGAAAGAGCTGAGCATATTTGAGCTTAATTCGAAGAGGTTTAAAGTTAAAACCCCATTTGTGAAAAGATATACACAAAGAGTATATAGGCTTGTTGGAGGAGAGTTGAAAAGTCAAGTAAGAAGTCATGATTGGGGAAGTTCAGCTGACCGTCAGTTTGATCATCTTACCAATGGCGGAGTTTGATGTGATACTTGGTATGGATTGGTTAGCAACGAACTGAGCGGTGTTAGATTGTTTTAACAAGACCGTTAAGTTGCAGAGTGCATACCGTAGTGTTGAGTTTATTGGAGCTGAAAAGCCCATATCCACTCGGATGATTTCTGCATTGAAGGCAGAGCCGTTGATGAGGAGCGGTGCGAATGCTTTATCGCATTTTTTTGCAGAAGATAAGGAGTCCAAGTCTGTTGATGAGATTCCAATGGTGCGAGAATTCCTATATGTGTTTCCGGATGAGATTCCTGGTTTGCCACCTGTTCGTGAGTTGGATTTCATGATAGAATTGTAGCCAGGGACAGCACTTATTTCGAAGGCTACTTATAGGATGGCACCAGCAGAATTGAAGGAGTTGAAGACTCAGATAGGAGATCTGTTGGATAAGGGTTTTTATCAGGCCCAGTGTTTCACCGTGGGGAGCTCCAGTAATATTTGTGAAGAAGAAGGACGGGACTATGAGGATGTGCATAGACTACAGACAGTTGAATCAGGTAACTGTTAAGAATAAGTACCCGTTGCCGAGGATCGATGAGCTATTCGATCAGTTACAGGGAGCTCAATTCTTTTCAAAGATAGATCTGAGTTCTGGTTACCATCAGTTGCGAGTCAGAAAGGAGGATGTTCCTAAGACTGCATTCCGGACGAGATATGGTCACTTCGAGTTTCTTGTGATGCCTTTCGGATTGATGAATGCTCCAGCAGTATTTATGGCATTGATGAATAAGGCATTTGCTCCTTTCTTGGATCAGTTTGTAGTTGTCTTCATAGATGATGTATTGGTGTACTTGAAGACTAAGGAGGAGCATGAGCATCAGTTGAAAACATCTTTGCAGCTTTTGAGGGATAACCAACTGTATGCTAAGTTGAGCAAATGTGAGTTTTGGTTGGAACAAGTGTCATTTTTGGGCCACATTATCTCTACGGAAGGACTGGCAGTGGATCCTAAGAAGATTTTAGTAGTTTTTAATTAGAGTAGCCCGCGGAATGTAGTGGAGATTCGTAGTTTCCTTGGACTTGCAGGTTACTATAGGAGGTTTGTGAAAGGATTCTCTACCATAGCATCTCCGTTAACTAAGTTGACGAGGAAGGATATTCCGTTTGAGTGGACGAAAGGGTGTGAAAAGAATTTCTAGGAGTTGAAGACCCTGTTGACTACAACACCCATACTTGCCTTACCCGCTGGAAGTGGAGGATTTGTGATTTTCACAGATGCATCGGGAATAGGTTTGGGTTGTGTTCTCATGCAGCATGACAAGGTGATAGCCTATGGATCGAGGCAATTGAAGGATCATGAAAAGAAGTATGCCACACATGACTTGGAGCTAGCAGCTGTTAGAGTGTTTATTTTGTTGCAATTTGATTGGATGCATTCATTGTCTCATCTTGATCTCTCTCTCATTCATGTTCTCCTTCTTAGGTTTCTCTTGCATATCTTTCTTCTTAAGCTTTGTTTTTACTTGAAAAAATCTTCAGATCTTTTTGTTTTCTGCTTTCACTTTCTGTCGGTCCCTCTGTCGGCTCTCATCGGTCAGCCGACACTAGAACCGAGCCCAGCCGATAGACTGTCGGTTCCAGTTCCAGAGAGCTTCAACTTTTAGATCTTCTCTGTCGGTCAGATCCTCGGCTCCTATCGGTCAACCGATATTGCTTAAAACTCTGGACCGAGAGTTCATCGGTCCCAATATCAGAAAGCTTCATTTTTGGACTTTTTGCTTTATCGGTTCCTAAGTCGGTTCCAAGATCGGTCGACCGATGCTGTCGGTCAAACCGACAAGTGTTTCTTGGTCAGCAAATTTTTCAAAAATATAGCCGTTGCGTATGACCGTTAGGCTATCGGTTGACCGACACCAAGTTCTCGGCGAGCCGATAGCTATCCGTTGGGAACACTTTTTCTATAAAAAGTGACCTTCTCTTTGGGAAAGTTTGCTGAATTTTTGAGATCATCTGAGCCCAAAGGAGAGGAACTTTACAAGAGCTTTTCAAAAGGGATCATGGAAGCATTTTCAACCTTTCAATCTTGGACCTTTAAAATGGGTGTGCTTTCGAAATCTCTATCTCTTTTTCATGCTTAGACCTTTAATCCTTGTTTTCCTGAGCATGATCAAAGTGTTAGGCCTTTTCTAGAGATGTTGTTTCTTTTCATAACATGCCTTGATCTTTGAAAAGTATTTGCATTATGAAATCAACATAAGTCTCCTCATTCACATGTGTTTTTGAACATTAACTTTCAAAACTAATTGTTTTAAGTTTGAACCTTTAACAAACCATGTGTTGAGTAATGCAACTCTTTCTCTTACATTTGATCATCATCCTTTGCATTAATTGAAGTTTCATCCTTTTAAAAAGAGAAAGTGAATTTTCTAGTTCATGCATTAGTCATAAACATTATCATTGTCCATTCAGCCTATCTAGAGGCAAACCACTGTGTTTTACTTGTTCTCTTACCCATGCACAAATAGGCATTTCACTTAAGAGAAAAATCAATGTTGTAATGGTTGGTGCTTAGCCTTGAAAAGCACATATAGTGTTGTAAAGGTTCATGCTTAACCTTGAAAAGCATAATGATGTGGTTGTAAGGTTAGAGGTGATCCTAAACCTTGAATTGACTAGTGAAATCCGGTAAGGTTACCGGGAGTGGATGTAGGCATCTTGGCCGAACCACTATATTTGATTGTGTTATGGTGATTTGTGGTTACTTTCCTTTTCATGATTGTTGAACTCTTAATTGGGTATGAGCTTGATTAAAAGATGTGTTTGTCTTTTGAATGTGTATGATTGACTCAGATAACTCTCTCTTGTATGAAGCTAGCTTACTATCATCAAAGCATAAGTCACCTAAAAATCAAAATGTTTAAAAGTGGCTTAAATTTTTAATTGCATCCTATTCACCCCCCCCCCCCTCTAGGATTCGATCTTGGTCTTTCAATTGGTATCAGAGCCAAGTTGCTCTGGTGTTAGGTCTTACAGCCTAGAGTTGAATCCTAGTGAGTGTGTTTCTTTTGTTGCCACTATGCAATCTCATCTGGGTGAGGGCAATGCCACCAATAGACCACCTCTGTTTAATGGAACACATTATAGGTATTGGAAAATAAGGATGCAAGTGTTCCTGGAATCCCAAAGTTTAGATGTGTGGAACATCATTGAAGAAGGCTATCATCTACCCACTGCCACAGAAAAGGATTCTGAAGGCAATATTATATCCTTAACTCTCAAACCTAAAAGTGCTTGGACTCAAGGGGAAAAGGATAGAGCTAATCTTAATGCTAAAGCAAAAAACTCTTTATATTGTGCCTTATCTCAAGAGGAATTCAATAGAGTTGTCAATTGCAATACTGCTAAGGAAGTGTGGGACACCCTAGAGACCACCCATGAAGGTACAGATCAGGTCAAGATAGCCAAAATTCAAATGTTGACCTCTAAGCTAGAAGACATTAAAATGCTAGAAGAGGAAACTTTTGATGAGTTCTACACAAAGATTATGGAATTAGTCAACTCTCTCATAGGACTAGGAGAAAAGATGGATGAATCTAAAATTGTAAGAAAAATTTTAAGGTCTCTTCCTAAAAGATTCAAACCAAAGATTATTGCCATAACTGAGAGTAAAAATGTGGATCAAATTAAAATTGAAGAACTAAGAGGAAATCTTCTCACATATGAACTAGATTTTGAAGTTAAAGATAAAAAGAAAGGAGTTGCCTTTACCTCTCAGACTAATGAAAATGAAAGTGAAGATGATAGTGATGATGACAATGCTCTTCTTGTCAAGAACTTTAAGAAATTCTTTAAGAACAACAAAAACATTAGAAAATCTGATGAAAGCAGCAAAAGCTCTAGATTTCCAAGAAGTTCCAAAAGTTCTTTTATCAAAAAGGATGTGCAATGTTATAATTGCAAGGGGTTTGGACATATTGCTCAAAATTGCTCCACTCCTAAAGAATTTGAAAGAGGGGATAAGAAAGCAAAGAAAGCATTGAACATAACTTGGGATGACGAAGATGAAGATAGTGACAAAAATGAATCCCAGAATGATGAAGATGAAAATCCTCCTAATTGGCTTCTTATTGCCTCTGTTGAAGAGATAAATGATCATAACACATTAATAGATGACACATTAGGGGAAGAGGAAACTCAT
Organism: Litsea cubeba; assembly: GCA_012931725.1. Classification (NCBI taxonomy): domain Eukaryota; kingdom Viridiplantae; phylum Streptophyta; class Magnoliopsida; order Laurales; family Lauraceae; genus Litsea; species Litsea cubeba. The sequence continues at coordinate 37,512,694 of CM022955.1, read as the reverse complement.
GAAGAAGATGATGAATTTGAGATCCAACAAGCTTACAATGATCTATATGAAAATTCTGAGATCTTAATTAAGAAAAATAAAATGTTAAAAGAAGAATCCAAAAAACTGGTCAATGAAGTAAATGTTCTAAAAGATGAATTGAAACTAACCATAAATGACAAAGTCAATTTGGAACATAAATTCATCACCCTAACTGAAGAACTAGCTCTTGCTCAAAATCACATTCATAGCTTACAATCCAAGCTTGAGTCTAGTCAACTTGAAACAAACTCCTTACAATTAAAACTCAACAAAGGAAAATTCATTGTTGAAAAATTCACCTTGGGAAATGACAAGTTTTATCAAATGTTAGGCATGCATAAAATCTATGGTGACAAGAGTGGTGTAGGTTTTGAAGGCTCCCCTAGCAACATGAAGGACAGCTCTCAAATACTTACTAAGAGTGTCCGCAAACCTATAGTTGAGAGAAGTTTTACCACTAGATGGACTTGTCATTTTTGCAATCATAGAGGTCATTTGGTTCCCAATTGCCCTTATAAAAATAGGTTATCTCTCAACAATCCCTCTAAAGTATCTTTTAAATTTGTCCCCAAGACCATTCCCTACAAATCTCCTCTGTCTAGATGGATGGTTAAACAAACACACCTTGAGAGTCTCATAGTGCAAACCGCTTTAAAAGCAAAAGAAAATCCTACTTGGTTTTTAGATAGTGGTTGTTCTAAACACATGACAGGAGACCGATCTAGATTCAGCTCTATAGTGGAATATGATGGAGGAAATGTCTCTTTTGGAGACAATAGTAAAGCTCAAATCATTGGCAAGGGAAGTGTGAAGGGAGATCAAATACCAACTCTGAATGATGTATTTCTTGTGGAAGGATTGAAGCATAATCTCCTTAGCATTAGCCAATTGTGTGATAAGGGAAACAAAGTTGTCTTTGACAGGCTTTCATGCAAGGTAGTAAATGATAAAACTAACCAAGTTATCCTTACTGGGTCAAGGACAAAAGGGAATATCTACATTATAGAAGAATGTGAAGACAATGAATCTAGGTGCTTGATAACCAGAAATCAAGAAAATTACTTATGGCACCAAAGGATGGGTCACATAAACTTTAAATTGATGAAGATCCTGTCCAAGAATGAGATTGTGAAAGGAATTCCCAAGTTGTCTGCTGAAAAGTCTGAAATCTGTAAGGCATGCCAACTGGGTAAACAAATAAAGAAGAGTTTCAAAGGTTTAAAGGATATATCGTCGTCTCGTCCTCTAGAATTAATCCATATGGACTTGATTGGACCTGCACCCGTGCAAAGTATTGGAGGAAAGAAATTTATTCTGGTTATGGTAGACGATTATTCTCGTTTTGGTTGGATTGCTTTTCTCCATGCTAAATCAGATGCTGTAGACAATATCATAAGAATTTGCAACAAGATACAAGTTGAAAAAGATTGTAAAATTCAGAAGATCAGAAGTGATCATGGAGGAGAATTTGAGAATGAAAAATTTGCCAAATTTTGTGAAAATCATGGGATCAATCATCAATATTCAGCTCCTAAGACTCCTCAACAAAATGGAGTAGCAGAAAGAAGAAATAGAGTGATTCAAGAAATGGCTAGGACCATGCTCAATGAAAAGAATCTTCCTCGTAATCTATGGGCTGAAGCTGTGAACACTGCCTGCTATATTATAAATAGAGTCTATCTCACCAAGAATACCAACAAGACCCCGTATGAGCTTTATTTTGAAAGAAAACCTAATTTAGGGTATTTGAAAGTGTTCGGAAGCAAATGTTATATTCTAAGAGATAGGGAGCAGTTGGAGAAATTCGAGCCTAAATCTGATGAAGGAATCTTCCTAGGCTATTCTGAAAGGAGCAAAGCTTACAGAGTGTTTAATCATAGAACTATGACCATAATGGAGTCAGCTCATGTTGTCATCGATGATATGAATCAAATTGGAAGAACTCTTCAAGATGATGATGAAGTTGAATATGTTATTGATCAACCAACTCCTAAAGCCAAAAATGATATCATCCCATCCAAAGCTACAGTTCCAACCAAACTCATGAAAGATCATACATTGGAGAATATTATTGGAGATATCAGTAGTGGGGTCATGACCCGGAGACAAGTTCATAACTTATGTGCACATTACTCGTTTGTCTCTCAAGTTGAGCCCAAGAATTTTTCAGAAGCTGAATCAAAATCAGAATGGATGGAAGCTATGCAAGAAGAATTGAATCAATTTAAGAAAAATAATGTTTGGGATCTTGTTCCATTACCTACAGAGAAAAATCCAATTGGTACTAAGTGGATATACAAGAACAAATCAGATGAATCTGGTAATGTTGTAAGAAACAAGGCAAGACTAGTAGCAAAAGGATATGCCCAAATAGAAGGAATTGATTTTGAAGAAACCTTTGCTCCTGTAGCCCGTTTGGAGTCTATAAGGATCCTATTGAGTTATGCGAGTAGCATGAGAATTAAACTATTTCAGATGGATGTCAAAAGTGCCTTCCTGAATGGAGAAATTGAAGAGGATGTTTATGTTACCCAACCAGAAGGCTTTGAGGACCCTCATCATCCTGAGTATGTCTACAAACTCAAGAAAGCTCTTTATGGATTAAAACAAGCACCAAGGGCTTGGTATGAAAAACTCACAACTCATCTGATTGAAAATGATTTTAATTGTGGGAAAGTTGATAAGACCTTGTTTATCAAGAAAATTGATCAAGACATTCTTGTAGCTCAAGTCTATGTTGATGACATAGTGTTTGGATCCACATCAGACAAATTGGCTCAAGGATTCTCAGAGTTAATGAGCTCCACCTTTGAGATGAGTCTAGTCGGTCCCCTGCAGTTCTTCTTAGGTCTCCAGGTCAACCAAACCGAGCGAGGAATTTTTCTTAGCCAATCCAAATTTGCCTTAGAAATTGTTAAGAAGTTTGGTCTAGAAACCTCCAAGCCTAATAGCAACCCCATGGGATCTTCTTCAAAACTGTCTAGTGACCTCAAAGGCACCAAAGTAGACCAAAAACTCTATCGTAGTATGATAGGAAGCCTTCTCTATCTTACTGCTAGTAGACCTGATCTCTCTTTCAGTGTTGGAATCTGTGCCAGATATCAATCGGATCCTCGTGAGTCCCATCTCAAAGCTGTTGAACGTATCTTTAAATATATCAATGGGACATCACATTATGGCATCTGGTATCCTTGTGACTCATCTTTACAATTAATTGGATACAGTGATGCTGATTGGGCGGGATCAATAGATGATAGGAAAAGCACCAGTGGATGTTGCTACTTCATAGGAAATTGCTTAGTAGCTTGGCATAGCAAAAAGCAAAATTCAGTATCCTTGTCTACTGCAGAAGCTGAATACATAGCTGCAGGTAGCTGTTGTGCTCAATTGTTGTGGATGAAACAAACCTTGTTAGATTATAATGTCCCACAACATTGTATGCCTATCATGTGTGATAACTCAAGTGCCATTAGCATATCTAAAAATCCTGTTCAGCATTCTCGCACTAAACACATTGACATTCGCTATCACTTTTTGCGTGATCATGCTGACCAAGGCTCTATTGAGTTACTTTTTGTTCCAACTGATTCTCAATTGGCTGACCTGTTTACTAAACCCCTTGGAAATGAAAGATTTATTAAACTAAGACATCATTTGGGCATTGGCCCTTGCCCTGAAATCTGAAATCTTGTTGTCTAATCACCTGTTATTGCATCTTCACTGTATTATAGCTCTTATAAACAGGTGCTACTGACAAGGTTTGTGTTCTCTTGTAGATGGGCAGGTTCCTTTGTAATTAGATGTCAAAGGGGGAGAGAATGATATGTAAAGCGGTCTCAATTTGAGGGGGAGTAGAAGCAAGGTCTATCAAATTGAGGGGGAGAAGCTTTGTCTAGTTGCTCCCAAAAAGAAAATCCAAAGCTCCAGAATATCCAAAATCCCAAAGCATCCAAAAGCTCCTTAAATGTCCAAAGAAGTTGGTGGTTGAGTTCGTGGCATATGAGAGAGTGTCAAGCTTAGAGTTGCCATCAAATTGCAAAGGGGGAGATTGTTAGAGTGTTTATTTTGTTGCAATTTGATTGGATGCATTCATTGTCTCATCTTGATCTCTCTCTCATTCATGTTCTCCTTCTTAGGTTTCTCTTGCATATCTTTCTTCTTAAGCTTTGTTTTTACTTGAAAAAATCTTCAGATCTTTTTGTTTTCTGCTTTCACTTTCTGTCGGTCCCTCTGTCGGCTCTCATCGGTCAGCCGACACTAGAACCGAGCCCAGCCGATAGACTGTCGGTTCCAGTTCCAGAGAGCTTCAACTTTTAGATCTTCTCTGTCGGTCAGATCCTCGGCTCCTATCGGTCAACCGATATTGCTTAAAACTCTGGACCGAGAGTTCATCGGTCCCAATATCAGAAAGCTTCATTTTTGGACTTTTTGCTTTATCGGTTCCTAAGTCGGTTCCAAGATCGGTCGACCGATGCTGTCGGTCAAACCGACAAGTGTTTCTTGGTCAGCAAATTTTTCAAAAATATAGCCGTTGCGTATGACCGTTAGGCTATCGGTTGACCGACACCAAGTTCTCGGCGAGCCGATAGCTATCCGTTGGGAACACTTTTTCTATAAAAAGTGACCTTCTCTTTGGGAAAGTTTGCTGAATTTTTGAGATCATCTGAGCCCAAAGGAGAGGAACTTTACAAGAGCTTTTCAAAAGGGATCATGGAAGCATTTTCAACCTTTCAATCTTGGACCTTTAAAATGGGTGTGCTTTCGAAATCTCTATCTCTTTTTCATGCTTAGACCTTTAATCTTTGTTTTCCTGAGCATGATCAAAGTGTTAGGCCTTTTCTAGAGATGTTGTTTCTTTTCATAACATGCCTTGATCTTTGAAAAGTATTTGCATTATGAAATCAACATAAGTCTCCTCATTCACATGTGTTTTTGAACATTAACTTTCAAAACTAATTGTTTTAAGTTTGAACCTTTAACAAACCATGTGTTGAGTAATGCAACTCTTTCTCTTACATTTGATCATCATCCTTTGCATTAATTGAAGTTTCATCCTTTTAAAAAGAGAAAGTGAATTTTCTAGTTCATGCATTAGTCATAAACATTATCATTGTCCATTCAGCCTATCTAGAGGCAAACCACTGTGTTTTACTTGTTCTCTTACCCATGCACAAATAGGCATTTCACTTAAGAGAAAAATCAATGTTGTAATGGTTGGTGCTTAGCCTTGAAAAGCACATATAGTGTTGTAAAGGTTCATGCTTAACCTTGAAAAGCATAATGATGTGGTTGTAAGGTTAGAGGTGATCCTAAACCTTGAATTGACTAGTGAAATCCGGTAAGGTTACCGGGAGTGGATGTAGGCATCTTGGCCGAACCACTATATTTGATTGTGTTATGGTGATTTGTGGTTACTTTCCTTTTCATGATTGTTGAACTCTTAATTGGGTATGAGCTTGATTAAAAGATGTGTTTGTCTTTTGAATGTGTATGATTGACTCAGATAACTCTCTCTTGTATGAAGCTAGCTTATTATCATCAAAGCATAAGTCACCTAAAAATCAAAATGTTTAAAAGTGGCTTAAATTTTTAATTGCATCCTATTCACCCCCCCTCTAGGATTCGATCTTGGTCTTTCAGCAGCAGTAGTGTTTGCATTGAAGTTGTGGAGGCATTATTTGTATGGAGAGAGATTTGAGGTGCATACAGATCACAAGAGTCTGCAATATTTGTTTACACATGGTGATCTGAATAACAGGCAGAGGAGATGGATGGAGTACATAAAGGATTATGATTTTCCAATCAAGTACCATCCTGGAAGGGTGAATGTGGTAGCAGATGCTCTCAGTAGGAAGGCAGCATTCAGTGATTGTATAATGCCTGAATGGAGATGGATGGAGCAGTTTAGAGATATGGATGTAGAAGTCTGGCCATTTAATGAGAAAGTCCTAGTTACTACTATGGGAGTTTGGGAGCCAGAGATAGTTAACAGGATCAAGGAATGCCAGAAGGATGATCCAGAGTTGCAAAGAATCATTGAACATATGGATGACAATCCAGAGTTTAGATTGAGGGAGTTTTGTACTGCAAGGATAGGTTGTGTGTGTCAGATGTTTAAGACATTAAGTCAGAATTGATGACAGATGCGCACCATACCAGATATTCTATTCATTCGGGGAGCACCAAAATGTATCAGAATTTGAAGAATCACTATTGGTGGGTGAAAATGAAGAAAGAGATTGCAGAACTCGTTTCCAGGTGTATGACTTGTCAGCAGATAGCACAAAAAGCCTCCTGGTTTACTTCACCCGTTGGAGATTTCACAGTGGAAATGGGAGAATATCACTATGGATTTCGTGTCAGGATTACAGAACACCAAGAAAGGCAATGATGCTATTTGGGTGATTGTGGATAGATTGACTAAGTCATCACATTTCTTGCCATTCAAGACTGGACAGTTTATAGACAAGATGACTAAGATGTACAGAGACAATATAGTCAAGCTACATTGAGTGCCTAAGTCCATAGTGTCCGATCGAGACACTAAGTTTGTCTCTCGATTTTGGTATACTTTCCAGTCATCTATGTGTACTCAGTTGAAGTTCAGTACAACTTACCATCCTCAGACAGATGGACAGTCAAAGCGTACCATTCAGACACTGGAAGATCTCCTCAGAGCTTGTGTTTTGAATTTCAAGGAGAGTTGGGATGAGAATTTGCCTCTATGTGAGTTTGCCTACAATAACAGTTATCATTCAAGGATTGGTATGGCACCATTTGAGGCATTGTATGGAAGGAGATGCAGAGCTCCGGCATATTGGGAGGAAGTAGGAGTTCGAAGTTCTCATGGTCCCTCGGAGATTGCTGATTCCAGTGAGAAGGTCAGAGTTGTTCAGATGAGAATGAAGGAGTCAGGGATCGTCAGAAGAGCTATGCAGATAAGAGACGGAGACCTTTAGAATTCCAAGTGGGGGATATGGTTTTCCTAAAAGTGTCTCCGATGAGAAGTGTTGTTAGATTTGGGCAAAAAGGGAAGCTTGCCAAGAGGTTTGTGGGACAATTTGAGATCAAGAGCAGGACTGGAGACGTGGCTTATCGTTTGGTGCTACCACCAGAGTTAGCGGGTGTGCACGACGTATTTCATGTCTCAATGCTTAGGAAGTATATTCCAGATCCCACCCACGTGTTGCAGCATGAGCCACTTCAGCTTCAGGCAGATGTCACCTACGTGGAGCGGCCAGCACAGATCATCGACACTAAGGAGATAGTGTTGCGTACCAAGACCATCCAATGGGTCAAGGTACAGTGGGAGAACCACAGCCCGGAGGAAGCTACGTGGGAGCTGAAAGGTCAGATTCTGAAAGCGTATCCTTATCTTTTTCCAGATGAGCTATGTTTAGGCATTTGGAGGACCAAATGTTCTTTTTATTTGTGAGAGTTGTAAGGTCTGTGACCTTAGTGGGTCAGTTGGGCCCAATATCAGGTTCTGACCCGTTTAATTTATTTTTATTATAATTAATTGTATTTTAGATAATTAAGTGGGTCTAGATCATTAGCGAGTTTCTTTTAGTATTAGAATAGTGTATGCGAAGTTTCGTTCGATTTTGAGTTCGTTTAATCATAGCAGAGGGTAGTTTGCAATTTAGGAAAAATTGAGTGTTTTTCTAAAATATTCCAAACGTTGTGAGTTTTGGGTTCGTTGGAATGGTCTCGTCGTGCTGATCATTTTTATCTCTTGACTCATCGCGATCCCGCGATCAGAAACCTTTCAAGTGGTCCATTCTTTCACCAGACTCACTTAAGGGGTAATTTAGTCTTTTTCTTCTTCCCTTCTTCTTAAACGAAGTTAACCCTAATCTCTTCATTATTCTCTGCAACAAAGAACAACCGCAGCCCCATTTCTTCTTCCTCTTCCTTTCTCAAGTCAAGACTCTAGCTCGGAGAGATCAGTTCCGCGATCCGATCCGCTAGTATTCACCCTTGCGATCCTCTCTTTCTTCTGGTATCGAATTGGTAAGATTTCTCACAACTTCATCTTGTCAATCAAATTCATTTTAGATTAGATGTAGTCTTTTCTTGATTCTTTTCCTTCCTTTCTTCTTTTTGGCTTCCTAGGCAGTGTTTTATCGGGTTAGATTGTGGGTTTCGGAGTATAAAGGCTTCTCCTCGAATTTTACCCAATTTCAATCTTCTTCTTGATTGAGGCAAGTAGATCTGCATTGCATTTTAAGCATGTATGTTTGTTTTCATTTGATTGGTTATGATTCTGATAGATTTTCCCTCTAATTCCAAGCATGTTTTGATATTGATTTGGGGATTTTTAATATTAAGTGAGGTTTATGGAATGAATGAGATTAATTGTTAAATTAGTAGCCCTTTTATGTTTTAAATTGTTAGAAATGATGAGAATGTGATGTGTGGAATGAATGGGAAAGCTTGGAGGCTCAATTTTTGCAGGATAGCCATGGATTGGCCGGAGGAAAAAGGGAGCAAAAACCCGTTTTTGGGTTTCAGGTTCGCTGTCCGATTGATCGGTCGCCCTGTGCGATCGATCGGACAGTGAACAATTCTCAATTAACTGTGAGCGTTCACAGTCCGATTGATCGGCCACACAGTCCGATCGATCGGTCTATGAAAGCTCTTAGTTAATAGGGAGGTGCCCAGTGCCGATCGATTGGTCACACAGTCCGATCGATCGGACTGTGCACTAACTGATAGGTGTTCAGTGCCGATCGATCGTACCTTCGGTACGATCTATCGGAGGGTGCATGGTCACTGAAACTTCGAAGGCTTGTAAGTTGTAACTTTCAATTCACCCGTTGGAATTTTACGTATAATATAACGTTTGAAAGCCATCGAGACGTAGAATCTAATGGTTTTGGTTTCATTACGATCAGAGGTTGGAAATTGATGTAATTATTTGAATTATTGATTCAACTCTTGTTATTTGGAAAAGAGACTGTTTAACTTAGGTATGGGCCTTAGAGGTTAGAAACCATAAACTTACTCTCACTTGACTATTAATGGGGATTAAAATCGAAGCACGTGGCTTGGTGTTCTTCGATGGGTTATCTAGGTATTCGTGTATTACACATAGTGTAACCGAATGCATATGGAGTTGAATTGAATGATGCTCAACATGATTGTACACCAATGGATTTTCCTAAAAGCATCATTGATCCAATTTCCATACGTACTCTGTTAGAACACGCGGGGTACAGGGATGACACCACTTACCTAGGATTGGATTGTAATTTCTTCTTGATTTGTGACTTGTATCCGTTGTTAATGTTCCTTGTACACTCTCTTGGCATAAAACACTTAACAAATTATGAAACATAAATACTTATAGAATTTAGGACTTGGACCTGACTTAGAGTATACTTAGTAACCTGTGTTTTGTATTGATAAACATGACTGGCTAGCAATGAAAGGGATTATCACGTAGATCGCTTGTTTTGTATTGTCTTGAATAAGATAATTCATATGATCTTGTCTTGTACATAGAACTAGCCAGACTTGCTTGTCTTGTTGGTCCTTGTGTCAGAACCACTTTATTATTGTTTGCATATCATGGCCATCTGTAGTTTGGGGTTTAATGACGACCCGGTTACTCGGTTGTCGGGGTGGGCAGTCGGCATAGGACGGCGTCCATGGTGTTGAATAGCTAGGAGCGGGCTAGGACCGTGCTGCTATTCCCAGGACCGGGAGCTAGGATCCTACTGGAGCCGGACTTTGGTATCAGTAGTCCGAAGTGGATTGTTACTAGTATCCCGGGAGGTGGCTTTGGACATCCTCGGAGTCTCCCTCTTGTTCTTGTTTTGCATTGATGGATAGTGGTTATTGCTAGATGATTGTTAGGATTCTTTTTATTGTTTCTATTGAAGATTATTCTTGCTTTATGCCTAGTCTCGTTATTCTTGTATTCGTATGATCAAGTAGTTGTCATTCTCTACACTTGATGCATGTCATTTTTATTATGCTTTGCCTATCTATTACTCAACATGTCGTTGACTATGTTCCTTGGTGTGCAGACACCTCAGGTGAGTATTACTATGCGGAGCAGACCGGTGAGGAGATCCCAGATGATCTCCAACCAGCAGAGGAGGCACGAGAGTGGCGGGCCGATGACGTAGAGTAGCGTCATCACTTCCTGGCACGAGAGAGATACATTGGGATTCATTTAGATTTATTCTTTTATTATTTCTCTTGTTGGACCTTTACTTTATTGACTCGTTTATTTGATTGGCCTTGTTTATTGGGTTGGCCAATGTAATAACTAACTCTTTGACTAGTTTTGTTTATATTCTTTTATGCAACTTTAAACTTAACAAGAAGTTATTATTCATTGCTTGATATTCCATATGCCTAGAGTTCTATGAACTCGATATTTATTGTATTATAAGAGGCTTGAAATATTTTATCCTCACCGCGGACTTACGATCCGTGGGCCTAAAGGACAAAAATTTTAATTAGTCCTAAAATTTACTCTCCGGATCTGGTTATTTCTTTAATCGGGTTCGGGGGACGTGACACTACTGATACCAAAGTCTGGCTCCAGTGGGATCCTAGCTCTCGGTCCTGGGAATAGCAACACGGTCCTAGCCCGCTCCCAACTATTCAACCCCATGGACGCTGTCCTATGCCGACCGCCCACCCCGACGACCGAGTAACCGGTCAGTCAATAAAAACCCCCAAATTGCAGTTGCCCATGATATGCAAATGGTAATAAAGTGGTGTTGACACAAGGACAAACAAGACAAGCAAGTTCGGCTAGCTCAATACATAAGACATGCACATAGGGATTATCTCATTCAAGACAATACAAAACAAGTCAATCACCTAATAATCCCTTCCATGCCAGCTAGTCATGTTTACCAATACATGAAACACGGTTCCTAAGATACGCTGTAAGTTAGGTCCAAGTCCTAGTTTTACAAGGATTTATGTTTCATAATTAATTAAGTGTTTTATGCCAAGAGAGTATACAAGGAATAGTAATAACGGATACAAGTCACAAGTCAAGGAGGAATTACAATCCAACCCTAGGCTAGTGGTGTCAT
>CM022955.1:37441233-37497507 GCA_012931725.1 Litsea cubeba | reverse complement strand
ATCACATTAGACCTATAACAGACCTACTTCTAATCACAGTACAACAAGCATGATAATAGGACCCGGAGGACCCGGTCAACCGCGACCACTAACTTAATCGCCCAATATTACGGGTTTCTATTGAACCATAGAAGTCAACAACTACGTAGATATTGGGTAGGACATTTGCCTAGCCTGATTTTAATTAAATCTTATCTGAAAGTAGATTAGAGTAAAACTTTATGTTTTTAATCTTTTATCACATATCATCATCATCATCTAACCTTATCCCATCAAAATAGATTTAAGTTAAATAATTCACTATTAGACTACAAAATAAGCCGCGCATCAACTATGCTCTACCCAAACTGAATGTTAGATTGTCAGATCTCTAGGACATAAATTACTAGTGATATGGAAAACACCATAAATTAAACACTAAATTTAGATCATGTTGGCATAGTTGATACGAGGATATCTCACTGTCCTTGGAATAGGGATTCCTAGGGATTTATACAGTGGAGAAAATTTGGTTTCGATATGTTAAAAATCCTATGGAGGAGGTTAGACCTAAAAAGCCTAAAAATAAGGATCTCAATTGTCCCAAATCCTTGTGGATCTACAATTGCCTAATATGGATTTTCAACGAGTCTACAGGGACAAAAAAAAAAATTCCGAATATTTAATTGCCGAACATGTCCTAAAAGATTTTTCTGATCCATCTGCAAATACATCATGAACGCGACAAAGGACTAAAAAGAAGACTAGGTTTTTTTTTTTCCATAGGATTTTATTTGCAACTCAAACATCTTGCTATATTTCTCTGCCCTTTTAATAATTGGGCATATAGTCTACTATTCTAGAAGAGGCATTTTGGGAAACAGGCACCACAACTGGTTTTCTTGAGATTTTTGAAATCCTGTTCATAGAAATTGTGTTTCGTCTTATCGTTGTTTTTTTTTTTTTTTTTTTTTTTTTCAGTTTTTTGTAGAATATTTTTTAGAGATGGATTTAGAAATTACAACATATGAGAGGACAATAGAAACATCTAGATTCTATTTTTTTTGTGCATTGGCATGGCTGGATCTTCAACTTTGGAAATCTAGGGCTTCAACTACATAACCAAGATCTCCTAATAGAAAAAAGAAGCACATTTATAATCAAGCCATTACAAAAAGAAGTATTAACTTAGTTATTAAACTATAGCAAAGGTGAGTTATTAATTAAACAATAGCAAAGGAGAAAGACAAATATCTTCCGCGATATGGACAACCAAGTGAGAATAAGTAAACTATGGCTTGAATTAGGGTTCAAAGATGCCAAAAAGAGAGACAGCTTGCATGCTCATGATAGAGAAGCCTAGGAAGGAGCACTTTTAAAGCACATAACCCTACTGTCTAAGTACACCCAACAATTCTAATGAGAATCAATACAAGCTTTCTTGAGATAATTTTTAATAACTTCTTGGCTTCTCTTTCCTCATTTGAGAATGTGAAAACTGCCTTCCCTTCCCTTCTTTTTTCTAAAGTGCACCTATGGCTGGCACCCAACAAATGCTTACTTAAATATATATTAATTGAGGGCTGTCATTATCTGAATAAGTAAAGAACTAGAAATGTTATTCATGTGACAGTAGCCGTACTATCCCGTATCATACATTGATTTTTGAAGGATGAATTTTTATACGTACATGGTGAGGTAGGAGTATAATTAATACAATAATTTTCCTCCTTTACCGCACGATTGGATCTATTTCTACGTGTTGGGCAATGAAATAGAGGTATTTCTCCATGTAGATTTTTCATGTTTACTAGTATTTCGTGAAGCAAATGTTCCTCTATTTCAAGATAACTAAACAAACCCTAATCACCAAATTCATATTAAAGTTGCATATTGTGGGTTAGCTTTCTAAAGAAAAGATCATTAACTAAGGTGGGTTATTTTAAAAAAATAGAAGAATTATTTCAATGTGGGGTTGATTCTAGGGTAAATTAGCCAACGATCCCTAAGCACGGTCTGGTAAGGCTTCCAATCCAACAAATTTTTCTCTAATGTCTATAGTCCAGACAGCTGGAGATATTTTAGTGAGAGGTCCCTAATACGCCACGTCATATATTTTCATCACTAATTTGCCTATTTCAGCCCTCATTCCTAAGCCAAGTTCTCTCTTATTCTCTATTGTCTCAGAGAGATCATTCCGTCTTCTTCTCTCTCATTTTTCATTTTTCCTTCCCTTCCATGGTTATGGAGTACTGTTGCAGAACACATTCCGTCGCCACCATGACTTCCGATTCTCCTTTCATTTCTTCAAAGATAGAAACGGTTTTACTTTCTCTTACTCTTTCATATGAAGTCTCTTCCAAATCTCTCTCTATACAATTGATTTGAAAGAAAGCGGTTTGTTATTTCGCTTGTTTTCCCTCTCTCTCTCTTTTCTCGATTAGATCATGGTCATCAAGTGCTCTTGTTTTGGATTTCTGTTTTTATTAGCATCTGATTTTTCGTATTCTGATTTTTAGTGTCGCCGAACTCAAATAAATTTAACAGAAACTTTGATAAACTCGACAAAAACTCAGATAAATTTATCTGAGTTTTCGGCAAACTTATCTAAACTTCTGGAAAACTCAGACAAATTTATCTGAGTTTTAAATAACTTTTCTGAGTTTCGAACAAATTTATCTGAGTTTGGACCAAAAAAAATATTTCTGAGTTTGAAAAAAATTATCTAAGTATCAAAGAAACTTTTTTTTCTCTTGAATTGAGGTAATCGAGGACTTTGTTCTAGCCATTGTCTACATAGAGTTGAGCATAAAGAATAGATAAAATCAAAGAAGAACGAAATCAAAGACCCTTTTAGGTTTATAGGTTTTTTCAGAAGAAATTATCATGTACATCTTCGTTTCTTTTTCTAACCTTAAAGTGAAGACCATTCAGATGATCGAGGTCTTTGATCAGTTGATTTTCCTTCTAGGTTTCACAGTTTCCTTCGTCTTCGCTTTCAGATGAATCTGATTTTTGCTTCTCTGAAATGGTTTCAAGCAGTTTTAGGCAGAGCCTTTTTGCTGACGTGTACATGGGCCTTTTTGTCTTTTTCACTACATCATTTTCATGAGAGGACTGCCGACGCTACGATAAATTATCGTGGACCTTGAGCTATATATAAAACCTTATGACGTGGGACCTACTGCCAAAAGCCCCTTGATTTTATTTGCTCCATGTTGACTTTTTTGTTTTGCACTTTCGATTTTTCTCCCATTAGTTTCGGTAAATTTTTGAGGAAACCAGTTGAGAGTAGATGTGGCAGAGAAGTGGTTTTCTATAGAAGAATGCATGTTATTGCAGAAAATATTTCACGGGACCAAGCGAAGAAAACTGAAATTGCATAAATTTGAAGTCTTCGGTTTCAATTTTTAGAGAAAAAGAAATTTATTGTAGAAAAGAAACTGCACAAACATGGCCTAAAATGCTATGATAAACTTATTAACCTAAAATTCTATGATCAATGCATTAGTTGTTCTTAAGATACAAGGGGCTGTTTTTTTTGTTTTTTTCCTGATGAATATTTTTGCTGTCTTATAGTTTGCTAGTTTTTGCAGTATGCATGATATATAAGCATGTCCTACACTTACCTCAATCCAAACCATTTCCAGGTCCTGGGAGTCTGGGCCCTATGGATGGATCAATATCAAATAATCATCACCTGATCAGTCAGTTTCTGTCGTGGCCCATCTGGAGTGGATCTATGATAGATTGATTTATAGATATGTACCTTCCACACCAACACGCTGCTTTTGTCAGTGAGACTTTACATCGACGAAATTGAGTGGACCAATTTACAAAATGGGGCCCACCTTAAATCTATGGGCTCCAAGCGACTTCGTTGATGATTCCATTAACCTGTCAAGAACGTGCAGGAAGTATAGCTCTACCAAATGTCCATCATCCACCGTTCACTCGAGGCTCCTGACAGATGGTTAGGATCAACCAAGCAAAAGGTGGGTGAGCCCCATTTTCGGGTCTAAAGGTATTCACAGCTCAATATGAAGTGATAGATTTTGCACTGTATTATTCTTCCACCTCTTTAAAAATAAACAATGAAGGTCACCGGAAAGACCATAAAAGTTGTGTATGAAAACAACACCCCTTCAATTTTAAAAAGGAGAGGCTACAAATTATAGTCCTTCTTTCTATGGGTTTATCACCAGGTTCTAATTCACTTTAACAGGGTCAATCCAATTAATGCAAACCGTCCAAATGACAAGAACGGTCCAGATTCTTTCTGGGTTCACCTTGGAAGGGGCTACTCCTACCATATAAATTGAATAGCTCTCTCTTCTTCCCTCTCATAGCAAAACCAAAGTGGGCTCTCTCTCTCATTGCAAGTAGAGTGCAATAAGAGAAACAAAAGATGGTGAAGGGGAAGTCTTCATTATCTTCATTTTTCAAACTCTTCAAGGTGTTCGCACCAAAGAAATCACATGAAGATGAGATAAGCGAAGCGGAGTATCGAAGCAAGCGAAGGAGACACTACAACGACGACGATGGGGCTGAACTGGAGATAGACAATAAGTCATCTGCTTTCATCAACAGGTTTCATGCGAGCCGTGTTATGGACTCTGAATGGCACTGTGGCTAATATTTAACCGCGTTTCTCTGATATATCATATATATATATATATTAATATATATATATATATATATATATGTATGACTTGTGCATAGAAAATTCATGGGATCAGTAGCATGTGTTACAGCAATAACTTTCTTACAAGGACTTGTTCCTTATGATTAAAGATCTAAGTTTGATAATATTTGTTCAACGCTGAATGCTGATTTGATGGGAGGGAGTGGCAGTTTGGTGTGTTTGTGGTGAAATTAAGGTAAATGTATCAAGGATTGCAAACTGAATGCATACAATATTGGTTAGCTCTTGGTGGAGGGCTCACCGGACTTGTAACAGTAAGGAGTAGGGACAAGCTTTGCATATTAATGGACTCTTGTTATAAATTTTTATTTTATCACTCTTTCTTTTAGGATCTTTGGTGTTGGTGATCATGAGAAGGCAAAGTATAGTCTAGAAAAAGCCTGACTAGATCATAGTGTTGCAACAAAAAATAAAACCCAAAAACCCAGATATTTGTCTTCCAAAATGAATCATTGATTCCCAATTGATACAGTTCATTGAGGGTAATTGATGCAAAAGTGCCCCTTATTTATGTGTGAAAGCATTGGGACGACGTTTATGATCATCGATCATTAATAAAGTTATTAAAATCATGATATGATTAACACAAAGTATTCAAGTGAGAGCCATTGGTACATATGAATCATGCTGTCTTGACTTATTTTTGAGCCACCTGGCCTACCTATGATCATTTACCCCCCTCAGATACACGCTACCACCAGTGATCAGTTGCCACAAGCCCAAATATGACAATCATCCAACTGTTCTCAAAGTTGGATAGAAACTAATTAAAAAAAATTAAAAATGTGCCTTCTGAATTGCATGAAGATTTTCTCCACCATCATTTTCTTCTCTTCTCCCTTTCCATGCATGTACTAAAAAGTTTTTGCTTTCTCATTTTTTTTTTCTTCTGGAAAATGAGTTCAACTGTATGAGAAAGAAAAATACTTGGAGCTGAGATGTGTATTCCATTTTCTGTGCGATCGAGTATAGTTATGTAGAAATACATAAAAGAAAAGTAAGGCAGATGTACCAGAACATATTCAAATAGTCTGATATAGATATGTTTAAGAGTTTTCATGCAAATATTTCTACCTAACCAAACAACACCTGAGGCTATATGTTATTCATTGGTTTCTCAAAGCCAAATAGTAAGTTCTTTTAGGAAAAAAAAAGAGAGTTTTCCTTGCTCACAAAAGAGCAACAGCTAAATGCAGCTTAAAAAGTAATTATATATTTTAACCTTTTCTTTCTCTTTTTCATTTTCTTTCTTAAAAAAAAGGCACGTGAATTAAAAAACAATGCCTCAAGCTCCTATAATGTCACTTGCAATGTTAGTTTACTGCCACTTTCCTCCAAACCTTGTTGTCTTAATTGAAAAGGAGTCTGCTTTCCCTTTCTCCTCCTCCTACAGTTGTCTTTAATCCCTCGTAAGCATAATCGTTACAATGCACATAAGAAATGATTATACTTTCACAAGCTAGTCATCGTGATCATCTTAGCCTTACCATATGAAAATCTTGCGTTGCCTTATTGTGTTATAATCAAACAAAGAACAACGGAAGAACAAGGAAATGTGCTTTTTTCTCATTTGAATAATTCATATGAAGCTCCAACGTTGGTATCCAGTACTTACTCACTAATACTATCTCTTTGTGGCTAAGTGAAACCATGACCTACCATAATTCTAAAGGTAAAATGTTCTGTCCGTCATATTTAATGATTCTCTGTAATAGTTTCTTTCTTTGAATTCTTTCAGATACTTGGAAAGAATTTATACCATATGTAGCCTAAACTAATTGATGGTGTAAGCTCTCCCATTTGCACCTTTTGACAGTACTTTTCTAGTGGCCCTTAGAAGTTCAACCATCAATTGCAGTTATTTCTTTTGACGAGCTTCTAAAGTTGATAGTCTCCCTGTAGAAATTTAAATTTATGATAACTGGAACTATTATGGCAGAGAGCTAATTGAGGGGCCTGATCCCATACCCCAATTGGCCTTTCTCAGGGAATAGTGGCTAAAATTTCAGCAAAGGTGAAGATCGGCATGGGGTAGTCAAATAATATTTCCATTGGTGGAAAACTTTTACCCAGCTATCATCTAGTAAATCAAATCCTAGGAAGGTCAAGGGTTCCATCTGCATCATCGTCATTTATCCTTCACCCCTCAGTCTCTAGAACCAATTTTACCATGAATTCTCTTCCATGCAAATAAACATGCTTTTAGCATTAAACCTTTGGAATGTGCATTACAATTGTGCTATTACTGTTTAATTGCATTTAAAGTGACTTTTCTTTCTTATCAATTACAAATTAAGATGTTAAAAGAACTCATTTCTCCCTCTATTCTAGTCAAAATATATTTCCAATGGTTAACAACATCGAAATCAATTTTGTAGTTTGTAAACGCTAGTAAGACCTATTGGCTACAGTAAATTATTGTTTCCTGCAATGATACTCAGCTATTACTGTTGTAATCAACATACACGCATGCTGCAGGCATACACAAGCACTGAGCTAGTGTGGATATGGTTTGTGTTTTCACTGTCTCTTTAGCTTTTTTATTTTACTTCTTTTGAGAAATGTTCTAGTCCTTGATGTCCGAATCAACATGACCACCTATTTCAATGATGTAGGAGTCATCTTTGGTCGACCCAATCATTAGTACAATGGCATAAACAACTTCAATTGGTGGGTGCATGTGTCCGTGTCTCTTGAAAAGAGAACATTAACTACTGGTACTATTACTCTGATTAGAGTACAATTTGGCCGGTGATCATATATAACCATGGCTGCAAAGATCAAGAACAAATAGGTCCACACATCTGTCAAATGGGCCATCTAGTAAACCGTCCTAATGTGATTAAAAGTACATTTGTTTTCTATTTTTATAATTATTCCTTAAATAATCATTGAAATTCTCATCAGGGTAAAAGTCCTTAGTTAATATTAGTCTTCATACAAAAAAAAAAAAAAAAAAAAAAAAAAAAAAAAACTATAAAAGGAAGAGTAAAAAAAAAATTCAAGTGCTTAATTGTTGTTATCACATAGTTGGGTCCCAAATACCACAAGCTCTGAGACAATCCTACATAGCGGCGGAAAGCTTACCTGAGAAAAATTCGACTAAGTTATGTAGGATTCATTGCCATGTACAGTTAAGACCACTCATCCTGTGGGCCTCTCATAGGTATGATCTATGTCAAAAATCGAAAAGCGCACACCAATAATTCAACAATAGGAAATGTAGGGCCCACTTTGATGGGTAAAATAGTTCAAGAATTGAGAAGGAATCTTCTTCACCCATGACATCTGTAGGTGCAAAAAATAACGACCCACAATGATGGGGGGTGCCTTAGAGGACTTACCCGAGTGAGGTTAGGGACACCGATGCCTGCCCCTGGAGCCTGAGAAAAGGAAGAAGAAACGCAGGTCAGAGGACCCTGGCCTGGGCGGCGCAGGGCTCTCCGATGCCTAAGTTAGTGTATGAACTAAGCAGAGGGAGGAGATTTTTGGGGAAGAAGATGGCATACCAGAGTGGTAATGGCGTCCTCCTTTCTCTGGAGGGGTAGCTGTGTTTATATAGAGGAGGAGGAGGCAAACGGGTTGTTGGCTGTCTTGTCATAGCCCACTTTGTCAGGTACTAGGGAGGCGCGGTCTCATCGTAGCCTGTCTGGTCCCGTCGTAGCCTGTCTTGTCCCGTTAGGCCATATCCTGGCGCTTTGGGAGCTGTGGAGAGCGATCTGTCAAGAGATACGGGCTGTCCCCCTTGTCTTGTCGCACGGGCCATAGCGTGCTTGAGCGTCCATGGGAGGACAGCTGTCAGTGCTCACTACTTTCATCGATATGAGGCGCTTGGCCGGGATGGAGTGTCGTGCCGGGTGAGACCTGGCGGAGATGTAGGGTCAGGGCACTGTTGCCGAAGTGGAAGGGGCCTGGTACTGTCACCGAACTGGGACGCCGAAGTCGGGCCGAGCTGGTCGGCCGAAGTGGGATGCTTTGCCGAGGTGGAGTATCTGGTCTTGCTAAGGCGTGCATTGCCGAGTTGGGGGAGTTGCCGGGATAGACTTGCCGGGATGGACTTGCTGATGCGGGGGCCCGGGATGGAGCACCTTGCCCAGGATTCTATTGGGAATTTCCCCACACAAAGCCCCCCAGCTTCTGAGCTCATTAGACTCCTCATTGAGGTCGGAAGCTAAGTACCATGGAGGACAACACTTGTGCCTCGGAGCTGCTCAGTTTTTGAGATGACTGGCTGGCAATAGACCGGAGTTGGAGGTTGGCATCACTGTGAAGCTGTAACAAGATGCCTCTGTCGAGCTGGAGAGTGCATTGTTGCTGAAAGCCAAGAGAGATGGCTCATTTATTTAGGGGTATCTTGCTACTGCTGCCGAGAAGGAGGCAAGCCGAGAAGGAGGCGAGCTACAGACTGGGTGCTGCTGCTAAACCGGAGACTGGCACTGCTGCCGGGCCGGAGGAAGGATTTCCTGCCGTACTGGAGGCTGGCGCTGCTGTGGAGCCGCGAACTGGCACGAGGCCGAAACCGGAGAATGGCACTGCTGCCGAGCCGGAGGAAGGATTTCCTGCCGTACTGAAGGCTGGCGCTGCTGTGGAGCTGCGAACTGGCACGAGGCCGAAACCGGAGACTGGCACTGCTGCCGAGCCGGAGGAAGGATTTCCTGCCGTACTGGAGGCTGGCGCTGCTGTGGAGCTGCGAACTGGCACGAGGCCGAAACCGGAGACTGGCACTGCTGCCGAGCCGGAGGAAGGATTTCCTGCCGTACTGGAGGTTGGCGCTGCTGTGGAGCTGGGAACTGGCATGAGGCCGAGGTGGAACCAGGGTAACTGCCAACCTGGAATCCGGCACTGATGCCGAGCTGAGAACTGTCATGAGGCCGAGGAGGCGATACGGAACGGTCTCTACGGCAGTCTTGTCGAGCTGCCATTGGCCGAAGTGGCCAGCTTTTGGCCGAGACGAACTGACTTGCGACAGTGGATCCAGAGACAGTGGATCCAGAATCCTGCTGATCCTGCTGGTTGCGGAGCTGTGAGCATGAGTTCGGCAACGGTCTTTGAGGGGTGTAAAGACCCATACTTTAGGAATCCGGCCGAGTGTCCGAACTCGAGGCCTTCTCCACGGTCCAGGACCCGGAGCTTTAGGAAACGACCGAGTTTGGACTCGAGGCCTTTTCCAGGGCGTTGGACCCGAAGTGTGTCCAAGACACGGGGGCTTTAGGAAAGGCTGAGTGTAGAAACCCCAGGCCATTTCCAGGGCGTAGAGCCTTGTAGATGGGTGAAGACCCTGAGTTTAGGAATTGGCCGAGTGTCCGAACTCGAGGCCTTTTCCAGGGCTGTTAACCCTTGGAGATGGGTGAAGACCCTGAGTTTAGGAATTGGCCGAGTGTCCGAACTCGAGGCCTTTTCCAGGGCTGTTAACCCTTGGAGATGGGTGAAGACCCTGAGTTTAGGAATTGGCCGAGTGTCCGAACTCGAGGCCTTTTCCAGGGCTGTTAACCCTTGGAGATGGGTGAAGACCCTGAGTTTAGGAATTGGCCGAGTGTCCGAACTCGAGGCCTTTTCTAGGGCTGTTAACCCTTGGAGATGGGTGAAGACCCTGAGTTTAGGAATTGACCGAGTGTCCGAACTCGAGGCCTTTTCCAGGGCTGTTAACCCTTGGAGATGGGTGAAGACCCTGAGTTTAGGAATTGGCCGAGTGTCCGAACTCGAGGCCTTTTCCAGGGCTGTTAACCCTTGGAGATGGGTGAAGACCCTGAGTTTAGGAATTGGCCGAGTGTCCGAACTCGAGGCCTTTTCCAGGGCTGTTAACCCGTGACTTGTCTTTCTGGCACTCGCCGAGGTGGAGAAGCCTGGGTGTACGAACCCGAAGGCAGTCTCGATGGCACTGGCCGAGACCAACATGAGGCCAAACCTGTGAAGCGCGTAGCTAGCACGAGGGCGATACCAACGTGAGGTCGTTAGATGCGGTCGAGACCATCATGAGGCCGAAACCAGCGTGAAGTGGAGACCAGCACGTGGACGGACCAGCATGAGGTCGTCAGATGCGGTCGAGACCACCATGAGGCCGAAACCAGCGTGAGGTGGAGACCAGCACGTGGACGGACCAGCATGAGGTCGTCAGATGCGGTCGAGACCATCATGAGGCCGAAACCAGCGTGAGGTGGAAACCGGCACGTGGACGGACCAGCATGAGGTCGTCAGATGCGGTCGAGACCATCATGAGGCCGAAACCAGCGTGAGGTGGAAACCGGCACGTGGACGGACCAGCATGAGGTCGTCAGATGCGGTCGAGACCATCATGAGGCCGAAACCAGCGTGAGGTGGAAACCAGCACGTGGACGGACCAGCATGAGGTTGTCAGATGCGTTCGAGACCATCATGAGGCCGAAACCAGCGTGAGGTGGAGACCAGCACGTGGACGGACCAGCATGAGGTCGTCAGATGCGGTCGAGACCATCATGAGGCCGAAACCAGCGTGAGGTGGAGACCAGCACGTGGACGGACCAGCATGAGGTCGTCAGATGCGGTCGAGACCATCATGAGGCCGAAACCAGCGTGAGGTGGAGAGCAGCACGTGGACGGACCAGCATGAGGTCGTCAGATGCGGTCGAGACCATCATGAGGCCGAAACCAGCGTGAGATGGAGACCAGCACGTGGACGGACCAGCATGAGGTCGTCAGATGCGGTCGAGACCATCATGAGGCCGAAACCAGCGTGAGGTGGAGACCAGCACGTGGACGGACCAGCATGAGGTCGTCAGATGCGGTCGAGACCATCATGAGGCCGAAACCAGCATGAGGTGGAGACCAGCACGTGGACGGACCAGCATGAGGTCGTCAGATGCGGTCGAGACCATCATGAGGCCGAAACCAGCGTGAGGTGGAGACCAGCACGTGGACGGACCAGCATGAGGTCGTCAGCTAAGTGACAAAAAGTTCCGTCTAACTACCCCCGAGTTGGAAGAGATTCCTGCAGAGCTGGGGGCTACTAGCGAGCTGGAGATATCCGCTGAGCTGGAGACGTCCGCCGCGCTGGAAGCATCTGCCGAGCTGGAAGCGATATGATCGCTGTCGCGGAGGTTGAACTGCTCCCGGGCCCGGTTGCTTCTGCTCTTCAGGGCGCGTCTTTCGGGGGGTAGAGTCGAGGTCGAATCCTTAAGAGGATGAACCCGACCGAGTATCCTGCTGTTGGTCGCCTGCTTGGCCAGATCTTGCTCCTGACCTCTCTCGGCGGGGGACCGTCGGCAGCTGTGTCGTCAATGCAATAGGCTCCTTTCCCTTTCTGGCTCTTCGAGGCATGGTGTTTGGAAAGATTGAGAAGGTTGGGAAGGCTGGGATATTGCTTTCCCACAGACGGCGCCAATTGTAGGTGCAAAAAATAACGACCCACAATGATGGGGGGTGCCTTAGAGGACTTACCCGAGTGAGGTTAGGGACACCGATGCCTGCCCCTGGAGCCTGAGAAAAGGAAGAAGAAACGCAGGTCAGAGGACCCTGGCCTGGGCGGCGCAGGGCTCTCCGATGCCTAAGTTAGTGTATGAACTAAGCAGAGGGAGGAGATTTTTGGGGAAGAAGATGGCATACCAGAGTGGTAATGGCGTCCTCTCTTTCTCTGGAGGGGTAGCTGTGTTTATATAGAGGAGGAGGAGGCAAACGGGTTGTTGGCTGTCTTGTCATAGCCCACTTTGTCAGGTACTAGGGAGGCGCGGTCTCATCGTAGCCTGTCTTGTCCCGTTAGGCCATATCCTGGCGCTTTGGGAGCTGTGGAGGGCGATCTGTCAGGAGATACGGGCTGTCCCCCTTGTCTTGTCGCACGGGCCATAGCGTGCTTGAGCGTCCATGGGAGGACAGCTGTCAGTGCTCACTACTTTCATCGATATGAGGCGCTTGGCCGGGATGGAGTGTCGTGCCGGGTGAGACCTGGCGGAGATGTAGGGTCAGGGCACTGTTGCCGAAGTGGAAGGGGCCTGGTACTGTCACCGAACTGGGACGCCGAAGTCGGGCCGAGCTGGTCGGCCGAAGTGGGATGCTTTGCCGAGGTGGAGTATCTGGTCTTGCTAAGGCGTGCATTGCCGAGTTGGGGGAGTTGCCGGGATAGACTTGCCGGGATGGACTTGCTGATGCGGGGGCCCGGGATGGAGCACCTTGCCCAGGATTCTATTGGGAATTTCCCCACACAACATCGACTCTCCCTTCCCCACCTCTTTTATATATCATCCACCTCATTGGACGAACCAAAATTTAATTTTCTTCCTACAGTTCCAAGCAATGTGGCCGGATAGATCCTAGCCATACATGCAAGCCCACTCAAGCTTTAGCACAATTGGAAGAGAGCCCTAATTAAAGATAATAGCACATCGATATCTTGCGAGGGATGGAGCGGAAACCCTGCGATCCTCACACAACCTTGATACACATGCAAAACCAATCACAAAAGGGAAAAGACATGAATCTTCTCTCTTTCCTAGGAAAATTATTTAGGGTTATAGTTACAAGTTACATATGTAACACTTTTTCCTATATGCCTTAAGAATGCCCTGGTGCAAAGACCAAAATACCTTCTAACTGTAAACCTAAATCCTAGTTAATCTAAATGGACTAATCTAATTAATCCAGATTATAATAAATAACTTAACAATCTCCATCTTGGGGTGATTCTGTCAAACTTGAGCCACCTTGAAGATAACCCTTTATTGTCTTTGTTCTCCCGTATCTCCACCAAAAGGTATGCTTCAGTACCCCTTGCCCAAGTACGGCTCCTATACACTCCCTTAGTAAAACTGGGTGTTGAGTATAATTAACTTTTAATGCCTCCTTTTTTTTTTATATATCTCAACTTTAATGTTAATGCTTTTGGAAATGTTGTGTTTTATTCTGATTTTTGTCTTATCTTGAGTATTTAAGTCTGTTGATTTGTTTGCACAAGCTTCCATTTGATAGTTGGTGACTTCCTTAGAACCTGACATAATCACACATCGCAAAGTCTTGTGGGAAAAAATGGTTGCAGGGGAATATTTTTTTAAATATTCGCATTTTTCCCCAGACGCACATGCCCCAAGGCTTGGGTTATTATTGTAATCCAGTCCGAGAACAAGACACTTAGACACAACAATTGACCTCAAGTATGATGTCAAAACGACTAAATGAACAACATCAACAAATGATGCGCATAGGAAATCCTAGCTCCACTCCTAATTAAGTTCTCAGATGTGACTCGTAACTGGTATAAATACCACAACAAGGGAACAAGATCGAAGCATGTGGATGAAGCCAGAAGGAAATGCACCAATATCTCTATTATTCACAAGTCAAGGAGTCCTTACAATCCTAACAAAGGTCCTTGATTGTCATTCAAGTACGGAACACAATACCATCCAACACTATGCTTCCATAGAATCCCAGAGGTCCAATACAATACCCTTGATGCCCTTGATGGTCAATGACATCTAAAGTTCCATGTCACCTCACCCATGACTTGGTATTGCCTCATACATGCTTTTGATATTATGCTCAAACATCACTTACCATTGGTCTCACACATGATCATCATTAAACAAAACTAAAGGATCCCAAAACTATGTTAGAAGTCCTAAACTCTAAGGTGGTTTGACCAAGAGAAACCCAAGCTTATCGGGCGACCGAGGTCCAAATTTGGTCGACTAGACTTATCCCAATTGGATGTTAAAAATGGACACTTGTAGTCGAGCCAAGAAAGCTTTTCTTCGGGCTACTAAAGGACCCCCTTGGGCCATTGAAGGTTTTCTTCGGGTTCCCCAAGGACTAAACAAAGAAAAACAAATTTCAAGTCGCAGATGGGCAACCTGGTCAGCTCTGAAGGGAACTCTTCGGGCCACCAAATTCCCTAAATTTCATGTACTAAAACCCAAACCTTGTTGAGTTCAAGGGGGTTTTTTCCCATTCAATACCAAGCCTAAAACTTCATAAATGAGGACATACAATGCCCCATTCTAGCCCTTTAAACCCAAATTTCTAAGCCTAAGGTCCACCAAATTGGGGGTTTCTATTGACATGCAAATGGAGTTTCAAATTCATAAAATGAGCATCGATTGACATGCAAATAGAGTTTCAAATTCATAAAATGAGCATAGAGGGGATCTCTAACTCGAATAATAGCAAGAATCTAAGGGGAAAGCATACATGTAATGTAATTTAGAAATATTTACCTGTCTTAGTCTCCAATATGGGGGAAACGCTTGAAATGATGCAAACCCTAGCCAATCCTCTCTTCTAGAAACCAAATTCTCAAAACCACTAAAACTCAAGATCCTACAAACAAAACCAAAGAGAAGAGGGACTGAGCTTGCATGCAAAATCCTAAGCACAAGGTAGAATGCCTAGAAGAAGGCTGAGGAGAACTTGTCAACTAAAATGGAGATTTGAGAAAACCCAAGAGAAGAGATGGCAAGTGGGTGGGTGAGTGAAGCAGCGTAGGGGAGAAGTAAATTAGCCAATGGGCTATTCTCCAAACCAGAAGGCTTACAGTAGGATGTCTTGGTCTCACACCACAGACAAGAGAGGAACACTCGTTTGAGATAACTCAATTTTCATTAATTTCTGTATATCCCAAGAGAAGGGATTACATCCCATATATAATAGAATCTCAACACAATTTTAGTAATCGATCTCTACTAATAAGAAACTTCTTAATTCTAAGAATCTTTGGAATTAGAAACTACGTAATCAAAGTAATTAAAGAAATCTACTAAATCTGGAAAAATCATCTAGAAAGTCTAAAACTAAAAACTGCCGTTAAAATCAAAATTATATCATGGCCGGGCTTTGTGTGCTTTGGGCCTTCTGGAGTAAACTTTCAAACGGGGCCCATTGACCTGGCCTGCATCAGCTCTCCCTGGCTTGGAGAAACTCGACTCTGGCGAGTTAGTAACTTGGTACCTCTCGTACAAATCCGGGTTGAGTCTCTGAAAATCTGTGGCTGTGATCCATGTAGCGTCAGAAAATGGTTTATCTTTCCACTTGACCAAGAATTTGTGATATCCACCAGTCTTTGTTGACGCTAGCTGGTCATCATAGACATCTTCAATTTCTTTTCGAGGAGCTGGAACTATGGGAACCCGAATATCTTGTTCGTCAAACAGTTCATCTTGATAATGCCCATGATAAATCATGAGATCTTCGACATTGAATGTAAAACTGATATTCATGTCAGACAGAAGATCGAGCACATAGGCATTTGAGCTGATTTTCTTCAAAATCTTGAACGGACCTGCACTTATGGGATAGAGTTTCTTGTAAGTGCCTGTGGGAAACCGTTCTGACTTAATTCGCACCATGACCATGTCACCTTCATTAAATTCAACATGGCGTCTTCGAGTGTCCGCTTGCTGTTTGTAAGTCTTATTACTTTTGGCAATCTGTTGACGGACCTCATCATGAACATCCTTCATGTGCTGGGAAAATTGTTCAGCTTCTTGGCTAGGCTTGGCTTCAGCTGGTAAAGGACTCATATCAATTGAAAGACGCGGCTGGAAGCCTGTGACAACTTCAAATGGTGATCTTCCAGTTGATCTGTTGACAGTTATTATAGGCTAACTCTGCCATATATGGGTAAAATAAGATCCTATGAAGCAATGTGGTCTCCGACAAAACATGAAAGAAGATTAACAAAGCTGTGATTGACGACCTCAGTCTGGCCATCAATCTGAGGGTGATAGGCACTGGAGTCCTGGAGCTTTGTCTTCATCATATGCCATAAAGTTTTCCAGAAGAAGCTCATGAACTTAGTATCTTTGTCCGACACATAGTCTTGGGGAGGCCACAAAGACGAACAGTCTCTTTGAAGAAAAGGGTGGCAACTTTTCTTGCATCTGTTGTGGTCGTACAAGGAATAAAGTGGGCTATTTTAGAAAACCTGTCCACCACAACAAAAATAGAATCTACCCTTCTTACAGTCTTTGGTAAGCCCATGACAAAATCCATGCTTAGATCTTGCTAAGGCGCATGTGGAATAGGATTGGGCTGATACAATCCCGAGTTCTTCTTTTATCCCTTTGCAAGCTGGCATACCCTGTATAACTCACAAATTTGGGCAACATCTGTCTTCAGGCGGGGCCAAAAGAAGCGGTCTTCCACAAGTGCCAAGTCTTATCTCGCCCTAGGTGTCCACTGCATCCACCTCCATGCAACTCTCGGAGGACAAACTCGCGGATAGAAGTAGCTGGCAAACACAACTGAGTTCCACGAAACAAATAACCATCATGAATAGAAAATTTGGGATGGTCAGAAAACTCACCATTAAGAAGAGCTTTGTAGATGCGACCAAAGTCATGATATCAGGATATTCTCTTGGAATCTCATCAAAACTTGGAACTGTGATGGAAATTGTCGTGAGCAAGTGAGAACGATGACTTAAGGCATCTGCGACCTTGTTTTCCGTTCCCGACTTATGACACAATACAAATGTGAATTCCTGCACATATGCGCTCCATTTGACATGGTTGGCTCTCATCTTCTTCTGTGAGTTCGGATGCTATAAAACTTCATGATCGGAGTACAACACAAATTCTTGCCCGATCAAATAATGACGCCAATGACGAAGAGTTTGTACAACTACATAGTATTCCAAGTCATACGGCGAATACTTTTTGCGAGTCATTCAGTTTCTCACTAAAGAAGGCAACTAGGTAACCATCTTGACTTAAGACTCCGCCAACACCAACATAAGAAGCATCACAACTGACTTCAAATACCTTGTCAAAATCTGGAAGTTTCAAAACCGGTGCCTCTGTCATTTTCTGCTTGATTTGTTCAAAAGCACGAGTGGCTGCGTTAATCCAATTGAAGTCACCTTTCTTCATGCAATCAGTTATAGAAGTCATAATGGTGCTGAAATTGCGAATAAATCTCCTATAAAAGGTGGCCAACCCATGGAAACTTCGTACCTCATTGATAGTTTTGGGAAGAGACCAATCGATGATTGCATTGATCTTTTCTGGATCAGCTTCTACTCCTTGGGCCGATAAAACAAATCCCAAGAATATAACTTTGGAACTTAAGAAAGTACACTTCTTTAAATTAATGTAAAACTTCTCTTTGTGAAGTGCACATATCACATACCTGAGGTGATCAAGATGTGCATCCTTGGACTTGCCGAAGATCAAGATGTCGTCAAAATATACAACGACGAATTTACCGAGGAAAGGCCGTAAAAGCTGTGTCATAACTCTCATGTAAGTGCTGGGAGCATTTAATAAGCCAAACGGCATGACTAGCCATTTGTATAATCCATCTATAGTCTTGAAAGCGGTCTTCCATTTATCTCCTGGGTGAACAAAGATTTGATGATATCCGCTTCTAAGATCAATTTTGGAGAAGACGGAAGATCCAGCCATCATATCAAGCATGTCATCAAACCGAGGTATCAAAAACCGATACTTAATAGTAATTTTGTTGATTGCTCGGCTGTCGACACACATTCTCCAAGAACCATCTTTCTTGGGTGTCAAGAGGGCTGGTACCGCACAAGGACTCATGTTTTCGCGAATATAACCCTTCTGGAGGAGCTCTTCAACTTACTTTCTCAACTCTGTATTTTCTGTCGAGTTCATGCAATAAGCAGGTAAATTTGGAAGCGATGACCCAGGAACCGGGTCAATAGCATGCTAGATGTTCCTTATAGGCGATAGCTGATAAGTCCCTAAAAATGCATAATTTCATCATCATTTTAGAGTAATTAAGGACTTATTCTTCAAATCATGCACTGTTTTAGTAGGAAAATCATGATTTTATGTTTTGAGCATCAAAGTTCAAATTCAAGTCAAAATTTATTGAAAAATGGCATTTTTACATACAATCATGAATTTCTATATTTTTGGCATTGGAAGTCATAAAATTCCTCATAACTTTTTGTTCACACATAAAATGATGAATTTTCTTTGCACCATTGATTTAATTAAAGAATTTTTTTTTTAAAAATAAAATGGCGACATTTTAAACATCCATTTAGTGTGAATTGGGTCGACCCGCATATTGCATCATTCCCTACCTATATGATTAGAGTATTCTTTAATCCTTGCTTTTATTTTTGTAGGAAATTTCAGAAATTGGGACCCGCAAGAGAGAGAAATCAATTGAAGAATTAAAGATGACATCCAAGAGAAGATTGCACACACAAGTGGGGCCCATCATGTGTTCCAATTGATAATACAAATCTGAATCTCAGATTTGGAAGTATTTAAGCCAAAATGGAGAACTTCCAAGCATATGAATCTTTTTAAGATTCATGATCCCCTTGTGGGTCCACCAAACATTCAAGTTCTGAGAAGAAAATCTGATTTTCAGATTTGAGGAATTTCTTAAAAGAGGAAGTGGGCCCAAATTTGGATAGATTCAAGCAAATTTCAGAGTCCTAAATATGGAGGGTAGTAGCCAAGAAGCTATCCAAAGAAGATATCACACGTCCAACACTTTGCCATCCCAAGCTTCTCCATTCCAAGTTGGACGTCCAATCCATGATTATAGATAAAACTTAAAGATTCAAATTTTGAATCTTGAATCAAGAAAGATAAGAAAGCCAAGAAAGAGAAAAAAATCCAAAAGAGGCTTTACACGTTCAAAGCTGCCATGAAGGTTCAAGATGATACACTCCAAGTGGGGACCACATGCATCTCAAGATTTGTTTGAAATCTGAAATTTCAGATTTGAATTGATTCTTAGCCAAAGTGGGGCCTAAGAGAGGAAGTTGCATGAGACAAGAAGAATCCTAGGATTGTGGGCCAATCCCTTGAAACTCTCTCAAAACCCTCCTAATCCTAATCTAAATTGGACCCCACTCTACTAATCCTTACCCAAACCAAAAACCTTGCAACCCAAGCTATCAAAAAATTATAAAAAGACCATGAAAAGGGGCTGCACAATGATCCCATCCCCCCATTCCTCTTGGACGACCAGCAACCCATCTTCCCCTTTTCCATTATTTTCTTCATCTCTCATCCTTCCATCAATTTTTTCATCCAAGGCCTTCATTAAGGCACACCACCACTTGGATTTCTACACCACCGTCACGCCGTCGCCGTTGCTATCGTCACTCCATTATTGGACCAGCCATTCATCATCTTCCCTCGCTTGGATTTCAGATCGCAAAACGAGAGACGGTTGGATCGCCGTTCTAGACCGCGAGTCCTTCTCCTCCGTTTGGTGTGTCATGTGTCTAGGGTAAGGTTGGATGCACTTTATTTTGATTCAAGTAATTTTGTAATGGTTATTTGTTTGTAATGGTTCTTTCAATAATAAGTCAAGTTTATGGGGTCTTCGTTTTCACCAATGGGTCAACATTGAATTTTTGTGCGTAGTGACAGTGCGCACTTGATGTGGTGTTCTTGATTTTTTTTATGGCATCAAGCAAAGTAACTATTGCAATAGTTAACAATTAAAATCTATTTTTTTTATTCTCTGATTTTATTCTATTTTATTTTTATTTTTATGTATCTTAATAATTATTGCAATTGGTTGGACTGACAAATCTTATGGTGAATGCAGTAGTTACATTAGGTTTCTAGATTAGGATTTTTCTTTTCCTTTGGTTGTAATTAATATTTCAGACTTGTAATAAATTATTTCATGCAAGTAGGATACTTGATTTGTATAGATTTTATTAGACTAGTACTAGTTTTCAAATAGGACAGGTTTTATTTAAGTGATTACTCCCTGTGGATCGACCTCGGACTTCACCGAGTTATTTATTACTACAATCGCGGCCTTGCACTTGGGGTTGACGATCAATAGCTCTTTTGGAAGATCTATTGGAATCAAGTCTTTAAAATCATGCAACAAGGACATGATTTCTGGTGGTGTAGGAACTGCTTGTTTATTTTCTGTCTCTTTGAATTCTTGAGGGATAAGGGCATAAAAAACTCCTTGCTCTTTACTTTCTTCTTCAAATTTCCGCATTGAAAGGATGCGAGAACTTAGCTGTGGTGCAGTTTGTTTTACCGGAATTGATGGTGATTGCTTTGCCGGGGCAGTAGGAGGCTTAAGTGGTAAAAGAGTAACCTTGCAACCTTTATACTTAAAAATATGTGTGTTTGCCTCTCCATCACTTTAGACTTTGTTATAAAAAAACCAAGGTCTTCCCAACAGAATATGAGTAACATTCATGGGAATAATATCACACCAAATAGAATCTTCATAACCACCAATTCGAAATGTTACCTGGCACCGCTTGGTTACCGGAATTGCAGAATCATTCACCCAAGAGATCTTGTAAGTCTTCAGGTGTTTTTTTGTTGGAAGCTTCAACTTGTCAATTATTTCTTGGGAGATCACATTTATCTCGCTTCCTCCATCTATGACGAGATTGCACAATCTGTCACGACATTTTGCCATAGAGCGAAAGATGGTGGTTCGCCTCCAATCTTCAGCTTCCTCTTCGGTTGTAATGAAGAGATGATGAATGAATAATGTCCGTCCTTCTGTTTCGGCTTGATAGAAGGAATGATCGTCTTGTTCCGGCGGAGGTGCCTGCTCTTTATATGGTGTTTCAACTTTAATTTTTTCATCAACAAGCTCTATGATGGACCGCGCTCCTGCTCGGTTCTACCGAGGTCGGCGGACGTGGGAGTCCGTTTGGTTCCGACCCTTTCGTAACCGGGGGGCAAGGGCGTGCATCAACATTTCTTTTTTTTTTGTGGGTGTGCCAGATTTTCTATTTTTACTTGGAATTGCAAGTGGTGATCCGGAGATCAACCTTCGCAAGTAAAAAGGAAATCAACTTCTTTCAAGTTTTCCATTGCACATATATTTAAGAAAAGAGACATTTTCTTGATTTGCCGTGAAAGGCGATTTTTTTGGCATTTATAGCCGATTTTGGCGTTTATAGCCGATTTTTGGCGTTTATAGCCGATTTTGGCGTTTATAGCCGATTTACAATCCTTATCAATAATGAAAGACAAGAATTGTGATTTTTGTCTCTTTTGAAAAAATACAAACTACAATGAAAAGCAAGAAAATGAGGATCTCACTTCTCAGGAGATTGTGGGGGACTCGTTTAGATTGACGGTCGCAAGCCATATGTGGGCTTCGCCATCATCCATGCAGATGAGAACAGAGGATGCTATTTGATTCGCTTGGCTTGGCTATAACCTCGGGTTTTTAGAAGACAAAGACCAAAGGAAGGTCCTATGTCCAATAAAAAACCGAGTAGACGGGCTGAAAAGCCATATCTAAGCCATTGGAGGCAGGAGGAGAAGGCAAGGACCTTGGGGGGGGTACCCCCCAAGGGACTTTTGTCACCTTGTTGCGGTGGCCGGTGTAGAACTTCCGCAGAGTTTTCTCTCTTTTTTCTTTTCTCTGGATTTCTGACTGCTGTCTGTTGATGTTCGTTGTCTGTCTTTTCTTCTTGGAGAGCCCTCCTATTTATAGGCTTTTAGGTAGCCTTTTAGGTAGGTTTATGGGCTTTTATTGTCATTAAGCCGCATAATGGGAGGAGTTACAAAATTGAATTGTTTATTTTGTAACTCCTTTTTCTTGGCTTCTGATTGGCCGGAGGAGATTGAGGGCATTTAATCGCCTTTAATCGCCATGATGGGAGGAGTTTCATGGGTTAAATGCCATGAATCTCTTGACTTGTAACTCCCGAATGCTTGCTTCTGATTGGGCCGTCCAAAGAAATGGATTAATGACTGTAATAAAGTTAGTCAATTAATCGCATTAAGTGGTCGCCGAGCAGCTGAAGAGTCGCGGGCCGTGCCACGTCTTTTGAGATTCTTCTGTTGATGATCATCGATGGATCTTCATGTAGATCGACATCAGATGACCATGTAATTTCAGGTGTTTGTTGCCAACAGCGGGTCGGTGCCATCTGTCCTGTCGATTTCTCGATCGGTCGGGTGGAAAGCACACTTTTTTTTGGTTGACCGGGTGGCGATTAATACTGTCTTCGATACTCTTGATGATTTACCCGTGTTTTGGACGGATGTCAGAGGACTTGGTGTCTCAAAAGCATGAATTTTGGAAAGTACCAGAGGCTGGGCTCCTCGAATCGCGAAAAAAACGGCGAAAACCGGGGTTTCCGGGGCTTTCCCGGCGACCCCGGGGTCCAAGGTCGCCGGCGACCCTGGCCCAGGGTCGCAGGGGTCTGCGACCCTGGGGGGTTTTCCCCCTTTCGTGTCCCGTTTTGCGTCCGTTTTTGCTGTTTTTCGATTCTTTTTTCTTCTGTACTTTTCCTTGACATTTTGACCATTTATTGGCCTGATTTCTTTGTAGGAAACCTGATGAGAATCCTTGCATTTTATTTTGCAAAGTTTCCGATTTCCTGAGAAAGCCGAAGACTTTGTTGCGCAGAGCTGCCGATTTTCCGTCAGAAGCTGAAACTGGGTCAAACGATGTCGGAATGACCTGAAATTTGGTGTGAAGCCTCCTGAGCAATAAATAAGACCAACCATAGGCTTTTGTTTGAGTTTCGAAGCCGTTTGGGGTCCTATCACCTGCAGACTTGCTTTTTGTCGCGATGAAGATGTCGCGGTTTGATGTGTGGTCAACCGATGTCCGATTGACTTGAAATTTGACAGGGAACCTATTGGAGTCATTTTAAGATGATCCATAGGTTCTGTCTTGGAAACCATGGTCCCGGAGAGCTTTTGTCGCCGAGAGCTCCTTTTCGGCTGTCGGAGAAACGAAGTTAGGCCAAATGATTTTGAAATGGCCCGAAACTTCTTGTGTACTCCTCTTTTGGCTGTCTGGAAGAATCTTGCAGTTTTTGTTTGATTCTGACAAGATTTGATTTTTGGAAGCAGCATTGCCTATTTATGGCAGGTTGCGACTTCATGTAGCTCTTTGGATCTTGAAAAGGCAAAGTGACATTTTTGGTGTCAACAAATGCCCCCTCGAGGTACAGCGGCGAGTTGCTTAACTTTTGTAGTCGATGTGCCTCGAAGAGATTTTTTGAAGGAGAGCCTGTGACTTGACCAAGAGTCTTTGAGCAATCTTTCTTTTTGGTATTTGTAGCCTTTTGAGCTTCCAGGGGAATTTTATGATAGTGAAAGGGATCACGTACCATCTCGAGGCAAAGTTTTGAAGATGACATCAGGGATGTGGATTTGGGTTTTGACCTTGTGACCTAACAGGCTATATGTGGCAGGTTAGGGGGTCGGGTTTGGTTTTGATCGTGTGACCCAACAAGCTGTATGTGGAATGTTGGGGGATCAATTTTGGTTTTGTTCTTGTGACCTAACAGGCTGTATGTGGCAAGTTAGGGGATCAGGTTTTGGTTTTTGGTTTTGGTCTTGTGACCTAACAGGCTGTATGTGGCAAGTTAGGGGACCAGGATTTGGTTTGATTTTTGTGGAATGTCAATTTCAAGTTTTTGGCTCAATTTGGTAGATGAGGCTGGATGGTTTGATTTTTGGAAGCTCATGGGGCTTGGAATTTTCTTTTGTATGGTCCAATCAACTCAAAAGAGGCATGGAACCATTTTTGTATGCTCTTGGTAAGAGGGATTTCTCTTTGACTAAAAGCCCAAAATTTTTTCTTTTTTTTTTTTTTTTTTTTTGTGCCTAGGTGGTCAAACCTGGCTCATATGGGCTAACCCATGGGACCTTAAGCTTTTGAAATGGCTTAGATCTCATATGGTGTCATTTTTGTAAAGAATATCCAAAAATATCTCATTTGGATAGAGAATATCTAAGAATATCTTACTTGGAGAGAATCTCTCATGATCCCTTTATTTTTGGGATAGAATATCTCAAGATATCTTTCTTTTGGGAAAGAATCCGTCATAGATTATCTTTTAGGAGAAAATCTCTCATGATTCTTTTGGGAGAGATCCTCAAGATATCTTTCTTTTGGGAAAGAATCTTTCTAATTTCTTTCTTTTGGTAAGGTTACTAATTAGTAACACTTACCTCTTTCTTCTTTCCTTCTTTGGTTTGCTCTCTTCTATAAAAGCAAGGAAGAGGTTGGATCTCTTGCTCTTATTACTTTCTTTTGCAATAATCTCAAGAGGGCTTCAAGACCAAGAGTTCTTCTTCTTCAAGATCTTCAAGACTTTTCTTCTTCTTCTCCATCAATGGCTTCAAGTAAGTTCCCTTTTTTTTTTCAAGAAAACTCCATTGTAGGAAAAAAAAAAAAAGTTCTTCTTTCTTTTTTTTTTGTTTCTTTCTTTTCTTTTCTTCTTCTTTTTTTTTCTTTCTTTTTCACGTGTTTGCCTCCTTTTTTTTTTACACGTTTTTTTTTTTTTTGCTTTCTTTTTCTTTTTTTTTTGTTTGTTTTTTTTTTTTTGTGTGGGCCGTACGGACAGATCCGTACGGATCTGGCCGTACGGCCACGTGGCCTGTGGGCCAGCCCCTCTTTTTTTTTTCTTTCTTCTCTTTTTTTTTCTTTCCCTCCCCTTTTTTTTTTTGAGAGAGTTTCTTTTCTTTCTTTTTTTGTTTTCTTTCCCCTCCCTTTTTTTTTTGAGAAAGTTTCTTTTCTTTTTTTTTTTTGCTCATCATGATAATGCATTTTTTTTCCGCAAATCTAGATGTTCATGCATGCCTTTAATTTGTAAATTAAATTTGTAGCATGATGTGATAGCATACCTGAAAGTTTTTGCAAATTTGGGAACTTGGAGCTCGCAGTGATGTTGAGCCCTTCCTGATTTTGCGGAGACTTTTAGGTTTCGAAAGTTTGGAGTTTCGGAGCTCGCAGCGATGTTGAGCCCATCTTCAAGCTTTCTATTTCTTTCGGGATAGTTCCTTTTCTTCGGAATTGCCCCGTCATCATGTCAAAATTTCGCCAGATTTTTTTTTAGCGAGATTCTGTCATTTTGATGTTTGATCTTTTTCTTTTCCATCCTTTTCAGGTGGTTCCTCCAGAGCGAACAAGGGTAAAGAGCCTGCTACAAGCGTACCTCGTCGATCTTCTAGATCTTCTAATCCGGCCGTTCAGCAGGCTTTTGAGAAGGTCCAGTATGTTGAGAGAAATCTGGAAGAGTGCGACTCCCTCAACAGAGATGAGATGAGGCAGCGACTGATCACTCTCAAGGGAGAGGAATTCTATAAGATCATGGTAAGCAGTCGTCCATGGGTGATGGAAGATCAGAGCGTTTTGCCCAAGCCTACCTTCTTCTTTGGTGATGCAGTCCCTGATGACATTACATACCAGAGGAGATGTTTTCAGTTTTCCTTCACAGCAGATGGTGAGAAGAAGACTGTTACTACCCGGTCGATGTTTGATCGCACCGTCTCGATTCTGAGCCTTGCCCCCACGTGCCCTAAGAGGGAAGATCCTCCAAGCTGGGTGAGAAGGACAAATGTAATCAAGACCGGGGTTTTTGTCGGCGGTTCTCCTGGATATACGGAGAGGTCGCCTGTTGACATGGACTTGTTGATGCCATCAAGCGGCTACCAGGGCTCTGATTATCCGTCGGTCGATTTGAGACCGGTGGGCCTTGGTATTTTCAGCGGTGACGGCAGCAATTGGATCAAGCCTTTTCGACTTCGAGGTCGTTTCAATGCTGACTCCGAGTGGAAGTCGTGGACTGATCGCGTCCTGCTGATTGGTGGCGCCGTTTTGAAGGAAGCCGGGATTTTTGATGCGGTCCGCGCCTTTAGGGAGACCGTGATCTTTTCCGACGAGGCCTTCATGGCTATGCTGGAGTCGTTCCTCCCTCAAACCAATACCTTCGTTGTGACGAATGGTGAGATTGGTTTTTCTTTGAAGGAGCTGAGTGCTATTACCGGATTGCCCATCCTCGGCAAACTTTATGAGGAGTTTATGCCGATTGACAGCGTCCTCGAGGGGCAGTCTGAGGAGTTCAGGCTTTTATACTTTCAGCTCGTCGCCTTCTATGATTTTTTGAAGGAGAAGGGGGGTTCGAAAGTTAGATCCAGCAGTTGGAAGAGTTTTTGCTCTTCATTCCCCAACTTTTTTGATAGTAGGGAGCCTTCTGATAGCGTGACCCAGGAAGCCGGAGCTCAGGATCCAAGTTCAAAGAAGATCTTGGCCATGCAAGAAGAGTTGAGAGATTTCTGTGCAAGTACAAACGCCATATGTCCTGACATTGCACTGCGGAGAGATCTCGCTGTTTACCTCACTTATTGGCTTGGTGAGGCTGTTTTTGCTGGAGGAGATGGAACGCACATCAGGCCGCATTGTATTTTTCCGGCTTGTCAGATGGCGTTTGGAGAGCAGCTTGCTTTGGTGCCAGCTCTTTACTCCTACCTGTGTACCGAACTGCAGGCTGCTGCTTTTCTGGTTCGGCTTGGGCTTCCCATGAATAGGGTATTTTCAGCCCATATCTTTTATTCGTGGTATGTATACCACTGTCCTGGCTTCCATCGGCTGGGTGCTGCACAGGATGATGATCCTCTGATGATTCGACTGGCTAAGGGCAAAGCCGTGTCCGAATCACTTTTGTTTGCCCGCATGAGGATCCGACGGTTCAGGGACGTCGAGATGGGGCAATCTTCAGTAAAGCTTTCTCCGGAGTTGCGGAAGAAGGCTTTTGATTTTGGTGCCTCCCGAGACTCTACCAGGGCGGGGTCGGGAAGGCATTATTCCTTGACAAATGCAGAGAGAGAGTGGCTTTTCAGCATACGTGTCGGCACGATGGTGTACCGTAGACATCTTTTCGTCGACATCCAGCCGTATGTACCTTCTCGCTTTGCTTTGCAGCTTGGCTTTTCTCAAGGCGTTGTTGGAGCGCCTTCAAGTATGGTGAA
Organism: Litsea cubeba; assembly: GCA_012931725.1. Lineage (NCBI taxonomy): Eukaryota > Viridiplantae > Streptophyta > Magnoliopsida > Laurales > Lauraceae > Litsea > Litsea cubeba. Next base: position 37,470,153 of record CM022955.1, on the reverse strand, counting down.
GCGCTTTGGAGGCTTACAGGACGGGAGAAATGCATGGGCTTTCTATAGTGCTGAAGACACTACAGCCATGATTTCTTATCCTGTGTTTACTGACTTCCCGTACTGCCGGCTTTGCGAAGTGGTTCGCGGAGAGCTTCTCGGCATATCGGGGACTTTCCAGGAAGGAGCTTGATGTGAAGCTGGCATCTGGAAAGGGCCTTGGAAAGTCGGATGGCATCCGGCGAGAGGAAGTTTGGACCTTCCTTTCTGGAGAGAAGCACAAGATAGGCTTTCTCGGTGACCAGGGCGTCATCGGTTCTGAAGCTGTTCGAGAAATACCTGACGAGGCTTTGGAGCAGCTAGAACAGGAGGAAGCCGAACTTGGCGCTTGGATGCAGGCGGCACAGAGGCAAGCTTCCGTGGAGTCTACTGGCAAGAGCAGACCATCCAGTGATGAGTCAAGTGGGAAACCTGACTCTGACAGCGGGGTAGGTTCTTCTAAGAAGCGAGCCCGCAGAGGTAAGAGGAGGAGGAGTCATCATAGCAGCAAGGAGCAGCATGAGGACTCTCCTAACTTGGAAGTTCCTCTTACCATCAATGAGGATGTGCCAGTGGATGCTGACGAGCCTCCAGAGAAGAGAAGCCGAGAAGAAGAGACCGTCGGTGAAGGTATGATTCTTCCTTTTTCTCTTTCCATTTCTTTCATGGGATTTTTCCATGTTATGATTTGCTTCTTGTTTCTGCTTTTCTTCTTTTTTTTTTTTTTTAGCAGAGGAAGACTTGGTGATGCCTGAGGTCCCAACCGATGAGGTGGTGATGGATCCTGTTGAGGCACCTGAAGAAGAACCGACGGGACTCTGGAGTAAATCCAGAATCTCCAATTGGTACGACTTCTTTTGCTCTCTGTTTTTTTTTTGTTTGTGACTTGGCTTGCTAACACATTTTTTTTTTGTCAGCTGACTTGCCACAGGGTTCTGATGACTTTGAACCATCGATCGACGCAAATGTTGATGATGCTTTCGATGAGTTCATGGAGGAAGAAAGTGTTCCGCCAGTCGTCGAAGAAGGTATTTTGTAGTTATAACTCTGATAATGATTTTCAAACAGGGTCATATTCATACCTTTTTGTGTTTCCTTTGCAGGTTTTGAAGTGGCAGAGGAGGATCCGTCGCTTCCAGAGCAAGAGATGCCAGAGGTTGATCCAGAGGTAGAGATTCCTGGGACCAGCTCTGACAATATTGAGGAGATTCCTCGCGCTGAGATTCCTTCCCGAGCAGGAGCAGCTTCAGCTGGAAAGAGTTCTTTTGTTACTCTTTCAACAGATGATGACATGAGTAGCCGACCAACGGAGTTGGGCGAATCTTCAGCTGGGCCATCTCTTCTTTTTGCGAAGAAGGTGGTGGTGCGAGTTGTGAGCTCTTGGATTGAGACTCTCTTTTCTGGGCACTTGGAAGTCGGATTTGGCATGATCCAGCATGTGCAGGAGATTCTCAGTGATGCTGAAGAGGCTGGTCTGGATGTCACAGGTGCCAGGGCGATCGTTGATAGGATCATTGCACTGGGTGACAAGTGGTTTGAGACCGTGAGTTTGGCTGATGACCAGTTCTTCAAGGAGATGTTCCTGGACCCTGCTGATAAGGCTAAGTCTGACCTGGATGAGGCTACAGAAAGCAGGAAGCTGGCAGTCCGAAAGAGGAACTTAGAAGAGATAGCCATCATCAGGCTGACACATGACCTCAACATCCTTGACAGGGAGGTCGATGAGGCCAGGAAACGTCTTGAGCATTTGCAGGCACAAGTCGCTGCCAAGTGGACTGCCATAATAGAAGCTCGCGACAGGGAGAGTGCCCTGATTCACCAGGTTGCAGATGCCGAACGGGTTCTCAAAAGGAAGTCTGATGAGGATGAACAATGGCAAACTGCTCGAGGTAAGCTTCCTGGTGTGAGAGAAGGGGTACAGCCCACTCCAGCATCTCATGGCAAGTTCCTGAAGAAGCGTGCCTTGGAATCCTTGACGGCTGAGGCTAAAAGTTTGCTTGGGGAGCTGAACTCTTGGCTGGAGACCATTTTTGATTGAGCTCCTGTATACAGAAACCATCCTTCTTTCTTTTCTTTTTTTTTTGGTACCACTTGTATTTTTTGGTACTTATTTTTTTTGTAGTGCTTGTGAACACTTTTTTTTTTTGGTACCACATGTATTTTTTGGTACTCTTTTTTTGTTATTTTTTTTTTGTAGTGCTTGTGAACACTTCTTTTTTTGTTATCCCTACGCTCACTTTAATCTTTTTGTGATAAAAGTAATTGCTAAATGGGATGCTCTCTTCTTTTTCTTTTTTTTTTTGTTATCCCTACGCTCACTTGAATCTTTTTGTGATAAAAGTAATTGCTAAATGGGATTTGATCAAAAGGTTGTCATTTTGTGAAAATCTTTTGTCAAGTGATTGTTTTGGCATGAAAACCAGGTTTTTGTTTGTGGCATGGAAGCCAATTTTGGCATGAGAGCCAGCTTTTCTTGTGGCATTGATAGCCGAGTTTTTTTTTGTGGCATCTATAGCCAGTTTTGGTGGCATTGATAGCCGGTTTGTTTTGTGGCATTTATAGCCGGTTTTGTTTTGGTGGCATTGATAGCCGGTTTGTGGCATTTATAGCCGTTTTTTTTTTTTTTTTTGAAATCCAAGTTTTTTTTTTGTGTGGCATTGATAGCCGGTTTTGTTTTTAGTGGCATTGATAGCCGGTTTGTTTTTGGTGGCATTGATAGCCGGTTTGTGGCATTTATAGCCTGTTTTGTGGCATTTATAGCCGGTTTGGTTTTCAAAAAAATGCAAGTATCGACTAAAAGTCGCCTCCCTGCTGAATGTTCTTGCAAGTATCGATGGAATGTCGCATCCTTGCTCATTCGGTTGCGAGTATCGATGGAATGTCGCATCCTCGCGGATTTGGGTACAAGTATCGATGAATGTCGCATCCTTGCTTTTCCAAAATTTTGGTTTTGCGGGTACTGACTTGATGTCGTTTTCCCACGATTTTTGAAATTTGTGGTTTTCTCGAACCTTTGGGTTATGGATATCAACTGAAATGTTGCGTCTCCACAGTTTTGGATTTTGCAAGTATCGACGAAATGTCGCTTCCTGCGATTTTGGAAGTGTCGAACGTGGTTCGCTTGCTTCCGATTTGTGCGAGTATCGACTAAGCGTCGCTTCCTCGCGGTTTTTGAAAAACCATTTTTTTTGTTTAAAGACACGAGGGTCATAAGTTTTGACCTAAAACCATTTTGGCGGTAAAAGGCATGGTGGACTAGGGTGGAAATCCCTGAATCCGGATTTTTTTTTAAACCATGAATTTTGGGTTCAAGGGTTGAAAATTTTGGTCAAGTTAGGGAAAGGTTCCTAAACTTGGATTTTTTTTTTTGAACAATGAAACGATGAAAGTAAGCATTGTTTTAGATTTCTAGAAATTTCAACATTTGATATGAAAATTCTAAAAAGGGTGGGTTTAGCGAGCGTGTACCTGGAAACCGGTTTTGGTCCGTACAGGCATTGCTCTTACCCAGTTGGGTAAGTCTTCAAGGGTAGTACCGCTTCAAGAACTTGCCATTGATGGGCAGCATACATCTGTCACCTTCCATGTTTAGGAGTGCGTATGCGCCATTAGAGAAAACCTTGTCGATGACGTAGGGTCCCTCCCATTTTGGCTCAAATTTGCCTTTGGACTTGTGAGCGAAGACCATTGGTCTTTTTACCGCAAGAACCAAGTCATTCTTTTTGTAGGCGCGTTGCCTGACCTTTTTATCGAAAGATCCTGCCATACGTGCTTGGTAAAGTTCAATGCTTTGTTGAGCTTCGAGCCGTCTCTCATCGAGATTGTCCAGCTCATGGAGCCGCAATTTGACATTGCTTTCTTGAGTCATGTCATTTTGCAAGGATACCCTCAAGGAAGGAATTTGTACTTCCAAGGGCACGACAGCTTCGCATCCATAGACCAAGGAGAATGGTGTGCTATGGGTTGGTCCTCGAACGGTGGTTCGATAGGCCCACAAAGCTTCAGACATTTTGTCGCTCCAGTCTCTTTTGTGACTAGAGACCATTTTTTTGAGGATTTTGCAGAGTGTCTTGTTGAAAGCTTCTGCTAACCCGTTTGCTGCCGGATTGTATGGAGTCGAAGGACAGCTTTGGATTTTGTATTTGTCGCAGAACCTGTAGAATCGATGATCCCGGAACTGTGGTCCGTTATCATGGACGAATCTTTTGGGTATGCCGAAACGACAAATGATGTTGGTGCGCAGGAACTGAAGGACTGATGAGGTCTTCATTTCGTTAAACGCAAATGCTTCTGACCACTTGGAGAAGTAATCCGTAGCGGCGAAGATGAAGCGATGACCTTTGCTTGAAGGGGGAGAAATAGGACCTATGATGTCCATACCCCAGGCTTCGAAAGGCCATGAGATCGCTGTAGGATGTAGCCATTCTGGAGGCATGTGAATGTAATCTCCATGAACTTGGCATTGTTGGCAGCGCTTAGCAAATTGCATTGCATCAGCTACCATGGTAGGCCAGTAATATCCTAACCTTTTTATCTGATCATAGAGCTTAGGTCCAGCCTGATGAGCTCCACAAAGACCAGCATGAACTTCTTTGAGTGTTTCTTCAGCCTCTTGTTGTGACAAGCAGCGTAGAAGTACTCCGTTGAAGGATTTCCTGTAAAGGATTTTTGAAGGAATATCCAAATGGAAGCTTGGGGTTCGCCTTTGGATGCTTACCCGTTCTTTTGGATCTTCAGGTAGGATTCCGAACATAATGTAATCAATGAACGGATCCCTCCAGTCGCCAATTGAAGTTTGAAGGATTGAAATCCGACTTCCGACCACTTGGTGGCATTCAGCAACTGCTTGGTGTGTGTTAAGAGGAGGAAGGATTCTCCTTTCGCACACTGTGATTTGCATGTTTTCCCCTTCCTGGATTGCCATGGATGCGGCAAGTCCGGCTAGGGCATCTGCACGTATGTTTTCACCTCTACGAATGTGGGTGATGTGACAGATGTCAAACTTTTGCAGAAGTGATTGTGCCTTGTTGTAGTAGGGCAGCAAATCTGGCTTCCTGACTTCAAATTTCTGATTCATCTGGTTGACGATCAGTTGAGAGTCTCCAAAGACTTCCAGCATGGTGATACCGGATTCGATGGCGAGTTCCAATCCTAAGATCAGAGCTTGATATTCAGCTGCATTGTTTGTGCATGGTTCCAGTAGCGAGAAAGCGTGTGGAATCATGTATTTGTCGGGGCTAACAAAGAGGATGCCAACTCCCGAGATCAGCTGTCTTTTTTCATTTGTCCTGGTTGCACCGTCAAAGTACATGTCCCAGGAGGCACTTTGTGAGAAAGTCTCCACATTGTAGACTGGTTCGTCTGGGAGATCATCTCTGAGTGGAGAATCTTTAGGCAATGGATGCTCTGCGAGGAAGTCCGCTAGAGCTTGCCCTTTGATTGCTTTTTGTGGTACATACCTAATATCAAATTGTGACAGAAGGATGGACCATTTTGCCAGTCGAGCATTGAGAGAACCTGCCTTTGTGACAAGGACCTTCAAGAGGTTGACCCTCGAGACCAGGTAGACTGTGTTGGAAAGCAAGTAGTGACGCAGCTTTTGTACGGCGAACATCACTGCAAGACATTCTTTTTCGACTGGAGAGTAGCGATGCTCTGCACCTACTAGCATGCGGCTGAGGTAATATAGAGCAGCTTCTTTTCTTTGATCATTTTCTTGCGCAAGCAGAGCTCCCAAAGAGTGATCAAGGGCTCTTGTGTACAAGATGAATGGTTTTCCAGTGGTAGGAGCAGCTAACACTGGAGGTTTTGTCAGGTATGACTTGATGTCTTGGAAAGCAGCTTCACAGTCAGCATCCCAGACAAAGTTTACACCTTTTTTCATCAACCGGGAGAATGGACGGCATTTCCCCGAAAGATTGGAGATGAACCGTCTGATGTAGGCCAATCTCCCTTGAAGCCCTTTGAGTTCTCTCAAGGTTCTTGGAGAGGGCATTTCTAGAATGGCTTTGACTTTTATGGGGTCAAGCTCTATTCCAGCTTTCCGAACTAAGAATCCGAGGAACTTACCCGACGAGACGCCGAAGAAGCATTTCAATGGATTCATTCGCAGTTTGTGTTTGCGAAGCCGGAGGAAGACTTCTCGAAGGTTTTCGAGATGATCTTCTTTTCTTTTGCTTTTGACGGCGAGGTCATCAACGTAACATTCAACCGTCTTGTGCTGCATATCTTGGAATATTTTCATCATAGCCCTCTGATATGTGGCACCAGCATTCTTCAAACCAAATGGCATGACAGTGTAACAATACACGCCAAATGGGGTTCGAAAGGATGTATGTTTTTCATCCTCAGGATGCATCTTTATCTGATTGTAGCCAGAGAAACCATCCATGAATGTCATTCGCTCGAATCCACAGGTATTATCAATCATTACCTCTGGTATGGGGAGCGGAAATTCATCTTTTGGGCATGCGCCATTCAGGTCTCTATAGTCAATACAGACCCTGATCTGCCCATTTTTCTTTGTCACGGGGACAATGTTGGCCAACCATTCAGGATGTTGTTCCTCACGGATGAAGCCGACGCTTTTGAGTTTTTGAACTTCTTGTTCAATTTTATCCATCACATCTGGACGGAATCTTCTTTGGCCTTGCTTGACAGGCTTGATGTCTTCTTGAAGATTGAGTTTGTGAACTGCTATTTTGGGGTCTAAGCCTGGCATTTCAGCATAAGACCATGCAAAGCAATCAACGAACTCACGAAGAAAAGCGATATACTCGGGTAACTCATCATCCTTTATATTCTTGCTTATGAATACAGGACGTGGGTTATCTGGTGTTCCCAAGTCTATCTTTTGAACAGGATCTTCTGTTGGAAGGTTCGAAGGTGGTTCCTCCACAATATTTTCGGAGGCTTCCAGCTCAACGAAACCTTCTGGGGTTTCAAGGGCATTTCCAGACCAAGGTTTTGTTCCTTTCCACGGGTCTTCTTGATCGGTAATTTTCCCAAGGCTTGCTATGAGATGATCCCAATCGCCTGTTGAAACCGAGTCGAAGTAGGCTACTTCTTTTGGAGATGAGGGTTCTTCTGGGTCAGAAGTCCACACGTCTGTGCCATCGGACAACTCCTCTTCATTTTCGGAGAAATCGTGCCAATTGGATGAGCTTCCTGGATCTTTGTCAGGTGACTCATCAAAGAGATATCCAGGGAGATCGATGTCTTCATGGACTTGAGATGTTGAGGCTTGGTCAGTATATTGACTTTTAAGCCTTTGTGTCAACTGTCTCAAGGGAGTGTCAGGATCATACCCTAACCCGTGTGAAGACTTTTCTACATAGCCGTAGAGTCTCCAATCTTCCAGCTGGCTTTTGGTCAAGACGGGCCCCAATGGCGTGAGAATACCGCGTCCTTCTCCCAAACCGACTGGGTTTTGAGCGTCATAGCCCATTTTCTTCATAATAGCTTGTGCCACAGAACTGTATAAGGATAGTTGAGGCGTACCTTTATTTTGGAAAGGTTCAAGCATGGAGTTTGATGAAGAAGCATCCGATCTATGGAAGAAGATCGGCTTTTCCTTTGCTGAAGTTGCTGGAACAACGAAGGAAGCTGACGTAGGATCTTCTATGTCAGAAGTTGTCTCCATTGGAGTAAGAGCAGGCTGAACTTGCTGAGTGTCAGCTTGGCTTGACGATGTGTCGTCTTCTGGCTCTGAATCCGAGTCCGTGTCTTGCATGATAGACACGAAAGAGACAACAAATTTGCCCCCAGGCTTTTGTTTTGCCTTCTTCACTTTAGTTGTGATGACCAAAGGCTTTGAAGATTTGAGGGAGATGATGAAGGGAGTTTGCATGCTCTCTTCAGATTTACCGGATGGTTTGTTTTCTTCCGGTGATTGTTGAGGAGCTTTGCCTTTATCTTTCTGGAGATTTTCGGCAAAGGATGCTGTATGCTTCTCCTCTTCTTCTTTTTCACCTTCATACATCTGTGAGTCTGCGAAGTGGATTTCTTTACCTTTGAAGGGTTTTCTGTCCGCAAAGACTCGATGTATCATGCCGTCGTCGCCAACAAACTTGATGCATTGATGTAGAGTTGAAGGGACAACACCATTCTCATGGATCCAAGGGCGTCCGAGAAGGATGTTGTAGCATGAAGGGGTCTTTATTGCATACACTGTGACCTCAGAGATAAGATCACCGATCTGCAATTTGAACCTGATTTTGCCGATAGGCCTTTGAGTACTCCCATCGTATCCAAAGATAGATACAGATGTGTGGCTCAGTTTGCTGGGTGGGATGCCCAACTCTTCAAGAGCCGATGTGGAGATAAGGTTGAGTGCAGAACCTGGGTCGATCTGAACTCTATGCATAGGCATTTCCTTGATATACCCTGTGAAGTACAGGGGTCGGTTATGCCTGGTTTCGCCAAGTAGGAGGTCATCCTTTGTGAAGGCGATGGTTGCACTGGCTGCTTTTTTAACCGAGAGGCATTCAATGCATGATCCCTCAGTTTTCTTCTTTTCTCCCTTTGAGGAGGCTTCTGAGTTTTTGACCCGGTAATCCATTTCAATTTGGAGGACTTGCGGGGCATGTTTGTCGACATCCTCATTCAGTTTTTGTAATTCTGAGATGAGATTATCACGAGTGTGCGGAGACATTCGCAACAAATCTAGGATGTGCAGACGTGCAGGTATGTGCTTGAAGTGTTCAATCAAGTCATACTTGAAAGCCTCCTTAGGGCCTGCATGTTCATCATTGTTGCCACTAGGGGCGCTTACAACATCTTTTCCCGAAGGATTTACATATGTAAAGGAAGATTGGTTGTAATTTTTGTGGTAGTCCCGGCCAGAGCGGGTGCCTCTACCAACTTCGAGAGCTTCTTGAGAAGGGTCTTCGTTTGGAAGATTGTCTTCAGGATCAAGAGGCTGTCGTTTTTCATTTGCTGAGGATGTATCAGCAGCAGAGTTACCATCCTCAGTGATTGTGTTGCATGGAGCATTTTCCGGGAACAAGTCCTGAACAGCATCCAGCAATCTTTCTTCTTCGTTGACTAATTCATCGTCCCAAGCATCAATGGCTGGGAATTCTTCAGTCAGGAAGGGTGTGAACTTTGAAGTCACAGTCTCAGGAGAAGAAACCTGAGAGGGTGTCATCTCAGTGAAAGTCACGTGAGACGAGGTGGCTTCAGAAGATATATTGCTAGGCGTCGCCGGAGTGTAAGTGCTCTCATCAGATGATGCTTCGGAAGAGCTATAATCCCGAATTATCACATTACAGGAAGCTCTGACGGGAGACGTTGCCTGATCGGAGTCAGACTCATCCTCGGATGTGAGAGGATCGTCTATCCAGCAATTTTCTCCATTTTCAGGAGTTAAGGGAGGATGTACCTGGTGGTCTTCAGGGACTTCAGGCTCTGGATTGCGAGGAGGCTCGTTGACGCGTTCTTGCTCTTGTTCTAGAGCGAGTCGCTGCAAGATCCTTGCATATTCTTCAAGATCAGGCATGGGAGCCGGATCTTCTTCTTCATCATCTCTTTGTGGCTCAACATGGTTGATTTCCACTGGAGTAATGAGAGGTGCTGGGTCAGCAGCATTTTCTTGTACAGCTTCTTGGTCTTCTTCATCATCAGACCAGGATCCTTGTGGCTGTAGGGGGTTATACCAGATTACTGGCATAAGATGAGACTCAGGAACCCATTCTTCATCGGAGAGATATTCTCCTGTTTCAAGGGACTCCTCCCACTCATCTGTGTAGTTGGATTCGAATCCATCATCGGTGTCGCTGGACTCGTATCCATCAATGGAGAATCCAACTACCGAATTGCAAGAGTATGATGCCTCCTGCATGGCTTCTTTGAATTAAGGTGGCATGAAATCACTGAGAGTGAATTTCCTTACCCCCTTTGAAGTCTCTGGAAGGGATGTTTTTGTTGCCTCCAGTGAAGCGGTAGAGGAAGCCTCTGCCTTTTCTTTGACCTCTAGTTTTGGCTGGGTCTTCTCTTGCCGTTTAAGCTTGAGGAGATGTTTCCTAGCCTGCCTTCGCTGTTGAGCTGTAGGCTTTGTTTTCACGACCTCCCAATTTTCATCTTCCAGGAGATCGGGATGTACCCATATCGGTTGTCCGTCTGGTGTCGGGTAAGGAACCAGTTGCTCGGACGCTTGGATTGAGTTTATCACCTTGAAGGAAGTAGTGATCTTCTTCTTTGGTGATCTTGATGTTTGTCCACATGTCACCATGTTGACGGAGGCAGACCCATAGTTTTTGTCAAAGGTGATGACTCCGTTTTTCCACATCTCATTTATTTTCTCTCTCACAACGAAGCATTGATTGAGAGGATGCTGAGATCATCTGGTGGTATGGACAGTACCGAGGATCGTTGGTTTTGCCAACATCACCCGGTCTTTTTGGTTCAGGCAAGGTGAGCTTGCCGTTTGCCACAAGAGCCCTGAAGATTTCATCAACATCTTCATCAAACGGGTATTTCTTCTCTACTCGTTCTTTGAAGGCATCAGAGAGTTCAGGTTTCTTACCAGCAGCTTTGTTTTCAGCTTTCTTTGGTGGCTGAGGAGCTGGCTTGGTCTGCACATTGAGGACCTCTTTTTTCTTTGGTTTAGAGGTTGCAATGGCGGTTGGCTCTTTTCTTGATGATTTCTGACTGTTGAGGTCTTTAATCACCGTTTCAGCTTCCATGGAAGCTTCTAGGAGTTCTCCCAGGTTTTTTGATTTGTTGCCGATGATCATGGAGCGGATTCTGGCTCTCATGTTGTTTCGGCAGATGTCGACTAGCGACGCTTGTGGCAATACATCAGAGCATTTGTATGCCATTGCTTTCCACTTGTGAATGAAGTCATATGTTGATTCATTCTCCCCCTGTTTTAGGCTGCACAGCTGAGCCATAGTAGCGGGGTGATCCTCACCTTTGAAGTGAGTCAGGAAGCGTGTCTCTAGCATGGCCCAATTTTGGATTGAGTCCTCCGGCAGAGTGGAGTACCAATCGAAGGCCGTACCTTTTAGGGTACTTGCAAAGAGGCGGATTTTGAGTGCATCTTGATCCGCGATAGCTCCCGTCAAGATCTTGAAGTGGATGACGTGCTGTCTGGCTGATCCTTTCCCCGTATATGTTTGGAGAGTAGGATGCTTGAATTTGGTGGGGAACGGGACCGAGTCCATCCATAAGGGATATGGTGGCTTGATCCCATGCTCTTTGAGTATATCCTCTTCTTTTGCTTTGGCGAGGATACCGTCTACGTCCTTTTTGGTAAGGGCGCGTGACTCATTTTCTTCTTTATTTACCTCGTCGTCTTGATGATTCGGAGGAGGTTCATTGTTCGCCTGATTTTGGAAGGCGAGGAGAAGGTTTTCCATCAGAGTTTCAATCCTCTGCTGGCCCTGTTCCAACTGCTGGATGCGGGTGATCGCATCTTCTGGAGGTGGATTGCGGGGTGGTGGCTCAGAATTTGTAGCCAAGACATTCATCCTTCGTGATTCGAACGAAGAAACTGTCCTGGTGACTGAGCTGGGGCTCATTCTTTTTGAAGAAGAGCTTGAGGAAGGATCACTCTGCTGTCCTTTGCTTGAAGGAGCAGGGGATTCTTCTGAATGTCTTCTTGTCCTTGAGACGCTGCGGGTCATTGGACGTCGGACATGGATTTTTGTTGCTGATTTTTGGCGCCTTCTGGTTTTTCCAACCATATGGACGGCAGCAACTTGGTTGGGTCTTTCTTTTTCGACCCATTTGGGAGAGACTTGAAGTGTGGGAGGCTGGGTCCTTTGCTTCTCTAGTCTCTTTTGTCTATACGACGCGTGGCGGCGTATACGACGAGCAATTTGAGCTTCGGTCAGCTCTGACTGGGCTTTGACGATGAAGGATGTGCTCCCTCGGGCGCAGCAGCCGAGCCTGTCTTCTTTGTAGCTGGGTAAGGATAGGATGCGAACCCTGTCCTTCGCCAGTTGCAGCGAAGCTTTGAATTTTTGAAGTTCGGCCCCTGTAGATATGAAGGGTCGAACTGCAGGTTTGTAGGCCTTAGCAGGTGCTTGTGGAGGCCTTGTGATGCATGACTTGATTTTGGGCTTGTAGGAACAAGCCGGCTCATGCTGGGATGACTTGGAAGTCAGGTTGGAGATAGGTCTCTCCTCTTTCATGTAAGTAAGAGGATAGAACTGGTTCTTCTTGAGTGGGGCCAGGAATGCTGGCTTAGTGGATGTTTGGGACCTTCTCTGTTTTGGTGAAGGTCTTGGGGACCAAGTCTTGGAGTAGACCTGGTTGTTTGCAGGTTGAGGCTTCGTGGGGCTGCCACGGGCTTCAGGCCTTCTGGTGCTCGCCTTTGGTGTCACGGTAGTGACACGTTGAGAGGCGAGTTTCTGCTTCTTGGAGGGAGCAGTTTGTTCCTCGGGAAGTGGGAATGGTCCCAGCGTCCCAAAGACGATAGTCCGGGGAGTCGAGGTCGACCCGGAGTTCAGAGAGTTGCCGAGGGAGTTGACACTTCGGCAGCTGATGGGGCGCTTGTAGGTGCGCGTGGTTTGCTTCTGTTGAAGCATGAGTTGGTGCTTGTTTTCGTCGAAAGTAATGGTTAGTGAAGCTGCCATTGTTAGTTTTTTTCGAAAATTTCTGAAACAAGACCACATCCATTAGTAATCACAAGAATATAATGATCATAAATGGGAAGTTCTATGGTTTCGTCTTTTCAAATTGCTCGAGGTAGATGATCCAAGCAATATGAGGAAGGCAAAATGCCATAGAAGGTACAATTGTTCTGATCGCAAGTATGGTAAGCCCAGAATGGGCATCCCAGTGACTGCTAGAAGCAATTGTGAACTTAAATTCGACTTATCGAGAAGCAGAGCTTGCTCGAGGTAAGAAGAATATAAAGTTGGAGTTACAGATGTGCCGGTCGCAATACAGTAGACCCTAAAAGGGCGTACTAGTACCGCTAGACACAAATGTTTTGAGACCGCATCCATGAGATGAGATTCTCTGTTTTGAAAGGTCAAGATTGGATTCATCAAAGAGAGCAGATGGTATTCCAATCTGAACACGGTCTCGGCGATTTCCGCGAGCGCCAGTGCCCAGAAAGAAATGAACCATGATTTCTCGGATCTGAATCTAAAAATGACGAGTTTTTTTTTTGAAAGGCCAATATCGGGTTCATCAAAGAGAGCAAAAGGCACTCCAATCTGAACACGGTCTCGGCGATTTCCGCGAGCGCCAGTGCTCAGAAAGGAGAAGACCAAGATTTCTCTAATCTAAACCCAAAATGACGGAAGTTTTTTTTTTGAAGATTTTGAAGATTTTTTTTTTTTTTTTTAAAATCTTTTTTTTATTTTATTTTTTTTTTATTTTTTTATTAAATTTTTTTTTAAGATTTTTTTTTTTGAAATTTTTTTTTATTTTTTATTTTTTATTTTAAAATTTTTATTTTTAAAAATTTTATTTTTGAAAAAAATTTATTTAAAAGATGAGAGAGTACACATAGGCCTCCTAACCTGGTCTTATGAAATCTTGATTGATAGAATTGCCCACAGGTAAGGGTAGGATTACTTAATGAACCCGTTTGGAGGACCCTTGCCTAGAACAGTCAAGCTGTCTCCACACTCTGGACAAGGCTTTTCTTTGAATCAACCATGATCAAAGAACACAGTTGGTTTAACCTTAGTGGTCTATGTCTTTTTTTTTTATTTTTTTATTTTATTTTTATTTTTATGAATTCATCGAAGAGAAACAATGGCCCAAAACCTTAGTCGAACAGGCTCAACATTTCTGCAAGCGCGATGAACGATAGGAACGGATCAAGGTTTCTCAATTTTGAATCCAAATTGAGAAATCTAAAATTTTTTTTTTTTTACATATATATATATATATATATTTTTTTTAGATTTTTAATGAACTCATCGAAGAGAAACAATGGCCCAAAACCTTAGTCGAACAGGCTCAACATTTCTGCAAGCGCGATGAACGATAGGAACGGATCAAGGTTTCTCAATTTTGAATCCAAATTGAGAAATCTAAATTTTTTTTTTTTACATATATATATATTTTTTTTTAGATTTTTAATGAACTCATCGAAGAGAAACAATGGCCCAAAACCTTAGTCGAACAGGCTCAACATTTCTGCAAGCGCGATGAACGATAGGAACGGATCAAGGTTTCTCAATTTTGAATCCAAATTGAAAAATCTGATTTTTTACTTTTTTTTATATATATTTTTTTTTAGATTTTTAATGAACTCATCGAAGAGAAACAATGGCCCAACCCCTGATCCGAACACGGTCTCGGCGATTTCCGCGAGCGCCAGTGCCCAGAAGGGAAAGGATCAAAGTTTCTCAATTTTGAATCCAAATTGAAAAATCTGATTTTTTACTTTTTTATATATATTTTTTTTTTAGATTTTTAATGAACTCATCGAAGAGAAACAATGGCCCAACCCCTGATCCGAACACGGTCTCGGCGATTTCCGCGAGCGCCAGTGCCCAGAAGGGAAAGGATCAAAGTTTCTCAATTTTGAATCCAAAAATGAAAAATCTGATTTTTTTTTTGTTTTTTTTTTTTTTTTGAAAAGAGAAAGAGTGGAAATAAATTCAAAGAATTAGAAATTTCCAAACAAAAAATCTCATCTCATTTTTTTTTTTTTTTGCGGAATTCAACATAGGCCACCAATTATAAAGTAGCCAAGGAATCGAGAAAAGAAATATAAGCATAGAGCAAAATATATGATATGCAAATATTTCATTTCTAGCATCGTGTTCTCAAATAAACGAGTCCCACCGGGTGATGCCAGCTTGATGGACCGCGCTCCTGCTCGGTTCTACCGAGGTCGGCGGACGTGGGAGTCCGTTTGGTTCCGACCCTTTCGTAACCGGGGGGCAAGGGCGTGCATCAACATTTCTTTTTTTTTGTGGGTGTGCCAGATTTTCTATTTTTACTTGGAATTGCAAGTGGTGATCCGGAGATCAACCTTCGCAAGTAAAAAGGAAATCAACTTCTTTCAAGTTTTCCATTGCACATATATTTAAGAAAAGAGACATTTTCTTGATTTGCCGTGAAAGGCGATTTTTTTGGCATTTATAGCCGATTTTGGCGTTTATAGCCGATTTTTGGCGTTTATAGCCGATTTTGGCGTTTATAGCCGATTTACAATCCTTATCAATAATGAAAGACAAGAATTGTGATTTTTGTCTCTTTTGAAAAAATACAAACTACAATGAAAAGCAAGAAAAGGAGGATCTAACTTCTCAGGAGATTGTGGGGGACTCGTTTAGATTGACGGTCGCAAGCCATATGTGGGCTTCGCCATCATCCATGCAGATGAGAACAGAGGATGCTATTTGATTCGCTTGGCTTGGCTATAACCTCGGGTTTTTAGAAGACAAAGACCAAAGGAAGGTCCTATGTCCAATAAAAAACCGAGTAGACGGGCTGAAAAGCCATATCTAAGCCATTGGAGGCAGGAGGAGAAGGCAAGGACCTTGGGGGGGGTACCCCCCAAGGGACTTTTATCACCTTGTTGCGGTGGCCGGTGTAGAACTTCCGCAGAGTTTTCTCTCTTTTTTCTTTTCTCTGGATTTCTGACTGCTGTCTGTTGATGTTCGTTGTCTGTCCGTTTTGTTTTTCTTCTTGGAGAGCCCTCCTATTTATAGGCTTTTAGGTAGCCTTTTAGGTGGGTTTATGGGCTTTTATTGTCATTAAGCCGCATAATGGGAGGAGTTACAAAATTGAATTGTTTATTTTGTAACTCCTTTTTCTTGGCTTCTGATTGGCCGGAGGAGATTGAGGGCATTTAATCGCCTTTAATCGCCATGATGGGAGGAGTTTCATGGGTTAAATGCCATGAATCTCTTGACTTGTAACTCCCGAATGCTTGCTTCTGATTGGGCCGTCCAAAGAAATGGATTAATGACTGTAATAAAGTTAGTCAATTAATCGCATTAAGTGGTCGCCGAGCAGCTGAAGAGTCGCGGGCCGTGCCACGTCTTTTGAGATTCTTCTGTTGATGATCATCGATGGATCTTCATGTAGATCGACATCAGATGACAATGTAATTTCAGGTGTTTGTTGCCAACAGCGGGTCGGTGCCATCTGTCCTGTCGATTTCTCGATCGGTCGGGTGGAAAGCACACTTTTTTTTGGTTGACCGGGTGGCGATCAATACTGTCTTCGATACTCTTGATGATTTACCCGTGTTTTGGACGGATGTCAGAGGACTTGGTGTCTCAAAAGCATGAATTTTGGAAAGTACCAGAGGCTGGGCTCCTCGAATCGCGAAAAAACGGCGAAAACCGGGGTTTCCGGGGCTTTCCCGGCGACCCCGGGGTCCAAGGTCGCCGGCGACCCTGGCCCAGGGTCGCAGGGGTCTGCGACCCTGGGGGGTTTTCCCCCTTTCGTGTCCCGTTTTGCGTCCGTTTTTGCTGTTTTTCGATTCTTTTTTCTTCTGTACTTTTCCTTGACATTTTGACCATTTATTGGCCTGATTTCTTTGTAGGAAACCTGATGAGAATCCTTGCATTTTATTTTGCAAAGTTTCCGATTTCCTGAGAAAGCCGAAGACTTTGTTGCGCAGAGCTGCCGATTTTCCGTCAGAAGCTGAAACTGGGTCAAACGATGTCGGAATGACCTGAAATTTGGTGTGAAGCCTCCTGAGCAATAAATAAGACCAACCATAGGCTTTTGTTTGAGTTTCGAAGCCGTTTGGGGTCCTATCACCTGCAGACTTGCTTTTTGTCGCGATGAAGATGTCGCGGTTTGATGTGTGGTCAACCGATGTCCGATTGACTTGAAATTTGACAGGGAACCTATTGGAGTCATTTTAAGATGATCCATAGGTTCTGTCTTGGAAACCATGGTCCCGGAGAGCTTTTGTCTCCGAGAGCTCCTTTTCGGCTGTCGGAGAAGCGAAGTTAGGCCAAATGATTTTGAAATGGCCCGAAACTTCTTGTGTACTCCTCTTTTGGCTGTCTGGAAGAATCTTGCAGTTTTTGTTTGATTTTGACAAGATTTGATTTTTGGAAGCAGCATTGCCTATTTATGGCAGGTTGCGACTTCATGTAGCTCTTTGGATCTTGAAAAGGCAAAGTGACATTTTTGGTGTCAACACTCTAAGTCATAGAGATCTTCTTCATTATGTGCATAGTGAAGATTCTTCGAACCTGGGCATTCAGAAGCATAGTGTCCTTTGCCTTTGCATCAAAAGCACTCGATGTCCTGCTTTGGTCGTGAAGAATTTACAACATTCTTCCCTTTGTGTTGTAAAATTTGCAGGTCTTACTTGATTTTGAGGTGGTGTTGGCCTGTTGGAATTTTGTGGAGGAGGTTGTTGGGCTGAGTTTTGTGCTGGAGCAACCCGCTGATAAGTCGTATCGGAGGTCTTCCTTTGAAGAGGTTCACCAAAACGCCTTGAATATGGATATCGCAAATGATCTTCGACGCGGAGTTCTAAGCGATGAACTTCTTCAATGCTGTAAAAGGTGTGAGTAGTCAACTCCCTTTGGATCTCTTGACACAGTCCTTTCTTGTATCGGGTGATAGCCTGTCGATCAGTTTCAGACACTTTGCATCGCACCATGAGATCATGAAACTTTTCTGTGAAATCATCTACAGTGGAGGTCCCTTGTCTACAGTCAACTAATTGATCATAAAGGGAATCCATATAGTCAACCGATAGATATTTATCCTCAAGTTTTTGTTTCATCTCCTCCCATGTGTTGATAGGGCGTCGCCCATAATTGGTATTCATGTCATCAATACTCCGCCACCAAACACGTGCTGCACCCTTCATTTTCATCTTGACAAAGGAAACGCGTTTGTCTTCATCCATATTGTACCATTCAAAATAATCTTCAAGGGCTGTAATCCAGTCGGTGAAGACTTTCACATCCATGCATCCGAAGAAATCAGGAACATCAACACGTACTTTCTTGGTGATGTCATCTCGTCGGCCATGATGGTCATCATAACCAGTTTCATCCATAATGCACTCCATAAATTGCCGACAAGTTTCCTGCGGTTCACCATTGACAGAATTTTCCACATCTTCCTGATGGTTGTTTCCCCCTTGTGCTTTACTACCGTCTTTGTTAGTGGAAGGTCCAGGGTTGCCATTGTTCCGGTTGTCCGGACGAGGCGTGTTTTGAAAACATTCTTCAACCCTATCCATTTTGTCCATTAACTCCATGATGTAGCTATCACACTGGCGGTTTGTGAATTTACCTCTGAATGTGGCTCCGGTGTGAGTAGTTGGGATCGGGGTAGACATGCTGACTTGCTGTTTTTCTTTTTTTTTTTTTTGCTACTGCACGTGGTGGGTCAGGCTCGACCCGAAGTAAGGCCTGGAAGGAGAAGGGGGCCTATGGACTGGGGAAGTGGGCTTGTGGGCTGTGTCCCACTTACCTGAGGTTTCCTCGAGACTGGGCGCAGAAAGGAGAAAAGGATTTTCAAATCCTTTCGTTGCTGTCCGAAGATGGACTGAGATGGTAGCCGAAAGGGGGCATGCGACTTCGGTGGAGTGGAGGCTGACAGAACGATGCAGGTGGCCTGCGACGCAGACGGCGATGGTGATCGGCGACGGCACAGGTATGTAACATTTTTTTTTTCGTTCGCTGGTTCTCTGTTTCTCCCTGTCTGCTCCTTTTTTTTATGGCTTTGGGTAACGGAGGTCGGGATTTTGGATTTGGGAGCACTGTCAGGGGGTTTGATGGAGATGATGGGTTCGGCCAGGTAGGGTTCCACTTGGCGGACGATGGTGGGTTCGCTGGGATTTGGGCGTAGGTTTTGGATGTTGGGGATTTCGGCGCTGATGATGCAGGTGTGGGTTAGGCGAATGGGAGGTGGAAGGGGTGTGGTGGTTTCGATTGGAGGATATAGCAGGGATCGTGTGGAGGGCTGGGATAGGAGTGGGATGGATGTAATGAGTCAGTGATGGTGACGGTGGATCTAGGAATGGAGGGTATGGTGTTGTGACGAGGGGTGGTGGGGATGATGATGATAATGGACGGTGAAGATGATAGTGGGTTGAGAAGTGAGCAGATTACCTCAGGTCGGCAATTGGATCGGCGATCTGAGATGGATCTCTGCTTTGATACCAATTGAAGCAGCGCAGGGGAGAAGGAGATTAGCCAACGGGCTATTCTCTAAGCCAGAAGGCTTAGGGTAGGATGTCTTGGTCTCACACCACAGACAAGAGAGGAACACTCGTTTGAGAGAACTCAATTTTCATTAATTTTTGTATATCCCAAGAGAAGGGATTACATCCCATATATAATAGAATCTCAACATAATTTTAGTAATCGATCTCTACTAATAAGAAACTTCTTAATTCTAAGAATCTTGGGAATTAGAAACTACCTAATCAAAGCAATTAAAGAAATCTACTAAATCTGTAAAAAAAACATCTAGAAAGTCTAAAACTAGAAACTGCCATTAAAATCAAAATTATGTCATGGCTGGGCTTTGTGTGCTTTGGGCCTTCTGGAGTAGACTTTCAAACGGGGCCCATCGGCATGCACTGCATCAGTGAGCTTGGCGGCAGTAAGGAGTGACGCTGAGAACGCGGTGTTGCCAATCGGTGGTGGAGAGCAGGGGAGAAATGAGAGAAAGAAGAGGACTAGAAAAAGGAAGAAGAAAATGGAAGATTAGGGACCCCTGTTATGTGAGTGAGTGTGGTGAGTGAGTTCTAGAAAATATGAAATAGGTTCTTGATCACTTAAAGGCTTGAAAATTGAAACGACGGAAATGACGTGCTTAGAGATATTGGATTGCGATGCATCCTCAATAGAAAACATGGAAAATAATTTTATCTACCCAATGAACCCAAAATCAGCGTATTTCTATAATTACGGTGAACGCCCGATCGACATTTTTTCTAGAGGAATTTACCCATAAAATCCCTCTAGGACCGCATACGTCACAGCGGGACCCAAATTATTGTTCGATACGGGAGAGATCCTCGTATGGACTTTTCTTTTTTTTCTTTTTTTTGTCGTTTTGCAATATGGTCGATATCGACTATAGTCGATATCGACCATTTTGCGGGAACCCTAAAAGAAAATGGGCTTTTTAGGAGGAAGAAGATGGGAGGGGAGGAGGAGGGAGAAGAGTGGTCGATATCGACCATAAAACTGTCCTCTTTAATTGTCGTTATCGACAACATAACTGAAACACAAAAAATACAGTCATTGTCAGTATCGACTACTTTTATTGTCGATATCGACAACATAACTGAAACCCAAAAAATACAGTCATTGTCAGTATCGACCACTTTTATTGTCGATATCGACACTTTAAAACAAAAGTAAAAAAAAAGATGATGGCACAGATCAGTGCTCCGTTTGTATATGCAAAGACATTTCCATCAAATCTCATTCCATCTTCCATCCCATGCAATTTTCACTTGATTGGTTTCTTGCATTTTCATTTGCATTCCATATCAATCTCAATGAACTCCACCCAAACAAACCCATAGCCATCACAGACCATCAAAAGCTTCTTTAGTACACAGTGATCATAAAAAACACAAAGTGGCCCAGAAATGAAACTCCATGAAAATGCCTCCCAGAAACAAACCCAGACTTTTCTCCTCAAATGAAATCCATGGAAATGCCTCAAAAACCCTTCTTCTTCATTAAAAAAAAAGTTTTCATGGAATCTCAATCTCAACCAAACCGTTGATTTGCTTCAAAACAACCTTTAGTTGGGCCTCCAACCATGATGATAGCAACGACTCTATCGTTCCAACTGCCCATATCGTCGTGTCAAACAATAACCAGAGAATTAGGATTGGGTTTTGGAATTTTGCTGCTCGAGGGCCTTGATTCATCATGCTCAGGTGAAGGAGTATCAAACTAGGCTCTCCGATTTGGGGTTTATCCTCATCTTAAAAAAAAAAAAAAACAAAATTTACAAAATATGAGACTAGGGTTTTGAAATGGGGAACATTTAGATTTGGGGAAATTACAAAAGTTGTAGCACCTAACCTGAAGAATCGTGGACTTCATCTTCTTCTTCGAGATACTGGGGTTTCTGCCACACAAGATCTTCATCTACAACGCGAACTCTAACATTGATGACTTTGGCTTCCTCCTCCTCCTCCTCCTCCTCCTTCTTCTTCTTCTTCTTCTTCTTCTTCGTCTTCTTGGATTCCTTATTATGATGATCTTCGCTAGGATTTTGATATCTCTTAAGGTATTCTTTGAGGGAGACTGATGTGGAAGCCGAAGTAGAAGAAACTGGAACAGAGCGATTCCTCCCATCTTCTCCATCCTGAAAAACCTAATTTTTATTTGGGTTCCCGCAGAATGGTCGATATCGACCATAAAAGTGGTCGATATCGACCATTCGCTAAAAGACAAAAAAAAAAGAAAAAAAACACACATGTAGAGCCTTATTCGTGTCTATGGTAAATACGACACCTCCGAAGTGGTATAGGATCCTATGAGGCCCTACCAGGTAAATTCCTCTTTTTTCTAAGTCACACAAACTACGCCTCTAGGCACTAAACTCACTCCAAACTCTATCAAAACCTCCAAAATACTATTCTAACATACAAAATCCAACTTTCTTAGCTATTGATCGATCCCACTTAATCAATACTAAATATAATTAATTAACTATAAGTACGCTTAATTATGGTTGGTATCTTACATGAAACTTCTCCCCCGATATGCAAAAGTTAATATACATAAAGAATAATTTGTAAGAAAATAGAGGTCAAACCGAGCTTGAGAATTAAATACTTGGTTATGAAAAGGAAGTGCATGATAGTGACTCTAATACTTTTAAATTCTTGGTGGTTAGGAAAAGGAAGTGCATGACACTAATTCTAATACTTCTGATGAGGAATAGTATGCTCTTAGTAGAGCTGAGCCTGATTGCTGTGTGGATGCCAAGAAATAAAGTGAAATGACGCCAAACAGTCAAGAATTTTATTCAAATCGGTGCTTGGATACAACCCAACCAACAAATGAAGTAAATATGTTGACCCACGTGTCTTTACTCCTAATTATACTTCACCCCACTCTTAAAACACTCCACATTAGCAAAGTAAAATCCAGTTCGCTATTTCATTCCTTCTTGTCAACCCAAAGCAAATAAGAAATGACAATACCGGAAGCTTTGACTGCTGCGGTCGAAGCCTACGATCGGGTCAGCCCCTGTTTTCTGCAACTCCAACTTATCAGTGCCCACTAGCAGTAGAACACCCCTATTTTCTGCAAGTAAAAAAAGTTCGATCCTATTCCCTGTACCACTAAACCGAACCCCTGTCCGGCAAGAACTCTCCGACAATCCGGAAAACCCAACCGGATTCTTTCTTTTGTGCAAAGCGACAAAAACCAGACACCCTATATGCAAAACCAAACCTTAGGCGAAAGCACACCTCGAGAGTTGAGTATGCTAACGTTGCCGATATTGGAGGACACGAGGAAAAGGCAAGGGCTGGTTTTTGCATAACCAAGCTTGAAGAAGAAGATCAACACCAACAACTGTCACTGGATAAGGGATAAAGGGTGCCGGTTCGGTTCTTAGGCTGAAGCAGATGGACTTCTCCAATTGGTTGTTACCGGATTTCTCGCCGGCAACTGTCGCTAGAGATCGACAGCGGTCGCACCACTAACACGTGGCCAGAAGTGCTCTTAGACGTCCCACGGGTTGCAACACTCGTCCTTGCACAGTCTTTTGTGGGAAGAAGACCTAGCTTTGCCCAGATCTTATAGCAGGTCTAGTTATAAAACAAAAGATTTGCAAATTTTTTTCGTACGATGTTGATGAAATATGTAGGATTTGATCTTCATGCGAAATTGACAATAAAATTTGCAAGAATTTTTATTATGATAATAATTATGACTGAGATTGCATCAAACCATTCGAAAGCCACTAATATGCTTGGCAAAATGTACAAAAGGGAGGGGCAAAATGGTTCCGAGTACAATCCTCTAGCCTTTCGCATTTTTCTTTACACCAAGCATTCAAACATACAACAAAATAACACATCTACCTTCATTTCACCCTACTTCACTATTATTTCACTCATAATGTCACATTTCACTCCACCTCTCGAGCATCCAAACGGGCCCTGAGAGTCATTGGGTAGATTGAGGTCATCGCCTATATATTGTATTGCAAAGAAAATCAGTGCCTATTTGGTATTACTCCAGAAAAGGAATTTTTATTTTTAAAATAAAAAAAATCATTGAACCAAAAATGTCACTTGCCTCTTCATACACTTTCAACATCAAGGAAGTCACATGAAGCCGCACCAGGCCACAATGGGCAAAGCTGCTTCAAGCATCAAATCTTTTTTAAACCATCTGAAAACTTCAAGATCCTTCAAAACAGTCATGAGAAGTGTAGACATGAAGTTTTGGGTCATTTCAACATCATTTGGCCTGATTTCACTCTTCCACCAGCCAAACCGGAGCTCCCAGTGGCGGTAAAGCCGAGGACCTTATTTCACAAAATGGAGCATACAATTGGTCTCAAAATTCCACTAGAAAGCTCCACATCAAATTTCGGGCCATTCCGACACCGTTTGGCCAAAAATGCAGATGTCGCATTCTCCACGAGGCAAAGTCAGTCTCTCCGGCAACAACAGCATCAAAGACATCAATTCTTCAATCAGAGCTCGTGGATGGTCTTAAAATACTCCCAAAAGATTTTATGTCAAATTTCATGTCAATCCGACAATGTTTGACCTAACATCAACCCTAAAGCAACAAAATCAGGCCTTCTGGCAGCGGAGACCATCGAAGTCATCACTCTTCAGAAAAAGTACATGGATGGTCTCAGAATACTGCCAAGAGGCTACATATTAAGTTTCAGGTCATTTCGACATTCATTTGACCCAACTTTTACCCCAGTAACAAAACCAGGTCTCTTAGCGACGCAACCGCTCGGGACCATAATTTACAAATCAGAGCCAATGGATCATCTCAAAATGATCCTACGACGCTCCCTGTCAAATCTCAGGTCAATTGGACATCGTTTGACCGCACATCAAGACACAACATCTTCCTCACGATAAAATCAATTCTAGTGGTGACAGGACCCCTAACAACTTCAAAGGCCTATGGTTGGTCTTATTTCTTTCCCATGAAGCTCTACCTCAGATTTTAGGTCATTCTGACATCTTTTGACCACCCAGTTTTGGCTTCTAACGATAAATTGACACCCCTATACGACAAAGTCTTCGGCTTTCCCAAAGAAATCAGAAAATCTGCCCCTCATCTTGATTGACTCTTCTCATTATGTTTTCTGTACGGAAATCATGCCAAGAAATTGCACAAAATACCAAAAAAAAAATATGTCAAATAAAAAAATCAGAAAAAAGGCCGAGAAAGTGACAAATCGGGCAAAAAATGCCCCATGGTCGCCGGCGTGCATGTTCGTTGACAACCCTGGAAGTCTGGGGTCGCCATCGCTTTTTTGGGTCATTTTCGCATTTTAAGCCATTTAGCCTCTGCGATTTTCTGAAACTCTGATTTTTGGGGCACAAAGTACGTCGATCTTTGACAACATCACGGATTCGTCGTCAAAATCATGGGTTAGTTATCGAAAACCTCGAAATCGTCCACCGGCCAACCAAGAAAGCATACTTGCTACCCGGCCATCAACAATCAATGTCTAAAATTGCATGAACAACCGACAACAATTGATGTGAGAAATTCATCGGCGATCAAGGCTTCCTACGTCACACGTAGAATTCCAAAAGCCATGGCATGGCCCACGATTGTTCTAGCACTTCGGTGGCCACTTAATCCGGTTAATAACCCATTTTTATGACAAATTAATGTGGTTAACGGCCCATTATTCTCCAACGGCCAGTCAAAAATCAAGAAAAAGGAGTTACAAAAAACATAAATTCAAGCTTTTTAACTCCCTCCATCATGGAACATTAATGCATTCAATGCATTAAAGGTCCATAAATTCTCCACAAGCCCACCAAAAGCCTATAAAAGGAGGTCATTTCTACCATTCCGGGGCATAATGCAAATTACACACAAGTTCTCCTTCGTTGCTGATGTGCTCAAAATAATTAACCACAATCACACAACTTTCTATTAAGTAGATAATGGAAAATACGGGTCGATCCATAGAGATTTGTAGAAACAAGATCCAAAAATCTTCAATCAGTTTTCCCACTAGGGATTTTAAAACCACAATTAATCAACAAAATAATAACTAAAATGACGTCGAAGGAAATCTAAACACAAACTGATCATAAAAAGAGAGATCAGGGTATTGGATTTCACCATAACAGATTTAATCATTCCAAAATTACTTCATAGTCTTATCCCAACAAAACTCAATCCAATGTGCAAGCAACTGCCTTGGATCGGAAGATTTAGCTTTGAAAACCCTTTTTCTTAAAAATTCAATTCTCTAATTAGTACTTAAGACTCCCTTCATTTCAATATGTTGAAACTCTAATCACTATTCATCAAGATCAAGCACAAACCATTAGAGGAATTTAACCTAAACATGATATGTCAAGATCAAGCATAGAAAGTAAAAGACATTCCAAATAACCTTTACAAAATCAGAAGTTGAATAACATTCATAAAGGAGAATCTATTAAATCATTAAGCATAATGAGGGAAAGACATAGAAGAATAATAAGGAACGATATCACGGGCTTTGGTTTCCTCCTCCACCCTAATCCATGGATTAGCCAAGCATTGTAGAACTAACAACAATAAAAAATCAAATCTCCATTATTGAAAGCCTTCAAAGATGTCTATTACACCACTCAATCTCCACCTTCACTTTCTAACAAAGATCAAAGAAAAATAAAATTCCTCCCTAGAGCAAAAGAGAGCATCCCTTTAAAGAGAAAAAACGATACAAGAAGAAAAAGAAAGAGAAATCACTCACATTCATCATCCCTCATATCCCTCCAATTGACAGCCATTTTGACCCCTAAAACGACAGAATTGGGACATCCTCATGAGACATGATATTCTTCTCCTTTGAGTCCTTTTTCTAACTCATCTGATCTTGCCTTAATAGGAGTCTTGAGTCACAAGTTATGATCAAAATAGTAAAGCTTGCGCAGGATAGCTACAATTCTGAAAATTTTCTTTCCTTCATGATTTGATCAACTGCTAAAGAATAGCATTCTTATTGATGTCCATGAGATTCCTTCCCTTTCTTTTAAGGAAAAATTAGCGAAAGGTCCCTATAAGTGAATGTATCCAGCCTCCAGTCCAAGAAAAAACTTTTTAAGGCCTATGGTCTACTCAGCTAGACTTTTTCCAACCTTAGGTCCCTAATTGCATACGTTCTCATTTTTATGGACTAAATTGCCCCTTCAACCGTTTTGGCATAAAATTACAGGCGTTGGGAGGGAGAAGGAGACAACCGCACATGGGACCCCAGGTGGGCCCTGATGGTAGATCTGATCCGTGGATCCAGAGGAGGACCCACGGGCGACCTTAGAAGTGGTGGACCCGTGAGGAATGGGTCCCATCTCAGCCGCCATCTATTGGTTCTAAGAACCTGGGGCGTAGTTGCAGGTTGGGAGTTTTTGTTTGGGCAACATGCAAATGTGGGACCCAGGGGATGATTGGATCGTGGATTTGGTCCGGACATCAGGCCGTACATGGTTGGGTGACCTTGATGGTATGGGCAGATCTTGGGATTGTGATCAGTGGGACCACGACCCGAGGGGGTCCCAGTCTCTTGTTGACCCCAAACTCCATTACAGAACTCGGTTCTGTTTGGAGTGAGGAATAGATAAGGAGATGATGACGTGTATAGGAATAGGTGAGAGAGAATGATGATGTGAGGGGATGTGAGAGAGAGCATGATGGTAACGTGGGTTACCCCTGTTCGACTAAGGTTTTGGGCCATTGTTTCTCTTCGATGAATTCATAAAAATAAAAAATAAAAAAAAAATAAAAAAATAAAAAAATAAAAAAAAAGACATAGACCACTAAGGTTAAACCAACTGTGTTCTTTGATCATGGTTGATTCAAAGAAAAGCCTTGTCCAGAGTGTGGAGACAGCTTGACTGTTCTAGGCAAGGGTCCTCCAAACGGGTTCATTAAGTAATCCTACCCTTACCTGGGGGCAATTCTATCAATCAAGATTTCATAAGACCGGTTAGGAGGCCTATGTGTACTCTCTCTCTTTTAAATAAATTAAAAATAAAATTTTTAAAAAAATAAAAATTTTAAAATAAAAATAAAAAATAAAATTTCTTTCAAAAAAAAATCTTAAAAAAAAAAAAAAAAAAAAAAAAAAAAAGATTTTTAAAAAAAAAAAAAAATCTTCAAAAAACTTCAAAAAAAAAACTTCCGTCATTTTGGGTTTAGATTAGAGAAATCTTGGTCTTCTCCTTTCTGAGCACTGGCGCTCGCGGAAATCGCGAGCCGTGTTCAGATTGGAGTGCCTTTTGCTCTCTTTGATGAACCCGATATTGGCCTTTCAAAAAAAAACTCGTCATTTTTAGATTCAGATCCGAGAAATATGGTTCATTTCTTTCTGGCACTGGCGCTCGCGGAAATCGCGAGCCGTGTTCAGATTGGAATACCATCTGCTCTCTTTGATGAATCCAATCTTGACCTTTCAAAACAGAGAATCTCATCTCATGATGCGGTCTCAAAACATTTGTGTCTAGCGGTACTAGTACGCCCTTTAGGGTCTACTGTATTGCGACCGGCACATCTGTAACTCCAACTTTATATTCTTCTTACCTCGAGCAAGCTCTGCTTCTCGATAAGTCGAATTTAAGTTCACAATTGCTTCTAGCAGTCACTGGGATGCCCATTCTGGGTTACCATACCTGCGATCAGAACAATTGTACCTCTATGGCATTTTGCCTTCCTCATATTGCTTGGGTCATCTACCTCGAGCAATTTGAAAAGACGAAACCATAGAACTTCCCATTTATGATCATTATATCTTGTGATTACTAATGGATGTGGTCTTGTTTCAGAAATTTTCGAAAAAAACTAACAATGGCAGCTTCACTAACCATTACTTTCGAGAAAACAAGCACCAACTTCATGCTTCAACAGAAGCAAACCACGCGCACCTACAAGCGCCCCATCAGCTGCCGAAGTGTCAACTCCCTCGGCAACTCTCTGAACTCCGGGTCGACCTCGACTCCCCGGACTATCTCTTTGGGACGCTGGGACCATTCCCACTTCCCGAGGAACAAACTGCTCCCTCCAAGAAGCAGAAACTCGCTCCACGTGTCACTACCGTGCACAAAGCACAGAAGGCCTGAAGCCCGTGGCAGCCCCACGAAGCCTCAACCTGCAAACAACCAGGTCTACCCCAAGACTTGGTCCCCAAGACCTTCACCAAAACAGAGAAGGTCCCAACATCCACTAAGCCAGCATTCCTGGCCCCACTCAAGGAGAACCAGTTCTATCCTCTTGCTTACATGAAAGAGGAGAGACCCATCTCCAACCTGACTTCCAAGTCATCCCAGCATGAGCCGGCTTGTTCCTACAAGCCCAAAATCAAGTCATGCATCACAAGGCCTCCACAAGCACCTGCTAAGGCCTACAAACTGCAGTTCGACCCTTCATCTCTACAGGGGCCGAACTTAAAATTCAAAGCTTCGCTGCAACTGGCGAAGGAAGGGTTCGCATCCTTCCTTCCCAGCTACAAAGAAGACAGGCTCGGCTGCTCGCCCGAGGGAGCACATCCTTCATCGTCAAAGCCCAGTCAGAGCTGACCGAAGCTCAAATTGCTCGTCGTATACGCCGCCCGCGTCGTATAGACAAAAGAGACTAGAGAAGCAAAGGACCCAGCCTCCCACACTTCAAGTCTCTCCCAAATGGGTCGAAAAAGAAAGACCCAACCAAGTTGCTGCCGTCCATATGGTTGGAAAAACCAGAAGGCGCAAAAATCAGCAACAAAAATCCATGTCCGACGTCCAATGACCCGCAGCGTCTCAAGGACAAGAAGACA